>VZQC01004878.1:3654472-3900006 GCA_009823505.1 Rhizomys pruinosus | reverse complement strand
CAAGTGTGGTAGAGCCTGGTTCGGGATTATCCTGTGCCTTTCCCATGTTGTCCCTTTGTCGTGTCCCTGGCATGTGGGTTTCCCTTTTGTGATTCAAATCACAAATGTCTTTTCACTATGTTAGCGGATGGTTTTGCTCGCCTCCTTCTGATGCTTGTTTTTTTTTTTTTTTTCTTTCCTCCTCCTTGTTTATGGAGTATTGACTTGTCTAGGTTTCAGGCTTTCAATTTTGTTTATGTATTGGATATTGGAAGCCTAAGTCACTCTTCTCTTACTGTTCTGAAGATTCTCCAAAAAAAAAGTCCACTTGGATACTCTCTCACCAATTCCAGTTGGTGAGGTGGGGGGCGGGGAATATGCCTGACTTAGCCCACACCAGTTACCTGCCTGGAGTGACTTCTGGTTTCCTGTGCCTCAGGAGCAGGCCCGCACAAAGCCACAGAGGCACCAAACCCGGCCCGTCGGTCAAGGGCTGCAAAGGCGAAGGGCAGCTACCACCCAGACAGCCACCCCCTACAAAAGGGTTCAGAGTTGGGACCCCTTTTCCAGCAGCCCACGAGACAGTCTACCCCAAAATCTACCTGCCTAGAATGACTTCCGGGTTCCTGTGCCTCAGGAGCCGGCCTGCCCAAAGCCACCAAGACTGTTTTCTAAGGGGCTGGAGAGATGTCTCAGTGATTAAGAGCATCAGCTGCTCTTGCAGAGGACCCAGATTGGATTCCCAACAGATGAATTTTTCTGTCCTCTGTGGACACTGCATGACATGGGGGCACTTACACACATGCGGGCAACAAATTCATATACATAAAATAAAACTAATTTAAAAAAAAAAGACCTTACTAAAAACCTACAATGACATGCTTAAATGGAGAAAGAGTCTAAGCATTCCCTATAATATTGCAAACAACACAAGAATGTCCACTTTTATGACTAGTGCTTAAAGTATACTAGGAGCCCTAGAAACTGAAGTAATTCTATATATAAACAAGAAACATACGTATCAGAGAGAAAGAGAACCAAATATTATTATGTACCCCTGAAAAATAATTTACATAGAAAAAAATGTGCTGGAGAAATGGCCCAGTGATTAAGAGCACCAACAACACCTCTTGCAGAGGACCTGGGTTTGAATCTGAGTACCCACATGGTGGCTAACATCCATCTATAATTCCATCTCCAGGAGATGCAGCACCTTCTTCTGACTCTGCGGGGATTACACAACATGGGTGCACTTATATACATGCAGACAATATACTCGGACACATAAAAGGAACATAAATGAAATATTTTAAAAGAAAAAAAACAAAATCAACAGGTAAACTAGTAGATCTAATGAAAAACTATTTTGCTATCATCATAGGCTATTAGAAAAATAACAAAACATAAGCTGTAATTTATGTCACTGAAAATAGCTAGAAAGTAATCTAACCGAATATGTAAAAGAGGCCATAAATCAGAGGGGGAAAGATTAATTATTAAGTAGAAAGAAATGAGGAAACTACCTCAATAGATTGGAAGAAAAATATGGTTGGGCTTATATCTCTTACCATATATGAAGATTCAGCCTGAATTCATCATTTATTCAACAGGTATTTAATGAGTATCTACTATGCGTGGAAGACTTCTGGACACTCGATGTAGGTCAGAGAAAAAGAAGAACGCCTTTGGATCATTAAAACCCTAAATACAGAGGGTAAATGTTTTTAGAAAATCAATAGAAAGCAGCACAGGATTATTTTTTCATGACCTTGGTGTGGGGAGCCTTTAGACAAGAACCAGAAATGCACAATGCATAAGGCAAAAAGAAAACAAAAGCAACAAAAAATACTTATTAGGTTTCATGTCATAATAGTCAACTATGAATACACTTTATGCTCCACCCATCTGGTCCAGAGAAATCCCCACCGTTGCATAGGATGTTCATTCACAGCTGTGCATCACTGTTGTTTCTGCTGGTGGGAAATTGGGACCCAATTTGATGCCCACCTCCAGAGTAAGCAAAATGTGATAGATGTACACTGTGGAATGTCATGCATCTGTTAGTGGCACTGAACTAGGTGTACACTCAACACTGTTGATATATATGTATATATATGTATAGACTAAAAAAGCAATAACAGGAGATTCTGTCTCAAGAAAAAAAAAGTAGGACCAGGAGTGGTGGGACATGACTTTAGTCCCATTGGTCCCAGGACTCAGGGGCCAGAGACAGGTGGACCTCTATGAGATCAAGGCCAGTTGGGGCTACAGGGAGACCATGTCTAAAATTAAATAAGTAAATAAATGAAATAAAAATAACAGACCTGAAGGAATGCCACTGTATTTTAATCCAGAAATGTCACAGCCAGTGCTATATACTCTGCACCCACATCTAAGACCTTATATCAAAAGTTCAAAGCTGACTCCTATAGAGGGAGCATTAGAATGGGAACTAGGGATAAAGGAAGAAAAATACAATTAAATAAAACAAAAGATTTTGTATAGACTGACTGTCATGGTGAATTGAGAACTAAGAAATGTGACAAACTTAACTCTCCAAGTGTAAATCAAAAGAAGGAAAGAAATACAGCTTCCTATTGTGATCACTAGAGAAGGAAGTAGGGTCTGTGACTTAAAGGTACCTTAGTAGTCAGACAGTCTGCTTTCTTCTCAACGCAGGAATCATCTCTCCCCATCTTTGGAATGTGTCAGTGTCTAATTGGACCACCATACAGGGAAGACTGTTAGGCTGTGAGACAGCTCGGGTGTGGTCATCTGCCATCTACCATTGCACTCAGCGACCCACACCTTCTTTCACAGGTACTTCAAATGCTTATAATAACTGTTAGGAGTTTGCCTTTCCTCTTTCAGTGCCACATGCCCAAATCTTTCAGTTGTTCATCATGTTAGCCTGTTCAATGTATTTTGAAAATATCAAGGCCATCCTGGTCTACAGAGTGAGTTCCAGGACAGCCAGAGCTACAGGGAGACCCTGTCTCAAAAAGACACATATATCAGTGATTCCTAGCATGAGGTCAACATCATCCATTAAGTGTGGCCTTAGTTGTATGGAAAATATACCAACAGCTACTGGAGCCAAGCATCATGCACACCCTTGACACGAGGGAAGAAAAGGAAATTACTTCTAAGAGAATTCTCTTTCAATGTCGCAGCCAAGTGAGATGGCTCATGCCTATAATCTGAGCACTTAGAGGCTGAGGCAGGAGGATTGTTATGAGTTCACTTGGGCTACAGAGTGAGACCTTACCTGAAAAAGAGGTATGTGGGTGGGTGGGTGGGGCCTCTTCAAGGCAGACTGGATTTTGAAATGTATAAAGCTTAGGGAAATCTTTGTTATCTAGAATGAGTGATCACATTTTTAAAGACTAATTCATGTATTTATTCAAGAAATATTCATAGGATGTATTTTCTGGCCAGGGATTACCGTAGGCTCTGGAAACTGAAGCATGCTGATTTGTACTGTAGACTAAAAGACAAGGATCTGAATCTCCGTGAATAGGCTTGCTTCTCTTGCCTTTTACTGAAGCTTCCAGCTGGATGTCCGCTCCTTCAGCTCTCTGAACATGGCTGGATGGCTCCTTCTCCCCTTGGTGGTAGCCCTGGGTTACTGGGACCCAGTTCACAGTGCTTCACACAGCCCCAGTGACAATGTCTGTTCATGTGATCAAGAAATCTAGAGTTCCTCTCTTCAAAATGAAACACTCCAGTTTGTAAACAAGGAGGATAGGACTTATACATTCCAACTAACCAGATTTATTATTATTTTTTTTTTTTAAAATTTTTTTTTTATTAATTTTATTTATTTCCGTATGTGTATGAATGTACTGTCTGCATGCAGGTCTGTGCACCCGTGATGTGCAATGCCGCGGAGGTCAGAAGAGGGTCTCAGATTCCCCTGGAACTGGAGTTCTCCTGGAATTGGAGTTTCAGACGGTTCTCGGCCGCCATGTGGGTGCTGGGGATCGAACCCGGGTCCTCTGCAAGAGCGGTCGGCGCTCTTAACCGCTAGGCCATCTCTCCAGCCCCGATTTTTTATTATTTTTGAGACGGAATCTTGCTATGTAGTTGCAAACTGACCTCAATCTCCCAATCTTCTTGCCTTGGTCTCCTGAGAAGCTAGGACTACAGATGTGCACTGCCACACTTGCCTTCCAGCCAGGACTTCTTTATATTTATTTATTTATTTATTTATTTATTTATTTATTCATTCATTCATTCATTCATTCTAGTGATTGAGCACAGGCCCTTGCACATGCTAGGTAAGTGCTCTATCACTGAGGTATATGCCCATGCCTTTACTTCATATTTTGAACAGGTAGAAGAATTCAAGAGGCCTTAAAAACAATGCAGCCAGCCAGATGTGGTGGTGCATGCCTTTAATCTTAGCACTTGGGAGGCAGAGGCAGGTGGATCTTTGTGAGTTCAAGGCCAGCCTGGTCTACAGAGTGAGTTCCAGGACAGCTGAGGCTACAGGGAGACCCTGTCTCTAAAAGATCAAAAAAAAAAAAAAAAACCAACAACAATGCAGCTAACCCTTCAG
Organism: Rhizomys pruinosus; assembly: GCA_009823505.1. Lineage (NCBI taxonomy): Eukaryota > Metazoa > Chordata > Mammalia > Rodentia > Spalacidae > Rhizomys > Rhizomys pruinosus. Next base: position 3,895,466 of record VZQC01004878.1, on the reverse strand, counting down.
AAATGTGCTTTCAATCAATAACTTCTATGTGCAGGGCACAGCTCTGTGCAACAACTAGTCCCACAAGGGAGACCCAACCATGCTTTGATGGCACTTGGAACCCTAGCAGGAATGGAAATCACCCCTAGGAAAATGCCTTTAAATTAGTCACATATTGGTATATAAATACAGTGGAACTTTATTCAGCTGTAAAGAACAAGGAAATTATAGCATCCACAGGAAAATGGACAGACCTGGGTATTGTTAAGTCAGATAAACTAGGAAAGACAAATATCACATTTTTTCCTTATTTACAGAATCTGGATTTAAACATATGTATAAATACATAAATATATATGTAGGACATGCAAGTAGAAAGTGGACTTCCAGGGGAAGAAGAACAGAAGGCAACGGAGTATGTGTGTCATGAAAGCAGGGGGGTCTGGCAAGGGGGAAGGATGGGACAGGGCTGCGGAGATCAAAACAGAGCAAAGGATTGGCCATGTGTGGTCCTTCATGCCTGTAATCCCAGCTGAGACAGGAAAATTGCCATGAATTTGAGGCCAGTTCAGGGTACAGAATGTTCTAGTTTGGTTTCCGTTGTTGTAATAAAACACTGACCAAAAGCGACTTGGATAGGAAAGATACATTTTACCTTACAGAGTATTGTCCACCATCAAGGAAAGCCAGGGCCAGTGCTCAAGGCAGGAACCACAGAGGAACACTGCTTACTGGCTTGCTTCCTCTGGATCAGATACTTTTTTATACAATCCAGGATCCCCTGCCCAGGGGTGGATCTGCCCACAGTGAACTAGGCCTTCCTCCCTCAATTAGAAATAGAGAAAATACCTCATAGGCAAGGCCACATGCTAATCTGATGGAGAAAATTCCTCAGTTGGAGTTCCCTCTTCCCAGGTGTATCAAGTTGAAAACTGATATGACACAGTGAGACTCTTTCCCCTGAAAAGTATAATTATAATTATATATGTGTGTGTGTACATACATATATATGCAATGTCTATAGGAAGATCATTTAGAAGAAGCAGAGTTATCCCAGATGGAAGGAAGGGGAGTATGGGAATGGGTAGGTCACAGCCCTCACCAGGACCAAGACCAGCACAGCAAGAGAACATCCTGGCTGCTTTAGTGTGCTGAGACACCATCTTTGGACTCAGACCCTGGTTCCACTCCAGACAACCAGGCTCAACACAAGGACCAAGCAGCATGTGTCACCCATCAAACGACTTGTCTTGTAGATGAAGAAATTGAGAATGAGAGAATGAAGAGCCACAGAGTGGCAGGGCTAGAGCTCTGAACTCGTCGCTAAGTGCTCTCTCCTTTGTGTGAAGCTCTGCTTTCAGTTGCCCTGTTGGAAAGGCCGTGTCAGGCATGATGCAGTCGCTTAAACAAGTCGGGAGACTAAGTTCAGCGGTCCCATTCCGGGAGAATGGCGTGAGAAAAAGAGTGGCTTTGGAACTTCTTGTGGAGTGGCTTCCCACGGCCCTTCCTTGGAGGATCCCATTACCCAGAGCAGGAGGCTCTCAAATGTTCACTAGAAATTGGCCTTTCAGATCTACAATGGTGGTGGCAGGTGACGGCTCTGCCACTTCTTCCCAAGCTGGCTTTGTCCAGTGTCCTTGCGTTCAAGGCAAGACATCCACATACTCCTGGTCATTGTTCTCTGTGGGAAAAGCAGAGGACAGCCATGACACAACACACCCAGAAGCCACATCAGCCAGCCCCACTGGAGGGAAAGAAGACCAGGCTCAGAGCAGTCTTTAAAACCCACCAAACTGATATCTTCGAAGGCTGCAGTAGCACTGGCAACTTTCCTGGCAACATAGTTGTTCCTTGATAAGTCTAGCCTCTCTTTCTAGTAGTCAGTGTCTCATTCACTAGTGGAAATCCTGCACTTCCTCAGAGTAATGTTAATGATCTGGAACTTGTTCTAAAGAGGCAAACGAAAGAGGAAGATGCAGGGCATTCCCTTTGGCTAAGGGTCTGGGAGCTGACTCTGCCAGGTCTGACCCATACATGAGAAATCAGTGTGATAAAATAGCTGCCAAATTCTTCAAGAAGATCTCTCAGGGGCTCTTTCTCCTTGTACGATGTGTGAGACTCTTATCACAGCTTAGACAATACTACCACCATCCTAACGACCCCTAGCTCCTCATTTGGATTTACACAGGAGTCTGGTTCTGCAACTTTATATTTTTTTATGCTATGAGTGGACACGTGTATGTTTGTGCATTTGTTTAGATGAATATGTGTGTGCAGGTCCACATCTACATGCATCCCTGTGTGGGTGGAGGGCAAAAGTCAACCTCAGCAGGCATCATTCAAGTACTACCCACCTTGTTTTTGCTGGAGGGTCTTTCACTGGCTAGGTTGGCTGGGCAGTGAGCCCGAGGGATCCACCTGTCTGTCTCTTCAGATTGGGATTGCAAGCACATACCACCATGCTCAGCTAGTTTTTTTAAACACTGGCTCTGGTGGCCAAACTCAGGCCCTCATGCTTACAAGGCAAGCACTTTACCTACGGGGCTACTTCCCCAGCCTATTATTATTATTATTACTATTGTTGTTGTTGTTGTTTAAGTTTTGGTGAGAAGAGTTGTGAAATTACACATGTGACCAGAACTCAGAAAGCAATGTGTTGTAATAGATACACACTTCCCTGCATAGTAATGGGGGGGGGGCAGAGAAGCAACAGTGATGGGCAAATTTTATTTTATTCATTAAAAAACTCTGCTGGCTAGTTTTTTATTGTCAATTTGATACAAACTAAAGTCACTTGAGATTAGGAACTTCCATTGAAGAACTGATTAGATTAGATCACATTGGCCTGTAGCCATGTCTGGAGATATTATCTTGATTGATGGTTGATGGGAGAGGACGAGGCCCACTGTGGGTGGCACCATCCCTAGGCAGGTAGGCCTGGGTATATAAGTGAACTGAGCATAAGTGGGTGAGTGAGCCAGAGAGTGCGCTGGTAAGCAGTGTTCCTCCATGGCTTCTGCCTCTGGGTACCTGCCCTGATTTCTCTCAATTATGGACTGTGACCTTGGCATATAAGATGAAATAAACCCTTTTGCTTCAAGTTGGTTTTGGACAGAGTGTTTCATCATAGCAACACAGGTGTGGAGTGCCTGCAGGCTCTCTCAGAACTCCTGTCTTCTGGTCCTTCTCTCTGGTTAGCACACCAACTCTGAGCACTGTCACCTCCCACTGACAACTGTAATCTCTCTCATGCAGAATGTAGCTATACATTTCATCATGAGAAATCATATTGAACCAGAAGTGTCTTTGAAAGTTTGTTCTCAATTCAAGATATGTTTAAATGGACAGATTCCAGATTCTTTCCCAAGAGCAGATTTCCAAGGCAATGGTAAACTCATGGCCTGAGCTGAGAGTTCTCCCTATAGACTGTCTGCCCCCAAACTTTCTAAGCATCCCCCGTGCTGCTCCACGGCTTCATTTCTTTAGGGATATATGTGAAATCATTTTCTTTCCATCATTTTATAAAGGAATGCTTAGCAAATTTCAACAGGATAAGCTTTGGTGGGGGAGTTGACATGATTTTCTCAGTAAAAATCCGTCCATATGTTTATTTATTCCCAAACTTGAGTGGACTGTACATGGTCACAGAATGGGCTGAAAGTCAGCTTGTTGTTCAGAAACCTCACTTGCTCTCCTTCCTGGCTGTCCCAGCATAGACAGCTCTGTCTTGGCCAAGTGCAGAGACTAGAAGATATTGTTTCTCAATGTAGTGGAAATTGCTCTTAGCAGAATGAAGCTTTCTAGAGTAATGTCCTAAAGAGGTCATTGATTTCCATTGATTCTATAGACCAGGCCATGAGCAGGGTGGGGCCAGGATTAGCAGTCCTTTCTGACCTCTGGTTAAAGGCTCTCACCATAAATATTACTCAGTTCTAGCTGTACTCTTCTCCATCTTGGGCAGAGGTTGTTTCTCATTATTGGGTTTGAAAGGTGAACTACCAGTCCTTGATCTGGCTTTTCATATTTGGAGATTAATTCTTCTAGGTTTGGGAAGATCTGTTTTGGAGCACCTGCCACCGTCTGTGAAAATAGAAGAAAGGTCACTCACTCATCACTGTGCGATTGTGTCTGCAATGTTATACTTGTTGCAATAGCAGTTTTCAGGGCTGCTTCTGAGAGTAGAGTTAACAACAGAAAGAAAGAGGCCAGCAACTCACATCTAGAGTTCCAATGCCTGCACTGTACTGTGGTGCCGCATTTTTAAGAACAGCCTCTGACTCAAGCTACTGTGAGTAATTAGGATTTCTAATGAAGGGATCTTCAGTTTGGTCCATGGAATTGAGTGACTCTCATTCTTGGCAAATTTGTTTAGAGGGATTCTTATTGAAACTCACTGTAGCAGGACCTAAGTCAGACTCTACCCTCTGCCACACTTTGCCCTCTTAGGGAACTAATAGGTGAACTTCTGATGGGAAATACAAAATACAGAATTTACCTATATTTTGCATATGGAATTTCCATGTGGGGAAAATAAAGCAGAAACAAGTCCCCATTTAAACTGAAAATAGAAATGTCCACAAGGCAGAGTGAAATCACAGAGTTGTTTTCTTTTAGCAGTTAGAAACCAATCCAAACACTGTTTCACAGTATGACTTTAAAGAATTAACTTTAAAAGCAAAAATAATTTGCCTCCCCTGTTCTTTTGTGTTTGGTTTTCTTGATCAACCCCGTGGTCTTCAGCTGACCTTCATGCTGCCCACAAAGACAGACAGTAGGCAGAAGTTACATGCAACATGGTTAACCTTCAAAACAGCGGCATAGGCTGTCATTGATGTGATCTGTGGGGGCGTGTGTCCCTTTAATAGGGTCACTTCAGCTCAAGCATCTTCTGATGCAGGCCGGTTAGAGCAAAGCAGCAAGTCAACCAATTGCCCGCAGCATCTGATTTATATGGAGTGTGAAGATCTCTGTTTTGTCCAGACAAGAGACAGAACATTATGAGAAAACAGCCAGAATTTACCAATGTATACAATAAAAGGGGGGGGGGGTCTCAAAACGAGTTGCTTTTTAGCAGATATTTTGTTTTTTATTCTATCTCTAATATATATGTATTATTATTTTTTGAGACAAAGCCTTATGTGGCCCACGGCGACCTCAAACACACTATGTACCTAAGGATGAATGATCTCAAACTTCTCATCCTCTGCTTCTATCTCCTGAGTACTAGAATTACAGGCATGGGCTGACACTCAGTTTAAATATGCATATTCCTTTAAAAGAATCGAAGAGTTAAGTTGCAGGCAGGATATTCCTTTAACCAATCCTAAGTACTTTAGTAGTTTCAAAAAGCAAAGGCATTATACAACCACATTATGGTGATTAAAATGAGAAAATTAACTTTGGTGCTGTGTTATTTGTTAAACTTATTTGAATTTTGAATTTATTCAAGTTTTGCCAATTGCCTCAAGAATTTGCCTTAGCAAAAGAAAAATTAGATGCTTAAGTTGTTTGGGAATCACTGAATATTCTTGTCTCTTTCAGATATTCATAGTGAACATGAACATATTGAAGGTTTTTTTCAGAAAAATTATTTCAGGATTTTCTGTTAGAAACTAAGAATTCCATTACATTTATAATACCCATTTTTTTAAGCAGTTAGCTAACTTCAAAAGAAGCAAGCTTTCTCTTTGGAGTTCATAGCGAATCAGAAAAAATTAAAGAACTCCCTAAAACTTGCAGTAACTGGATGCTTCCTTTTATATTTTCAAACTATGAAAATGTTCATCCTGAGCATTCAGACCTCTCGCCGCCTTCTCTTTCCACCCCTAACCTGGGCATTGCTTAGTTTTCTAATTCAACAATGGTTTTACATGGAATTCAGGCCCATGCATTGGAGCTCAGGCTGGAGTGCCTCTGCAGTCTGGAATAATAGCCAGGGTTGTTGAAAACTGCATCAAAACTCCAGCACCCTCCTGTTTCTTTCAGAGCTAGACAAGGCTGATGATCTAACTTGGCAGGGTGTTTCCATTTTAGAATGCCTCCTCCCCCTCATATCAAGGGTTCAAGGGATGCCATGAGGTTTTCTCTCCTGACTTTCACACTGTTGCTGTGGCAGTTCTTACGTAGTCTTACCTGTATCTCGTAGTATCCATGTTTTTCTCTGAAGATTCGATATGTATAGACAATTTTTTTAAACCTGTGGAAAGATGATTCTGTGAGTCATAATGGTCTTATATACAAATCTGTGTAGTAGCTGTCACTATATTTTATATCTTATGTGCAATGCGTTTTTCAATACTGGATCTCAAGAATTCTTTCAGATTCTTTCATCTGTGGGGATTTGACAGAAACAGGGGTTTTGAAATACAGAGTTTTTAAGAGGTGATAGAGTGTGGACTCTAGCAAAGAGGATGAGGGAAAGAATTTATAGCTTCTGTTCTGTGATGACTTCAAGTTGATACTTCTCACAAAACACCTTTGAGCCACATCTGTGCTATGTATTAAATGACTCTCCATTGACTGAACACACACGCCATAGCTCACATGTGAATGTCAGAGGACAACTTGGGAGAGTTGGCTGCCATGTGGGTTCCAGGAATTGAACCCAGGTCATAAGGCTCTGTGGCAAGTGCTTTTACCTGCTGAGCCGTCTCACCAACCCAACAACATGGTCCTCATTGGATGAGAATCCATTAGCTAAATCATCTAAATCTACTTCAGAAAACAGATCCAATCTAGCAATTTTCAAATTAAGAAATCTTCAATTACAAGATGTCATCAGTGGTAAGGTACATTATCCATTTTGTAGTAGCCTTCCATAGAGAGTATACACATCAAAAGTCTCTTAACTGTTCTGATTTCAGAGTTTACGATATAAAAATGAGAATCAATGGTATTGACTATCCGATGACACATCCCTTCCATGCCAAAACATTAAATGACTAAACTTACTGCACAAGAGCATGTCAATGCGCTTCTTCTGGCTTTTAGGTCTAGGTGACAGGCTATATGAGGCTTCATCACTACCTTCCTAGAGACTTTGGCAATGACTTCAATTTTAAGTCCCTCCTGTGGGATTTCCTAAGGCCAGAACAAGCCAGCAGGTGTCCGCAAACCACATGGCAAGCAACAAAATGTTACAGATGAATCTTTTGCCTCTCCCACATGGGATAAATTATCTACAGTCTAAGGAGAGGTCTTCAAAATATTTGTTCAGAGAAGTACTGTTCAAATTAGAATCTAAACAAAGGCCACAATGCATAAGTGATCTTAAATGTTAATTCTTAAGTGATTTTTTTTAAATTACATAATAAATGTTCAGTTTAAGAAAATACTCACTAGGCATCAGTTAGCCCAAAATGATGTTCTCTAAGTTATAAAGACAGACACTATCCAAATAAAGTCTTTTTCCTGTTTTGCAAAATATTTTAAATGAAATAACAAGGCATGTTGCAGTAATTCTTTACAAGAAATTGACTTATTAGACTTGTGATGCTTATGTTGATTTTGGAATGTACACACAAAAAAATCACTGTTAAGAGATTACAACTCTGGGGCTAGAGAGATAGCTCGGTGGTTAAGAGCACTGGCTGCTCTTGCAGAGGACTCGGGTTCAATTCCCAGCACCTACATGTTAGCTAACAACCATTTTTAACTCCAGTTCCGGGGATCCAGTGCCCTCTTATGACCTCACTGGGCATTCCACGACATGGGTGCACTTACACACATGCAGGGAATACACTCATACATGTAAAATAAAAATAAATAAAATATTTTTTAAAAGGAGAGATTATAAAGCAGTGAGATTACTAGCTAGTTGGTATGATGTGGCTTGAATGTTTGTGTTCCTCCAGCATTCATGTTGAAACTTAATCCAATTGTGGTAGTATTAAGAAACAAGGGCTGGAGAGATGGCTCAGTGGTTAAGACCACGAGCAGAGGACCCAGGTTCAGTTCCCAGCACCCACATAGTTGCTGACAACCATCCATAACTCCAGTTCCAGGGGATTCGACCTCTTCTGGCCTCCAAAGGCATTGCAAGACACAGTTCCACTTACATACATGCAAGCAATACACCCATGCACATAAAATAAAAGTAATAAACAAAATATTTTTTAAAGTAACAGGACCTATGGCAAGCCATTGAATCTTGATGGCTCTGCGCTCATAAATGGGATTAGTGACTTTTTTTTTTAATTTTCTTTACAGGTTGTCATGGGTCAACATTTTAATAAGAGAAACATTAATTACATGCAGAACCTGCTATTTCACATTTTAAACTTTAACAGGTTAACAATACTAAGCAGGTAGTACATGTGGGAATGACTTTTTTCTTGTTGAATGGTACATTATATGGAATTACTCAATACCTGTAAGCAGTGCGAAGGACTCAATTTCAATGTGGCCTTTTCTCTCCTCCCTCCTAAGAATCATGAAAAGGTCAGTCTTTCAGTAACAAATTCACTTTCCAGCTCTTGCCAAGTCTTCCACACTCTACTCTGCCAGATCCATTCATTCAAAGGTAGTGTCCACCACATATTAAAAACGCACGTGGTTCAGACTCGAGGCTCAACAGAACTCTAGTGCTTTTAGGAAGTATCCACAAGAGGCAATGCCATTTATAATAAGCACATGCAAGTCTTCACCGTGCTGTGTATAAAGCATGAAAAGCAGACTCAACAAGACGAAGGACAGGCTGGTCTCCAGGCCGCCCGCATGCCGACTTCCTCTTCATGTTCAGAGCTCAGTTTCACTTAAATGTTAAAAAGCCAGATACTAATGTTAAATAGCCTCAGTCCTGACTAAATCTTCACTTCCTCTGCACTCGAGGTCTGCTAAGTGTCAGTGTAATACTTAGGCAGCTATAAAATGGAAAAGTGGCATCAATGCAAACCACAGCACTGCTCACTAAGATTCATGAACTATATCTATTTTCTATTTTTATTAATAAGGTTAACTTTTAATAATCATAATTGTGGGGTTGGAGAGATAGCCTAGCAGTTAAGAGTGCCGACCGCTCTTGCAGAGGACCCGGGTTCGATCCCCAGCACCCACATGGCGGCCGAGAACTGTCTGAAACTCCAATTGCAGGAGAACTACAGTTCCGGGGGAATCTGAGACCCTCTTCTGACCTCCGCAGCATTGCACGACATGGGTGCACAGACTTGCATGCAGACAGTACATTCATAGACATACAGAAATAAATAAAATAAAAATAATAATCATAATTGTAAAAAAGTATAAAAGTTTAATACAATCATATCTTTATGTTCCTATGAATATGCATGCGTTGATCTGTTTTTCCTATTTGCAGTTTTAGTTAGCATTACAAATGTCAGTGACCTGTATCAACTATAGCACAACATCTAATGCTATATAAGATTGCCAGAAATTCTACTATTGGTTCTGTTTTTAAAGGACAAGGAAATTATGTACAGTATATAAAGTTGGCCAAACGGAATATGTATGGTCTTAGGCCATTACTACTATTTTGTTCCAATTTGGATTTCAATATAATAAATTTACAGATCTGAAATAAAAGCACTGCTTAATGGTTTCAGATGCATTTTGGTATTTAATATTTTCACTGTAACTGTAAGCAGAGAGCCTGTGACTAATGCTGCTTCACAGACAACAGGAAGAATAATGACCTGAATGTTAACTGCTATGGACAAGCCTACAAACTAAAATTCTAACCACTTCTGGATTTCTTTAAAACAAGCAAAGCTAGTAGCACAGAGAGTACTTTATAATATAACCTTAATTGTCTAACAAACCTTCCAAATGGAAGGATATAGAAAATAAAGTTGATAGATCAATTTAACTTGTGTTAATGCTTTAGCATCATGAATTTCCCAGGCTGTTTCACCGACTATGGGCCAAACCACCTAATATGAAAATACACTAAGTGGGTAAACTTCCAGGTGGCTAAAGCTAAGGGTTTGAAGCTCACTGTGCACCAACACCCACATATACAGAGCTGTGCAAACTTAGGGCTTTCCTGATGCCTCTTTATGCTCTTAACACTGGTGTTTTCATGAGTTCCTTCCTGTAATGAATTTGAATACAGATAATTTCCACAGTTAAATACAAATTAAGAATAGCAAATCTTCTTTTCTTTCACACATGTATGTAGCATACTTTAATCATAATCACTCCTCCCTGCCACAATTTTTATTCATTGGCACAAGGAGAACAAATTTGTTGATGCCCTTTGAAAATGTGAACAATGCATTAATGTTTTTTAATTAATTAATTTATATATATTTTTTATCAAATCTAGACCCGTGTCCACCCCATCCCCCCACCCCACTAGAGCTCATGCATTCTGCCAAACATGCTTTTCATCTCTTTCTCAGTCTTTCTCAATATTCTCCATGTGGAAGTTGACTGTTTTGAGCAGAAGTTCACTGTTTCAGTCAGTTCTTTGATGCAGTCCTTTCTGTTGTTGTTCCCAATATGCACACTTCCCACTGCTTTGGACAAAATCTCAAGGGGCCATGCACAAAGAAATACTTACAACTAGGTATTGGCACTAGCATCCACAGATGAGGGATACCATTCGTCGTTTGTTTTTCTGGGACTTGTTTACTGTACTTTTTACTTCACTCAGCATGATGTCCTCTACTCCAGCCATTTTCCTGCAAAGCTCATGATGACGTCTTGTTCTTTACTGGCGCATAGAACTCCATTGTGTAAGTACCACATTTCCTCTATCCCACTCATCAGTTGAGGGGGGCATTTGGGTTCCAGCCCTTGCTATTGTGGAAAGAGCTGCAATAAAACAGCTGTGCATGTATCTGCTGGGTGGGGTGAGTCTTGAGGGTACAGCCAGGAGTGGTATGGCTGGGTCGGGTGGTCAAGTTCATTCCAAGTCTTCACAAGGTTCTCTACACTGCTTTCCATAGTGGTGTAGATGTAACATTCCCACCAGCCAGTGGGTGAGTGTTCCCTTTCCCCCACAACCTCTCCAGTGCTTGGTATCATTGTTGTTCCTTGATCCGAGGACCAGCTTTATTGGAGTAAGGATGATATCTTAAAGTGGTTTTGATTTGCATTTTCTTATATTAGTGATGTTGAAATTCTAAGGTGTTTCTCCAGCCATCTCTAATCCTCACTTGTGAAGTCTCTGTCAGCCTTGCTCCATCTATTGAGTGGGTCATTTGTTTCCTTTCTTCTTTGTTTTTTGAGTATTGTTTATATTTCTGGAAATCAATAATGCTTTGTCAGTGTTTCTGCAGTGAAGGTTCCTCCCACACTCTGTGGGATTTTCTCTCACTTCCTTTGATTGTTTTTTTTGAGGTACAGAAGCTTTTTGTGACTTTAATGAGGTCCCATTTGTCAATTGTTCTTTATATTCTTGTGCAGCTGCTGTCTGATTTAGGAGTCTTTTCCACATGCCTATGTCTTGTGTCTGCTGTCAACTTTTTCTTCTATTGCCTTCAAGTTTGGGGTTTCACGTTGAGGTCTTTGGTCCATCTGGGGTTGACTTTTGTACAGGGCCAGAGGTAGGGGTTTAATTTCATTCTTCTACAAGTGGTGATACAGTTTTTGGCCGACACCCTTGCTAAAGATGCTGTCTTTTCTCCATGTGTGTCTTTGGCCCCCTGTCAAATATGAGTGGCTGAAATTTGTATGTGCTCAGGTTTGGATCTTCACTTTTGTTCCATTGGTCTAACTGGTCTGTTTTTTGTGCCAGTACCAAGCTGTTTTTATGACTATAGCCCTGTAGTATAGTATTGAAGTCTGGTCTAGAGACTCCCCTGTTAGCTCTATCTTTTCACTCAGGGTTGTTTTGGATATTCAGGGTCTTTTGTTTTTCCAAATGAAATTTAAGGACTTTTTTTTTCAAGCCCATGTGAGAAACTCTTGGGATTTTGATTGGGAATTGCGTTAAATCTATACAAAGAGTTTCAGTAGATAGGACTTTTACATGTTAATTTTTTCCAATCCATGAGCATGGGAGGTTTTTCCATCTTCTGATGTCTCTTCTTAAGTCTTTCTTCAAGGTTTAAAATTTTTGTTTAGTAGAGATCTCGGTGTCTTTGGTTAGGTTTGTTCCTAGGTATTTTAGTTTTCTGAGGCTATTGTGAGTGGGAAGGTCCTTTGAATTCTTTCTCTCCAGTTGCTTGTTCTTGGTGTTTAAAGAAAGGACATGAGTTTTTTTTAAGGTTAATTTTGTATCCTCCACTTTGCTGAAGCTGTTAATCATTTCTAGGAATTTTCTCGGTGGAGTTTTGAGCATCCTTTAAGTAACAATCATAATCAACAGCAAATAGGAAGGCTTGACTTCCTTTTTTCCAATTATATTCCTTTAATCTTCTTTTCTGCCTTATTGCCTAGCAGTGTTTCAAGCTTGAGAGAGGAGTGGTGACAGGGGGCAGCCTTGCCGAGTTCCACTTTAAAAGGGAATGTTTCTGTCATTTCCCCATTTAGGTGATATTGGCTTGTGGGTTCCTGTTAATGGCTTGTGATTACATTGAGGATGATCCCTCCAGCCAATTCCTCTAGGACTTTAAAGCATGAAGGGATGCTGGATTTGTCAAAGGTTTTTCCAGCTCAATTGAGATGGATGGTGTGGTTTTTTTCTTTCATCCATTTATGTGCTGATGATGTTTATTGATTTTTTGTATGTTAGAACCATCCCTGCCTACTCGGGTATGAATCCAACTTGGTCATGAGGGAATGATCTTCTTGATGTGGGTCTGTTTTGCGATTGGCCAGTATCCTGTTTTAGAATTTTGGATCTGTGTTCATTAGGGAGATGGGCTATAATTTGTCCTTTTTAGGTTGTATCTTTGCCTAGTGTTTTGGGAATAGAGTGATGCTGGCTCAGAGAAGGAATTTGGGAGGAATTACCCTCGGATTGTCATCCGCCTTCTAACATTTCAGTAATAATGGTTAGGTCTTATTTTGAAATGTTTTATGAAATTCTGCCATGAAACTGTCGGTGCCTGGCTTTTTTGAGTTGGGAGGTTTCTTATTACATCTTCAATTTCTTCATGTATTATGGGTCTGTTTAAGCTGTCAATCTCTTCTTGGTTGAGCTTTGGTGATTCCCAGGTTTTCAGATATTCATCCATTTCTTCTAGGTTTTCAAACTTGGTAGAGAATAGGTTTTTGAAGTATTCCCGTATGATTTTCTGGATCTTTCCCTTGTCTGTTGTGATATTTCCCTTTTCATCAAGGATTGTATTGATTTGGAGTTGTTCTTTCTTTTGGTTAACTGGGCTAGAGGTCTGTCTACCTTGTTTATTCTTTCAAAGAACCAACTTTTGGATTCATTGATTTTTTTATATTGTCTTTGTTTCTATTTCATTGATTTCTGCTCTGATTTTCGTTAAAGAATAGCAAATCTTCTAAACATGGGCTCATATAGGAAGTATTTTGCTTACTAAAATGAAAAGTTCACTTTTAAAAATATCTGCAGTCTTTTTGCAAGGCACCAGTAGGAGTACACATTCCAGCTAAGAGTGATTGTCTGGGGAAATGGAGCCGTGAGTCCTTTGTTGACCAGAACACTTCTTTCTTCATGCCTATGCAATGTCTTCCAGATAATCTGCAATGGCACCGAGCTGGAAGACAGTCAGGTCTTGTGTGAGGTCATCAAGTTTATCACTGGTGTTGATGTCGTCTGCTCCCACAGAAAGGTCTTCTTCAATTTCTTCACCAATACTCAGCTCACTTTTCTCTGAGCAATGGCTTCATCTTCTCCAGTTCCTAATCCAAGTGATCCAATTTTATCATTGACCAATTTCAGATCTTTCAAAACTGTGCTTCCCCTTTTACTCTCAGAGTCTGTTAATGAAGGGGCTCCTGCCAGGAAGCTGAGTCCACCACTCCTTAAGGGGGGAATGTCAGGGAGCGAGGTCAGGCTTCCAACTTGCTTCCTAGGTTCACTTCTCCAACCATACGTTTCTTTCTGGTTTAGGAATGGAATCATCAAAGAAAGAATCTCCTTCCATATCATCTTCATCAGGGAAAAGACAAGCTTTGTCTTTGACATCTAAAGTGGTGTTGCTTAAGAAAGATGCAATGTTTGTTTCATGGGCCAATGAGTGTAGACTGCTTTTGCTCTTTGGTTCCAGAAAGGAGATACTTGTCTCGCTCTGACTGGTCTCACTGCTGGTCTTCTTACTTGGGGTTGTGTTTGCACTTGATTTCCTTCTGGTGACTTTGGTGGAGGATGTCCATCAGATAACTCCAATGCACCCTCCCCGCTGGCCGGTCCTCTTTCTGTTGACAGCACCTGATCACTTCTAGTAACAAAGGTCCTCCCATAGTACCTTCTGCCTCAGTGATACCTAAATCTGGGGCTAAATTCTCTCGGCCTTCGAGACCTTGAAATGTGCTAGTCTCAGCATGGAAAACAGCTAAGGTAAAGTCAAGGTTAAAAAACTGAAGAAATTCTGCAACAAGACTAGCCACTAAACGACCATCTTTTGTATTTAAAAACTTCTTCAAGCTCTCATTGACCAAAGGAGTTTTGTTCTCCACTTTCTCCTGCTCATCTAGTGCTAAAAACACAGCTGCTCTGAGCTCAGCCTTCATGTGGTTCAGGACGCCTCCGTTCTCCAGCGTCTGCACCAGCAGGTCCCGCAGCTCTGTGTCCTCCTCGACCACCACCACGGCCGTCGCCGCCATCTTGCTTCTCCAAGACAACCGTCCAAGCTGAGCCCACTGCCAACGGCCGCCCCGGAAGCCACACGGCGCGCGAATGCGCAGCTGCAGCCCCGCCCCAGATTAGTGACATTTTTAAAAACCTTCATAGAGGGGGCTGGAGAGATGGCCTAGCGGTTGGGAGCGCCGACGCTCTCGCAGAGGACCCGGGTTCGATCCCCAGCACCCACATGGCGGCCGAGAGCCGTCTGAAACTCCAATTCCATGAGAACTCCAGTTCCAGGGGAATCCGACACCCTCTTCTGACCTCCGCGGCATTGCACGACACGGGTGCACAGACTTGCATGCAGACAGTACATTCATACACATACAGAAATAAATTAATTAAAAAAAGAAAAAAAACCTTCATAGAACTGCTTGGCCCTTTTGCCTATTCTGCCATGTGAGGACACAGTGTGTCTCTTCTGAGGAACAGGCGCCATTTTGGAACTAGAGAGCAAAAACCTCAGCAGACCAAGCTTGATCTTGGGCTTTCACCCTTCACCACTATGGGAAATCAATTTCTATTATGTATAAACTATCCAGTCTCACGTAGTTTGTTATAACAGCAGGAAAAGGACTGAGATACATGGTTGTATCGATTAAAAATAAAGACACACCTATATTACTTACTATTGATAAATGCCATTTTAAAATGTTGGAAAGAACCCTGCTTTCCTTCCAGTGTGCATTTACAGTAAAAAGACTATATCCATGCTACCCTACCCAGGGCCTTCTACCTACAGTGCAAGGGTGAGAAGGGAGCTCCTTCCAATCCTGATCTCATAGTCTTGCTTCCACATTCACTTGAGTTCAAGTTGATCACGTCATACCCTTTATCCTTGTTTGTCAGTCATTATAAGAAACCCAAGCAGCAAGCCATCCTTATCAGCTGCATCCTGATCTCGTAAGACTCTGTAGACCTCTGCTGCGTTCCCTTCTCTCCTACTCCTGAAATCCTTCAGCTCTGCTCGCTGGAACTTTATTCAAGCTATTAATGATTTCAGGGAATCAGTCCATTCCTCTGCTCTTCAGAAATGTTTTGTACCTTCGCTTTGCTTCTTAAACTCTTACCATCTGATTACCAATTCTCACTTTAAAAAAATACTTTATTATTTTTATTTTATGTGTATGAGTATATTGCCTGCATGTATATAAGTGTACCCTCGCACGACACGGGTGCACACACCTGCACGCAGACAGTACATTCATACACATACCGAAATAAATAAAAAAAAAAAATAAATGAAAAAAAAAATTAAAAAAAAAATAAGTGTACCCATGTTGTGTAGTTCCCACACAGGTCAGAAGAGAGAATCAGATCTCCTGGAAGTGGAGTTATTAGCTGTCCAGTTGTTAGCTGCCATGTGGGTGCTGGGAATGGGACCCAGGCCTTTGCAAGAGCAGCCGGTACTCTTATAACTGCTGAGCCATCTCTCTAGCAACCCTCCACCCCAACTCTCATTTTTAATTGATGACTTCACTGAGAAAATTAAAGCAAGCAGTAGAGATCCCTACCCTTCTATCACACACAGTCTCTGCTCGTGCTCTGCCATATCTATCCGTACCGGAGGCTTGCTGTGAGAACCCACATCAGACACTCTGCCTTTATCACCGTACATGAACTTGTAAATGGCTTTCCAAAGCTAGTCCCTCTTAACTTCTCCTGGAAGACTGTTCCCATTCATCTGTTCAAGAACACAGTCCCAGCAATTCTTTTCTTTCTCTCTGACATCATTTTTCTTCACTCAACAGTCTGGGTGGTCCTTTTATAAACTGTGAGTCATATCATGTCATTCTTCTGCACCAAAACTCTAAGCTTAGAATAGTCAGGCCAATTTTAGAGAAGAAAAAGATTGGAGTCTGTATGTATGGGGGATGGGCCTGACTCAATAGAGCTTAAGTCTTCTAAGAAGGCTGGTGAAGAGTTGGTTCCAAGGACAAAGGTATTAATAACATATAGTAGCCCAGAAGCACACCTGTCCATGTGTGACAGACAGCTCGATAGGTGGTAGATCTGGAATAGCTGATTGGTTGGGGAAAGGGACCATTTGTCCAATGGTAGCATTTTCATGTTGAAACACATACATTTGGAGCTGTGCTTCATACTTTGGAGACTCCATTATGAAAAAACAAAACAAACTCTGGGGAAACAAATATAGATAAATAGCTTAATGACCTTGAGTTTAGAAGTTTTTAATGGCAAAAATCACAAGGTATAAAATAGATTTAAGTTTGGTTTATACAATTGAAGTTCCTATTTATCAAAATATACTATTAACAAAGTGAAAATGTCCAGAGATTGAGAGAAAATTATAGCATGAATATACAGTGGAAAGGCTAATGTATCATAAGAGGACAAAGGAAATGCCTGTAAACACTTGGAAAGATGTTTCATTCTTCTATCAGAGAAATACACATTACACAACACTTTAACATCATTTCATCCCAGACAGGCAGAAATGGGAGAATTTCCTAATGCAAAATATTGGCCATGACGAGGACCTAGAGAGAATTTAATATAATAATGATGGTAGTATAATGTCTTTGTGAACAATCTGGCAGAATTTAGTGAAGTTAAAATGTGCATATTTTAAGAGATACAATATTGAAACCACAAGGTAATGTCAATATTTTATTTGTTGAAAGCAAAATATTAGTGAACATAAACATTAATTCATTTAAAATATAAATTCATAAATATAAAAATCAAGTAAAAGCGTAAAGTAGTAAAATACACAGTGATTGCTAATATGATTACACTGAGTCATTAAAATAACTACAAAACAGTGCCTAGGGAGATGGCTCGGTAGTTAAAGAGCTTGCCATGCAAGTGTGAGGTCCAGGTTCAGATCCCTGGAAACCCATGAAGTGCCAGGTAGGTGTAATGGCCAGCCTGGAATTCCAGCCTTCGAAGCTGGAGGCAGGGATTCCCAGAGCAAGCTGACTAGCAACACTAGCCGTATCAGTCAGCCCTGGGTTTGACTGAGAGACCCTGCCTCAATGAATAAGGTAGATGAGCCATCAGGGATAATTCTCAGCATCAACCTCAGGCCTCCACATGCACATGTACACATGTACATCCAGATATATGCAAATATATGTGCCCAAACACACAGGAAAATGTGGGAAACTGTTCAAAATAAATTAAAACTCCTCAAACAATAAATTCCTAGTAGTCATGAAAATTGAAAATGAAATAGTTGTGTTCAAGCAAAATTTTAAAAATAATGACTAAGGAAAGATAGAAAAGGGGATGAAAGGAGGGAAATTTGAAGAAGGAAGAGAAGTCTGAAGGGAAGAGGGAAGAGAGGGGGCACATTGGAGGTCTTTTCAGTGTGTTCTGAAGATTTATTTTTGTGCAGATTTTCAGCTATCAGAAAAGCCCTCTTTGTTTACCTTAGCTGCAGAACAAAAGGATGTAGGAACCCCAAACACCTTTCCTTTGACTTGTTCATCTTTTGATTGATTTATTTTTATTTTTAATTAAAAAGCATTCTTTTTATTTGTATGCGTATGAGTGTATTGCCTGTATGTATGTAAGTGTACCTGTGTCATGTAATATCCATGGAGGTCAGAGAGGGTGTTAGGCTCCCCTGGAATTGGAGTTACAGTCAACAGTAGATAAGTGGGTGCTTGGAATTGAACCCAGGTCCTCTGCAAGAGCTTCCAGTGCTCTTAACTGCTGAGCCATCTCTCCAGCCCTAAAACTTATTTATTTTTTATTTTATGTGTATGAATGTTTTGCCTGCATGTAAGTGCACTCCGTTTTTGCAATGCCTGTGGAAGCCAGAAGACATCAGACTCCTTGGAACTGGAGTTATGGACAGTTGTTAGCCACCATTTAGGTGCTGGGAACTCAACCCAGGTCCTTTGCAAGAGTAGCTGATGCTCTTAACCACTGAAACATCTCTCCAGCCCTTGTTTTTATTTTTATATTTTATTTTTACTTTTTATGTAGATGAATATATTTCCTGCATGTACATATGTGCAACCATGTCATCCATTGGCTGAGGATGTTAGAAAAGGGTGTTGCATCTCCTGGAGTTGGAGTTATGAACCATCGTTAGCTGCCATGTGACTGCTGGGAACCAAGCCCAGGTCATCTGTGAGAGTAGCCAATGAGTACACTTAACCACTGAACCATCTCTCCAGCTCCTGACTCATTCATCTTTAAATAATCCTATCATAGCATCTGCAAATTTGAGAAGCTCTTCCATGAGCTTTAAATTTTATAGCGATTAATATTTTAATTGAAAACAAGTTACAGATTTCGTTGCACAATCCTTTAGTAATCTTGATGGGTAATTTTCTAGATTCCAGGTGGTTACTGATTGTTCTGGTCTTTATCCAAACACAAAAATAGAACAATTAAACTTATGAAAAGAGCTCAGCACTAGGTATTTATTATTTTTAACATTCAATATTAGGAAGGCAAAGCTACGCTTTTGTTCTTTAGCAATTCTTCTTTTGGAGGGGGCAATTTTTTAACATTCAGGGGAAAGTTCTATATTCTTTAAGAAACTGACCTAAAATGACAATCTGAAATAGGTTATATCTCTGACTATTTTCCCTGTTGGTTGAGGAGGGTGAGATGGAGAAGAGCTGTTCAGAGGATCTTCCTCATGAGGAAAGAAGTTGATAGGTACATACTACTTTCCTGTCTTAACAAGCCTCCTGTCCTATAGAGCTGCGTCATGGTTTCATGTCTGTGGCTGTTACAAAGTAAGATACTATGATGTCTTATTAGCATAGTGTGATGGTTAGCCTTAAATGTCAATGTGACATAATCCAGAAGCATCTAGGAAGAAAGTCTTAATGAGAGATTGAATCAGGCCGGGGTTGGGGGAGCTATCTGTGAGAGATTGTCTTGATTGTGTTAACTGGGGTGGGCAGACTTAGCCACTGTGGAGGGCCCCATTCCCTAGGCCGGGGATCTTGAACTGTGCATGAGTGGAGAAAGTAGACTAAGTGAAAGCCCAAATGCATTAGTTTCTTCTTCTCTGCCTCCTGACTATGGGTACAGTGTGACCAGCTATCTCAGGCTCCTGTCATTGTTACTTCCCTGCAAAGATGGACTACACACTGGGCCCATGAGCTAAAAGAATCGCTTCCTCCCCTAACTTTTTTTTTTTTTTGTATGTGTATGAGTGTACTGTCTGCATGCAGGTTGGTGCACCCATGTCGTGCAGTGCCACAGAGTTCAGAAGAGAGCATCGGATTCCCCTGGAACTGGAGTTAAAGATGGTTCTTAGCTGCCACGTGGGTGCTGGGAATTGAACCCGACTGCAAGAGCAGTCGGTGCTCTTAGCCACTGAGCCATCTTTCCAGCCCCTAAATTTTTTTTTAATGTACGTTCCTAGCCCCAACCTATTCCTGAATTCCACATTCATTTGTCCACAGGTCTACTAAACATCTCTTGAATGTCTGGGAGCTATTTCAGACTTGATGTGATGATGAATACCCCAGCATAAACCTTTTGTTGGAGACTCTATGTTTTTCATCCTTCTTCTAACCTTCTCTGATCTGTGCTCTGATAGTGGGGCTTCCTAGCTTTTGGGCTTCTGATTGGGCTCAACCAATGGAAGACAGGGACACAAACAGCATAGATGAAGATTGAATAAGAATGTTCAATAATGAAAGATGAAATAAGAGTTTGAATGAATTAATCAATAGAGGTATACTAATTGTTCTAGTTTCTCTTCAATTGCTGTGACAAAACACTCTGACCAATACTAGCTTGGGGAGGAAAGGGTTTATTTGTCTTACATCTCCCGAGTCACAGTTCATCACTTAGGGAGCCCAAGGTAGGAACTCAGTGCAGGAACCTGGAGGCAGGAGCTGAAGCATAGGCCATGGAGGAACGCTGCTTACTGGCTTGCTCCCCTAGCCCACACTCCAATGGTTTTATTATACAATACAGGACCACTTACCCAGGGGTGGCCAGCCCACAGTGGGCTGGGCCCTTCCACATCCCACATCACTCAACAATCAAGAAAATGCCATACAGACGTGGCCACAGGCCAGTCCGATGGAGGGAATTTCCCAATTGAGACTCCCTCAACCCAAGTGTGTCAAGTTGACACTAAAGCTATCCAGCACACTAATAAAGGACTTAGAATTGATTGTATTAACTTATGTATCTCAGGGTGCCATAAATACCCTGCTAGAATGGCTAATCGATTGAAGCTTAGATTAAATAGTGGCTTATATTCAAGAGATTGAACTGTCAAAGCCTCCCTGGTATTCTATGGAGAAAGGAATCTGAAAACGCAGGGAGATGGAAGTCTTGCAGGAAGCCCCAGGTTCAATCCCCAACAAGGCATAAAACCTAGTTCATGAAATCCATGCTCCGCCCCTCCAGCTTTCCTGCCTGTAATATGTGTCTCCCCTTGGGCTGGTTTCACTCTCTGTATACAGCTCTGGCATCTCCAATATACTGGGGTCTCCATGGCAACTCAGCTTCACTTTCACAGCTTTACTTCTCTTGCTCATACACATGACAGTGTACAAGGATCATAGTCATCTCAGTGTCCTATAATATGTGATGTTGGCCCAGTACCTAAATGATAATTGTTAACTGGACCACATCTCATCACTTCCATCTTTACTTCCCTGACTTCTGATTACTTAGAATATTGCTGTGGTCTCCTAACTGGTCTCGCCGTATCCACACCTGCTTGTTTTAGCCCATTCCACACACAGGATCCTCAGTAAGGTTTTATTATTAATTTTTAATTTTTTTTAAATTTTATTTTATTTTTTGGAATGGGGTCTCTCTATAGCCTCAGCTGACCTGGAACTCAATATGTAGACCAGGCTGGCCTTGAACTGACAGAGATCCACCTGCCTCTGTCTCCTGAGTACTGGGGTTAAAGGAGTACACCACCACAACCAGCAACAGAAGCTGCCAAGAGCGGGATTTGAACCCACACCTCCAGAGGAGACTGTGACCTGAACACAGCACCTTAAACAGCTCCACAATCATGACAGCCAGAGAAATATTTTTAAAATATAAAATCAGACATAGAGGCAGAAACTCAAATCTGGGAGAAGAAGGAAGATCAGAGAAGAGAGACAAAGAGGTGCCAGAGAAAATGTAGGTAATGGATTGCAAGCGAGGAGAGGCAGGAACCGGGGAGGGGAGTGAAAGTGTTAGCAAGAAGTATTGGCTTGAGGGGAGAGGGCTGGTGAGACAGCTCAGAGGTTGGGAGCACTGGCTGCTCTTCCAAAGGATCCAGGTTCAGTTTGCAGTACACACATGGTAGGTAACAACCATCCATAACTCCAAGTTCAGGGGATCCGAAGCCTTTTCCTGGCTGTACAGGAACTTACATGCATGCAAGCAAAACACTCATACACGCAAAATATGAATAAGCCACCTTTTATCCCAGCACTCAGGAGGCAGAGGCAGGCAGATCTCTGTGAGTTCAAGGCCAGCCTGGTCTACAATAGAGAGTCCCAGGACAGCTGGAGCTGCAGGGAGACCTTGTCTCAAAAGGATGAGAGAGAGAGAGAGGGAGGGAGAGAGAGAGAGAGAGAGAGAGAGAGAGAGAGAGAGAGAGAGAGAGAGAACCTAGTGAGTAGAAGGCTTGCCTGACATGCATGAGGCCAAGTTCCATTTCCCATAGCACATACACCAAGTATGGTGGTCCTTGTAATCCTAATTCTTGGGAGGGTGAGGCAGGAGCATTGCCATGAGTTTGAGGCGAGTCTGAGCTACAGTATAAGACTCTTTCTCAAGAAGTGAATGAATGAATGAATAACTAAATCACAACCACAAGCAATATACTTATACACTAGCCTGATGTTCTGAAAGGTAGTAAGCATACCCCCTGAGTGCTAGTGTGGCTTGGCTTAGCCTTGGGAAAGGTCATTTTATGAGGTGCTGTGCACGGCTGTCGGCACCCCGGCTTAATTCATGAACAGTTATAGATTTGCAGTTGTTCCCAGGCTGGAGCTGTCATGGAAATCACCTTTGTACTTGAGCTTTTGGTCTGACTTTTTAACCAAACTTTGAAAGATCAGTTGAAGGAAATGGAACCTACCAGACCCCATGATGTCAAACAAGGCAGTCTACATTTTTCCAAGCCGTGGTGACACACTGGGGAATTCAAGGTAATGTTTTGAGACTGTTGACCCCTTGCCTTCTCTCTGCTTTAGCTTGAAATGTGTGTGGGCAAAGCCTTTTGTTGTAATAATCTGTCAATATGCATAAAAAAATCAAATGTCTAGACTTAATCCTAAAGAGACAAACTTTCAAAGATATAAGCATAACCATGCTAATTTTTCCAAGTTACTTGCTGTTTCAGACAATATGCAAAATAAAAGTTGGAAATAAGTACACGATAACACATAGACTACCATCAGAAAAATGCTAAGCACTCACAAAGGGATGAAAAGCTTTGACATAAAGAAAAACCTATAATATATTGAAAAGTCAGCTTAGGGGAGATGGCTCAGTCGGCAAAGTGCTTGCTGTGTAAGTACAAGGACCTGAGTTTGGATTCTTGTCACCCATGTAAAAGCTGGACACGTTATTGTGTGCCTGAAATCCTCACACTGAGAAAGAGAAGACAGAAGGATCACGGAGGACGGCTGGCCTATTAGTCTGGCTGAATCTGTGAACTACAAGATCCAAGAGAGAGCCCGACTCAATAATTTGGAGCATGTCTGAGGAAGATACCCAACCTCAACCTCTGGCCTCAACACACACACATGTGTGCACCCCAAGCCCCATAAATATGTATATATACTAAACACACATATGATAGGCTAAAAACCATCATGTATAGTGAGTCATTTATTGCATACATATTTGCTTATTTGAGACTTTGCAGCACTGTGGTGATAAAATACAAAAAATGGTGACTTCTGAAGTGTGAGGGGAAAATCATTTCTGCTTTTGTTTTTATGTATCTTTCTCTGTATCTCTCTCTCTCTCTCTCTCTCTCTCTCTCTCTCTCTCTCTCTCTCCTTTGAAAAAGGGCCTCCCACCATAATTCAGGCTGACCTGAAACTCACTCCAATCCTCCTACCACAGCCTCCCATATACAGGCACAAGCCACTATGCCCAACTTAAAAGTTTATTTTGATTATTATTACTATTAGTGGTAATAATTTTACTATACTATTTTGGTGCTGTGAATTAAATCCAGAGCCTTGTGCATGCTAGGCAAGTTATTTACCCCTGAACCACACTCCTAGCCATTTGATTTTTCTTTTTTTTAATTTTTTTTTATTAATGCTTTGTGTATTTCATACATCATTTTCCAATTCAGTTCAGGCATATATCCCCTTCCCTTCCCCCCACCCCACCCCTACCCATCCCAGATCATGCATTCTGCCATAAGTTTTCTGCATCTTTCTCTGCTTTTTTGTTTTGTTTTGTTTTCATTTTTTTTAACAATAAGTGATAATTTGTGAGTACAAGCATCCTTCATGTAAAACCAATTTGCGAGCAGTTGTGCCCAAACCCACACAGCTCATGGGTCCCACCATCCAGCAGGGGGGGCTTGTATGTTCAATCAAGTTGATCAAATGAGTGTCCAGTCTATATTGTTGTAGTTTCACCATTAACCCCAATCGAAGCCCTTACATTCTACCATGCCCCCTCTTCCGCAGATTGTTCCCTAGGCTTAGAAAAGGGGCACAGGTGGATGAGAAGCAAAACACTCTACTTTCTTTGGAGCTGATGTCTTGGTCTCTAGTCAGTTCTGGCTGTTTTCTTTCATGGGCTGCCAGCTTGTCCAGGCAAAACCTTTCGATCCTACTAATGAAGGGAGAGATGGCCTAGCGGTTAAGAGCACTGACTGCTCTTGCAGAGGACCCGGGTTCGATTCCCAGCACCCACATGGTGGCTGAGAATGTGTTTAACTCCAGTTCCAGGGGAATCCGATGCCCTCCTCTGACCTCCGAAGCATTGCATGGCATGGGTGCGAAAACCTACATGCAGACTGTACATTCACACACATAAAAAAATGGGTTTCTTTGTGAGAGAAATGCCATTTGATTTTTCTAAAGGGAGCTTGTAGTTGTCTTATGCATGATAGAAACAGCTCGTGTTGTTTCTATTCTTTCTGAAATCTTTCCAGAGGTCTCAGAATCTGAGAGTTGCAAATGACTCTCAAGTTTTAGAAAGACACTGCCCTATCCCCTCAGTGCAGACAGGACCTACTACAGCCTCTCAGTGGCTATAAAAGTTCCTCTTCTCCCTTCACACTCATCAATGGAACCTTCTACCTCCTAATGTCTATCCTATTTTGACTTTAGAGATTGCAAGACAAGCCCAGTTTCCATTTCCTCATGCTCACAAACTCACACTACACAGGCATTATTTCACACACTGGGGTTTCCTAGTTTTAGTGCATTGACAGATACCATTTCCTGTCCACACTTGCCACAGACCTCTGGGCAGATTATCACCTTCTAGGCTAATCTCTGTGGCTTCCTTCTCTTCGTTATTTCTTCTGCATCCTCCTTGCCTTCATCTTCCTTCTCCTATTACATTTTTTTGAGGCAGGATCTTATGTAGCCCAGCCTGGCCCCAAACTTCCTATGTAGCCAAAACTGGCCTTGAACTCATCTTCCTGCTTCCAACTCTCATGTGCTAGAATTATAAACATACAGCATCATGCCTGGTTAAATGGGCTCTTTCTTTCTTCTTTCTTTTCTTTATTTTTTCCTTTTCTTTCCTCCCTCCCTCCCTCCTTTCCTTCCTTCTTTGGAATTTTGAGCCAGGGTCTCATGCTGTAGCCCAGGTTTGGCAATCCTCCTGCCTCAGATTCTGCAGTGATGGGCTTATAGGTTGAGCCACCACTCACAGCTTCTTTCCTTAGGTCTAACTTCCTAACATCTTCATTTGTCTCTATGCAAGATGGGAAGTTGGCATTATAGTATTCCAGTGCATCAAAAAGGGGGCTGCTTGTCTCTGGCAAGCAGACTGGCAAGATTCTGCATATCAGAGGCTACAGCCAAGGCTCAAGTTCCCTTCTGTGTAACATGACCACCCTGAATGTATCTTAGTGGCACTGGGACATTGGTAAAGTCAGAACATATAATACTAATAATACATTAATAGTTTGAGGGGCTGGAGAGATGGCTCACTGGTTAAGAGCACTGGGTATTCTTGCAGAAGACCTGGGTTCAATTCCCAGCACCTGCATGGCAGCTAACAACTGACTGTAACTCCTCTCCTGACCTTGGGCACCCGCACAACATGTGGACAACCACAGCATTTGAGAGGTGGAGGCAGGAGGATTGCTCTGAGTTTGATACCAGAGCAATGGAAGACATAGTGAACTCGGGGCTGAGCTGAATGGTGAAACCCTGTCACAAAAACCAAAACACAAGCAACAGAAAAAGAGAAGCAGTTTCCTTCTTTTTAAGATAAGGGTAGTGTTAACTATTGCAACAGTCTTTGCAAAGGCTGTAATATACTTTGCTCAATGTTTGGCTCATCTGTGTGGAGATCTTTCCATATAGGTGTGGACAAACAGATAAATACTCTGTCATAAAAGTGAATTTAGATTCTCCTGCATGAGGTTTGTTGTGGTGAGATACAGTTTGCATACTAAAGGCTTGTTCCCATTACAGTAGCATTGGGGTATGATGTCAATTCAAGAGGTGGGACCCAGCACAAGGGATTATGTCCCTGGGAGGATCACCCTCAGACAGGCTAAATGCCTGCTTGGTTGTAGTGGTGTGGGTCTCATGGGACTGGTTACTGTGAAAACAGGTTGCTGGGGGTTTTGGTGAATTTTTGTGGTGTTTTTGTTTTGTTTCTGTTTTTTGAGATAGAATCTCACTATGTAGCTCTGGCTAGCCTGGAACTTGCTAGGTAGGTCAGGTTGGCTTTAAACTCAGAGATCCACCTGCCTCTGTTCCCCAAGTGCTGGGAAGAGAAGTGTAGATCACCATGCTTGGCCCAAGAACGGGTTGTTATAAAGCAAGTTTGACTCATCGGTGTGCCCCTTCCCTCCTCTCTTGCCACATGGCCTCTCTCTCTCTCTCTCTCTCTCTCTCTCTCTCTCTCTCTCTCTCTCTCTCGTCTCTCATACATTCCCCTGTAGGCTGATATCTGACATGAAGACCAGAGCAGAAGTCAGTGAGAGCACCATGCTTTCTGAATTCCCAGACAACACTGGCTAAATAACCCTTTTTACTTTTTACAAAGGGCTTCGTCTCACACATTTTGTTATGGCAACATAAAATGGAACACCACCAATCCGTAGTGTGCATGAATTGATTTATGCCACCAGATCACGGGATTCTTTCCTGTAGTTACCTGTAACACAGCTCTGCTTGGTTTTCAACATATTTATCCCTCTTGTCAGAATGTGATTTTATGAGAGAAGGAATCTGGCACTTACTCCTGTGCACCAATGCTTTAGCCATGCATGCCTAGAACATAACAAGTGCTTGCTGAATGACTAAATGAAAGCTCCATTCAGCCTCCCAGTCTTAGCACCAGTGTGAGGCTCTCTGCTCCTGCAGGGATCGGTTGCTGGCAGCTCTGTTAGTGTCCTGAGAGCCTAACTGTCACAGTTATGGCATGTACCACAATGTCCATTTATAGTCTAATTTCCCCACTATGTCTTGGCCTGTGTTAAAGGCATCGACTGAGTATCTAACACAACACCTGGCAAATGGAGACTTTACATAATGATTGAGCAATCAAAATTGAATTGCCAAGCTAAGTTGTGTGATAATAAGCTCTCGCCAAGTCTATGATGAGGTATCTAGGAGTCATTTGATCTATACCTTATACCAGAGAGTACATGACATTTTATCTGCCTTTCCATGATTTGGAAAGGGAGGAGGGTAAGGCGTGATTGGGTAAAGGTGCTCAACACATGTTCATTCTATCCTTCCCATTTGACTTGCTATTTTTTTTAGCATGTCTTAGTGATCTTTGCTTTAGATGAATAGATAAGCTGGGCTGGCACACCTCAGGGAAGCTGAGAATAAACATGGATTTTTCACAGAGAATGGCAATGTAGTGTAGACCATGTACCCTGGGATCTTGGCCAAGTTCTGTCCTGTTTGTGGTATGCCCCTTGCATCTTCTACCCCCCCACTCCAACTTTTTTTCTCTAGTGTCTTGTGCCCCACCACACCTACTTCCATGCTATCTCCCATCTAGAGGCACAACCCTCTATCACCATATCCCCAGCTTTAGTTCCTAAAACTCAGCACCTGTCACTTGTCTCCTCCGAACACATCCTTATTTCCCCATTGGCTACAGAATTGCTCTTTAAATTTCTACAGTCCCACACTGGTTTACAAACTACTTCTAAAGGACCTATTATGAGCAGCATGCATCTTAAAATTTCCCCTTGACGATCTCTCTCTCTCTCTCTCTCTCTCTCTCTCTCTCTCTCTCTCTCTCTTTGACATAGCCCAATATTACCTACTATAAGTCCCAGTTCCAGGACCACCTCCTCTAACACTTTCTTGTCTATCTATTCTGTTCTTGAATTCACGCAAATTGTCTTTTGGGGAATTTATACTTTACTCTTATTTTACTCATTCAATAATAACATGCTTTGGACTTCCTTTAAAAAAATTGCAAGTTCTGGGGCTGGAGAGATGGCTCAGTGGTTAAGAGCATCGACTGCTCTTGCAGAGGACCTGGGTTCGATTCCCCGCACCCACATGGTGACTGAGAACTGTCTTTAACTCCAGTTCCAGGGGAATCAGAAGACACCCTCTTCTGACCTCTGCAGCACTGCATGACATGGGTGCACCTACCTACATGCAGACAGTACACTCACACACATAAAATGATAAATTGAAAATTTTTAAAATTCCAAGTTCTGTGTTGGAATCCCTTCAGAATTTCCCCGGGAGCACAGTGATTGGATAGATAGTAAGGAGTCCCTACATTTTAACATGTGTATTTTTAAGTACAAAGAAACACATGTATGATATATATATATATATATCATGTAGTGCAAAGGCATTATCAGATCAAAAGAATCAACAAAAAGATCAACAGCCCTTTCCCTATGTCTTAAATTCTCCAGCTCTTATCACTAATTGTATATATCTTTTACAACTTTCACATGGGTAGATAAGGATATAGACATAACTTTTACTGCACTATAGATTTTCTAGTTTTCCTCACTCCACATGTGTGAAAAACCTGTTGCTTAAACCTGTTAATGCCTGTATAGTATGTCACTGATTTGGAGGAGGATATTCCCCTAGGGACTTTTATATTCTACCCAATTTGCATATATGTGCAGTTCAGTTTTGGCCATGTTGCTCACCAAAGAGGCTATATTAGCATGTGCATGAACATTCGCTTCTCAGTGGCCTCTAAATACCTCCATGGAGCTATGTAGTTTAATTTCTTGCCCAGTGAATAGGCAGATATATCTCATTATTCTTATAATTTCTTTATTTGAATGAGAACAAGTATGTTTTTAATCTTTCTCTTTTTTTGAGACTCTCCTACTTTTGTGCTCTACCTATTTTAATTGATACCTATTTGTCTATGTATGTATGTATGTATGTATGTATGTATCTATCTATCTATCTATCTATCTATCTATCTATCTATTTATCTACCTACCTACCTACCTACCTATCTAGCAGTGCTGAGGCCCTGTGTTATCAAACACAGAGCCTCTCACTTGGAAAGTAAGCACTCTATTATTAAGCTTACACTCAAAGTCCTTAACTGATTTTAAAAACCTCTTGATAGTTTATAAGCTGGGCATAATGGTAATGCCCTTAATTATAGTATTCAGAGGTAGAGGTGGGCAGATCTCTGTGAGTTTAAGCCCAGGTTGGTCTACATAGCAAGTTCATTGCTAGACAGGGTACATAGTGAAACCCTGCTTCAAGAAAAAAAAAAAATCAGGTGTCAAGTTTCACTTGGGAAAGCTCTCCCTGAAGATTTATAGGTAGTTAAAAGGGTTAGGAGGGCCACAAGAGAACACATTCTTCTTAGAGAATCTACAGACCTGTATTGGTGGCTGAGAGAGGGAGAAAGATTTTTCTTTAGTGTATAGCCATGGTTAATTGTCTGTGCTCCTGTGAATAACCCCAAGCGACATCATTGGTTTACACATACACACAAAAATAGTGGATGGAGAACACAGGAAGGGAAGACCCCAGTGTGGAACATAAGGGCAGAACTGATGCTTGTTTGGGCTTGCCAAGGAGGAGCCTTCAAACAATTCCTTAAGGAAAATATGACATCTTTCAGCCTAATAAAGACAAATAAATAAATAAATAAATAAATAAGCTGAAGATGCTAAAACTTATGATGTCATAATCTTGCTATATGTGTGGCATGCATATATGCATATTTGGAGTGATGCAAATTGGAAGGAACAACAGCAAAAAAAGACTGGGTCAAAGAACTGATTGAAATGGTGATCTTCTGCCCGAAACAGTAAATTTGTGCATCAAAAATTTGAAAAGACTGAGAAAAAGATGAGAAACATGTATGGCAGAATGCATGAGCTCTGGTGGGGTGGGGGGCAAGGAAGGGGGAGTGGGTCTAGATTTGATTGGGAAATGTTGTATGAAATGCACAAAGCTTCAATAAAAAAAATTGACTTTGAAAAAAAAATAGTGGATGGAGGACCAGTTGGAAAGAGGAAAGGACTGAGCAGTAATCGTTACATGTGGGGACCAACATATCATAGTGAAGGTGATCAGGTATGTTACATGTGGGGACCGACATATCGTAGTGAAGGTGATCAGGTACGTTACATGTGGGGACCGACATATCGTAGTGAAGGTGATCAGGTACGTTACATGTGGGGACCGACATATCGTAGTGAGATCTGTTACTGTGTATAATTAACATATGCTAATAAAAACTTTTTAAATGTTCTTAACAGTTTAAAGAATTTTTCCCTATCAGTTTAGCAATATACTTTTAAGTTTTAATCGCTGGTTTTTCACAAGTGTCATATTTATCAGCCTACTATTTTGTAGATTCTGGGCAAATAGTTGTTATTTATATCTTGTTCCTAATTTGGGGCATATTAGATTATATGTTCATCCAATATTTGACAACACTTTAAAAAGATGTTACATATTGTAACAATTTGAATTAAATTGAATTAATTTATTATAAGCAGAAAGTGATTTAGGTTTATTTTTCTTCCATGTTACCAGCAAGTGCCCCAATATCTTAGTTATCATTCGTTCTTTTTCTCATTGATGTGAAATGTTCTTTGTATCATAAGCCAAATTCCATATGTATTCGGTTGGTTCTATGTTCTATTCCATTGATCTTTTCATCAACAAATTCTTTAAGGGTACCCTAGTAACTATTTTATTTATTTATTTATTTACTTATTTATTTATTTATAACTTTTTGAAATAGCCAGTGGCTTGCCTGAAACTCGCTATGTAGACCAGGTTGGCCTTGAACTCACAGAGATCTGCCTGCCTCTGCCTTCCAAGTACTAAGATTAAAAATGTACAACACCAACCCACCTGGCATGGTGGCGCACGCCTTTAATCCTAGCATTTGGGAGGCAGAGGCAGGCGGATCTTTGTGAGTTCAAGGCAGCCTGGTCTACAGAGAGAGTTCCAGGACAGCTGGGGCTACAGGGAGGCCCTGTCTCAAAAAGACCAAAAAAAAAAAAAAAATGTACACCACCATGCTTGGCAACTATTGTAGTCCTAAAACATTTGATAGTATGAATATCCTTATTAAAGTTAAAACATTTCTGGCTATTCTAGCAAATTCCTTGTTCTATGTACACCTGGATAAATTTTGCAATCTTTTTAGAAAATTAAACTATTAAAAAGTGCCTTTTTAAAACATAGAAACATATTGATAGAATGAAGCTGACTAATATGCTTCTGAATAGAGCCCCATTTAGCCAAGTCTCCCAAGAAGCTCCCCAGTAGAATTTTAAGTTTTGAATATTTCATATTATGAAGGCACCTCGGGACTGCCTGTAGCTACTCCATATTCTGAGCCTCAGATGAACCCACTAGTTAAAACTTAACTGTGTGTAGCTGGTTGCTTAGAAACTAACTCATTCTGCATGGCTTCTGTACTCTATGCTTGGCTTGCTTTTCGAGAATAGGAATTGTTAGAGGGACTTACCACCCCTAAGCTTGGGAACTTAAACATTCCACCCCAGATATGTTTTTTTCCTATATAAACATCTCTCAACTGTGACTTGGGGCTACACACCCTGGATGGGGGTCTGGTGTGTAGTCATCAGCTGAATAAAGACTTTTTTCTATTGGCCTTATTTTGTGTCTGAGTGGTCTTCTCTGACGACATTACTGTATTACAATATTTCATTTATGCTAATGTATCATTAGCTGTTTTACTATATTTTCTTACTGATTACTACTTTTTTGCACCAAAAAGTTAAATTTTGCAAACTAATACTATAGACATATCCTCTTTCTGAATTTTCTTAAAGATTTTAGTAGTTTTTGTGTTAAATTCTAGACTTTGTATAAATAAAATTGTCCTAAGTACAAAAATATTTTGATCTAGCTTTAAAATTTTTTACATTTAGGGATTTTGGTTTGGTTTGGGGGGGTATTTTGTTGGTTTATGTGTGTGTGTGTGTGTGTGTGTGTGTGCGCGCGTGTGTTTGTGTGCATACATTTGTGTGTATGTGTGTGTAAAGGCTTGAAGTTGATGTCAAGTATCTTCTCAATTGCTTTCCACTTTATCTATCGAGGCAGGGTCTTCTCACTGAACCCAGAGCTCACTGATTCTAGTTACTCTAGCTAGCCAGCTTGCCTAGGGATCCCCTGACTCTACTTCCTAAATTCTGAGATTACAAGTGGCTACCATGACTGCTTGGCTTTTATGTGGGGTCTGAATTCCAGTCTTCATGCTAACATGCTCAGTGCTTTATCCATGTATCTCCTGATACATGTGATATAACAGTGAGGTTAACAACTGTGACTGACTCACCCACGACTATAGTGGGAATTCTTCTAGTGATTTTTCTGGCTTTTGGTTGAGGAAGATACATCTAGCTCGGAGTGTATGTGTGTGGGGGGGGGAGAGAAAGAGAGAGAGAGAGAGAGAGAGAGAGAGAGAGAGAGAGAGAGAGAGAGAAAGAGAGAGTTCTATTGAAGGGTAGGTATTGAATTTAATCTCATAACTTTTTAGCTAATTGAGTTATGAAGTTTGTAAACTTTGATCTATTAAGATCTAATTGCACACAGTGGTTTTCCTGACCTGGAACAATCCTTGATTTTTTGTATCAAATCATACTTGAACACACATACATATAAACATATATATATATATATATATATACATACATATATATATTCACATATATCCCTATGTATGAATCCCTATGTGGAAAGATTACAATCATTTTTGTCATCTCAGATCTTTTCAATACGCTAAGCACAAGAGTTCAAGAGTTCCTCCACACAGTGACAATGATTTTATTTTTGGTGTTTTGAGACAGGGTTTCCCAGTAGCCAGTTTCCCAACTGGCCTGGACTAAGCTGATTGAACTCATAGAGATCCGCTTGTCTCTGCCTCCCGAGTGCTGAGATTAAAGGCATGTGCCACCACGCCCAGTGACGATGATTCTCTGGAGAGACTCCAGTCAAGCTTCCGAGCTTTAACCCAGGTCCACCTGTGTACTTCCTTACAAAATTTAGTTTTACCAAAGAGCCCTGCTCCCTTAATATCTGACCGCTCTCAGTGTCTGATCAAATCCCTCATCTCCCACCGTCCCCCAGATGATATCTGATCATGGTGACCTATCTGCTTCTAGAGTCCTGTTGGGTTCTTGTAGCTAGAATTCTCCTTCCTGAAGTTTCCTCTTAGTACCTCAATCCACTGACTCTTCGTGATCCTTGCTAGAATTCCTTCCTGCTTATACCACACGCAGAGTTGAGCCCAATCTCCCTGTCCCACTGGAGCTTCTCTGTCATGAGGGCCCCAAATAAAGTCTTCCTCCCCATGCTTCAGCAAGTGCCGTCGAGTATTTATTTAACAAGAGATACTTAACTTCAATTTTAATATCTGTAACAGGCAAAAATAAAAGATTCAGTGTTCACTACTTTACAAAAAGAAAGCTAGGAAATTAGATGGTTTCTGTTGACATCCATTCAGGACTACTTTCAAAACCAAGCATCAGTGTTTTCCTTCAGCAAAGTGGCTCTGATTATCTGGACCAGGGTTGCATACTTAATCCAGACTCTGAAAATAACCAGGTGTGTTTAAACACAAACAAGTCCTTGAGAAACTGCAGTCTCTATTTCTTCACCCAGAACATGGTGATAAGGCTTCCACCAGCCTCAAGAAACCACAAGAACAATGAAAAGAAATGCTGGACGGGGAAACCATTTACCAGTCTGACATAATGTGAAATAGTATCAGTATTTTAAGTATTACAAATGAATGCAGTTGAATAGTCTTTCACACTGCGATTTTATACCAGGGTCATCACCTTCTCCATATCAGATAGAGCCCAGTAGAAGAGCAGGGTGTTCTGACATTTCTTCCTTCTCCCCATCGCGTACTCCCCCACCCCCACCCCCGAGCTCCACTTCTGCTGCCTCAGGATCTGCTCCTGTAACATTTACCACAGGGAAAGAAACGCAGGCAGAAGGGCAGGAACATTCCTTCCATCCTCTCCTGGCAGCGCCTAACTATTCGGCACTACAAAGTGGAGAAAAATACAGTCCATTGAGGATGTGGCTGCCATAACTACTTCCAACATCAGAGTCCAAGCTCAGGGAGATGAGGCTACTCACGAGACACAGAGGCACAGGACTCCTGGCATAGACTCACTGTCTCTTAGGAGAAAGTTGCCATCGACACCTTCCTTAAGAAGCAAGGTTTCACATTCTCGCTTAGTCAGTGGGCCGTGGTAGTAGGGCAGATCCATGGAGGACCAGTTTGAGCTTTAGCTGCCCTGTTAACCTGAAATCCTGCTCCAGGTCAAGGGAGAGGGAAGAGGAGGAAGCTGCGAAAGGGGCTTATTGAAAGGCCTCTTCTTCCAGTAGTGTCCAAGCAAGATGAGATTGTTCTGTGGGACGTACAGTCAGTTTCACAAGACTCAGGAAATGAACAGGGAGGGGGTGGTCAAGTGACCAAGACGTTTCAGCCTAGGAGTGGCCCAAGCATGACTCACAGAAGTAGGTGAGAATGCTTTGAGTTCACAGTGGATTCAGTGATATTTGTGGCTGGGGCTGCAGCACTGAAGTCAGGCTCCCTGGATCTGCGTTACAGCTTGTTTATGACCCGCTTTCACCTGTTCTTAATGGGTTCCCATCTTCTGCTGGGTCTCTTTCCAATTATGCGATGCATAGCTCAGAACAGACACTCAAAAAACAAAACAAAACACTGATACTGAAAGAGTTGATATCTTCAAACACAGATCTTTCAAAGAATGGGGCTTCTACTGGTCAAATCACATGAAGATGTAAACACTGATGGGAATGGAAATAAGGCAAGATGAGGGAAGATAGTCTTTTCCATGCAAAAGCTCTAGCCACTGATGTACAAAGGCTTTTTGGAAAAATATTTTATTTTAGGTGTATGAATGTACTGCCTGCATGTATGAAAGTGCACATATGTCATGCAATGCCCAAGGAAGACAGAAGACAGTGTCAGATCCCCAGGAAATGGAGTTATTGACGGTTGCTAGCTTCCATGTGGGTGCTGGGAATCAAACCCAGATGCTCTTCAAGAGCAGTCAGTGCTCGTAACTGCTGAGCCATTCTCCAGCCCCACAAAGGCTATTTTTAACTCTCTGGAGCACTGTGGCTTTTGAGGAGGGAAGCAGGTGAAAAGAATATCTGGGAATACAGTTTAATTCAGGGGAGAAAAACATCTGCCTGTGCAGATTTAGTGCAAGTAAGAGGGACATCTGCTTACGAAACCTAAGGCAAGGGAGAGGGAACTCTGGCTGTGCGCTTTCGGGTATGTAAGAGGAACACACAGAGTTGCTTCTCCATTGGAGAAGAGAGTATCAGTTTAGGGACGTAAACATTTTAGGCCCATCCAGTTCATACTGAAGGCTGTGGTGTGTCCCCATGAAGAAAGATTTAAGAAACTATTTGGCATTTATCTAAAGATAAGTGGTAGCACTTATCTTTAGACCTTGCTTAACTGACAGTCTTGGGTAAGGCAGATAATGATTTGACTTCTGTTTATTTCTGTTGTTGTTATATTTTATTTATTTTATGTGTATCAGTGTTTTCCCTGCATGTATGTAAGTGAACCATGTATGTACAATACTCATAGAGGTCAGAAGAGGGCATTGGATCCCCTGTAACTGGAGTTATGGTTGGTTCTTAGCCACCATGTGGATGTTGGGAACCAAGCCCAGGTCCTCTGCTAGAGGAGTCAAGGCTCTTAACCACTGAGCTATCTCTCCAGCCTGTAGCTTCTGTTTTCTGAGGGTCGAAGTTAGCCTAGAGAAGCATCTTTGAGCATCTTAGCAATCTATACATAATCATCAATCAATTTAAGACAGAATAACTCATGCAAGCTTATTTATAATCCTGTATTAAATTGGATTATAGGAGCTAACAAGATGTCTGAGTAGGTAAAAGTGCTTGCTGCCAACCTCGACAACTCCAGTTAAAGCCTCAGGACCTACACAATGGAAGACAGGATTGACTTCCTCATGGTGTCCTCTGACTTCCATACACACGCCATAGCACATGTGTACCCATGCATACACACACACACACACACACACACACATACACACACGTAAATAAATGCAGCTTTCAAAAATAAATTGTAATTACCTAATTCATAATTATCAATGTGAATTTTTATTACTCTTTATTTAATTTCTCTCCCCATGCAATTCTCTCACTAAAATACCTTTGGAAATCACTACATATCTCACATACATATAAAAACAGAAGTACATGTTCAGAACTACCCTCTTTTTAATTCAGATGCTTATTCCGTTGCTGCTCGGCCTCTAATACACTTGCAGCATCAGTGAAACTTCTGTGTGACAGCTCTCTATCCTCCCATGAAGTCCTCCTGCTCTGCCTTCCGTACAATGGAGAGACTTTGATCAAAGAACTTGCTATTGTATAGTCAAGAAGAAAATTAGTGATGAAAGAAGAGACTTAGAACTAAGCATGTTATGAAGATGATATTTAAATTAGATTTGTAGAATACCGTAAAGATCTGGCCCTTGTTACAGTGCTGTATCACACACTTTATTCTGGTCTTTCCTACTCCTCATGACCCTGTCTCCCCACCACCACCACTAATCCACTTCCTCCCCCAACTGCCCTCTCTGCTGTTATGTCACATGTATTTTTTTTTCAGTTCCTCCCTTAAAATCTCATCTTCCCCTCTTAAGTTTCATAAGATATCACACACACACACACACACACACACACACATCTACAAAGATGCTTTTTTTACATAAGAAAGGAAATTGATGGTTGTCTATTCTGGTTTCTGGTCATTACAGGGTTGGCTTGCCTTTCTTTTTGCAAAAAAATGTACTTATGATCAGAGAAATGTAAATTAAATCTTCACTGAGAGAACATCTTTCACTTATAAAATGGTTGAAAATCAGAAGTTTGAAAGAATCTTGAGTTTGTCGTGTGGGTAAAATGGAATACCTCATACAATATTGTTTGGAATACAAATGGTTCCATTCCTGTTGAAACTAGGTTCGGCAAGATCTAGTAAAGTCACAGATACATTTACCCTCCAATAGAACAATCTCAGCACTAGAAAGCT
Source organism: Rhizomys pruinosus (assembly GCA_009823505.1). Classification (NCBI taxonomy): domain Eukaryota; kingdom Metazoa; phylum Chordata; class Mammalia; order Rodentia; family Spalacidae; genus Rhizomys; species Rhizomys pruinosus. Next base: position 3,858,127 of record VZQC01004878.1, on the reverse strand, counting down.
ACCACAAAGCTACAGAGGCAGAAATACAAAATGTCTTATGGATCAGTTCATTTTATTTTTTTTATTGATGCTTTGTGTATTTCATACATCATTTTCCAATTCAGTTCAGGCATATATCCCCTTCCCTTCCCCCCACCCCACCCCTACCCATCCCAGATCATGCATTCTGCCATAACTTTTCTGCATCTTTCTCTGTTTTTTTGTTTTGTTTTGTTTTCATTTTTTTTAACAATAAGTGATAATTTGTGAGTACAAGCATCCTTCATGTAAAACCAATTTGCGAGCAGTTGTGCCCAAACCCACACAGCTCATGGGTCCCACCATCCAGCGGGGGGGGGGGGCTTGTATGTTCAATCAAGTTGATCAAATGAGTGTCTAGTCTATATTGTTGTAGTTTCACCATTCACCCCAATTGCAGCCCTTACATTCTACCACGCCCCCTCTTCCACAGATTGTTCCCTAGGCTTAGAAAAGGGGCACAGGTGGATGAGAAGCAAAACAGTCTACTTTCTCTGGAGCTGTTGTCTTGGTCTCTAGTCAATTCTGGCTGTTTTCTTTCATGGGTTGACAGCTTGTCCAGGCATAACCTTTTGATCCTACTAATGAAGCACATGCAATTAGATACATAGGTATTTAAACAGTATAATATATAGCCTTTTGATCCTACTAATGAATCACACACAATTGGATATATAGGTATTTAAACAGTACAAGTTGTTATGGTAGGTTACTTTGGTATAGACACAGATGTTTGGATGGTATGTTAATCCATGAATTACATTTTCTTCTGTTAAGTATGACAGGGTCTTCGTGTGGTTTATAACATCTCCTAACCATTAGAGGATGTAAGCTTGTGGCATCCAAGGACCTCTACAACAAAAATTGTAAACCTCTGAAGAAGGAAATTGAAGAAGACATCAGAAGATGGACAAACCTCCCATGCTCGTGGATTGGGAAAATAAATATAGTAAAAATGTCCATTCTACCTAAACTTGTATACAGATTTAATGCAATCCCAATCAAAATCCCCAAGAGCTTCTTCACAGGTTTGGAAAAAAAATCCTCAATTTCATTTGGAAAAACAAAAGACCCCGAATAGCCAAAGCAACTCTGGGCAAAAAGAGCAATACAGGGGGGATCGCTCTACCAGACATCAAACTATATTACAGGGCTATAGTCATAAAAACAGCTTGGTACTGGCACAAAAACAGACCAGTTGACCAATGGAATAAAACTGAAGATCCTGGGCTGGAGAGATGGCCTAGGGGTTAAGAGTGCCGACTGCTCTTACAGAGGACCAGGGTTCGATCCCCAGCACCCACATGGCGGCCGAGAACCTTCTGAAACTCCAATTCCAGGAGAATTCCAGTTCCAGGGGAATCTGACGCCCTCTTCTGACCTCTGTGGCATTGCACAACACGGGTGCACAAACTTGCATGCAGACAGTAAGTACATTCATACATGTATAGAAATAAAATAAAATAAAAAAATTAAAAAAAAAACAACTGAAGATCCAAACCTGAGCACATACAATTTCAGCCATCTCATATTTGATAAGGAAGCCAAGAAGACACATTGGAGGAAAGACAGCATCTTCAACAAGTGGTGTTGGCAAAACTGGATCACCACCTGTAGAAGAATGAAATTAAACCCCTACCTTTCATTTTATTTTTTAAGACAGGATCTTACTATGTAGACTTGTCTGGCCTAAAACTCACTACATAGACTAGGCTGGCCTCAATCTCACAGAGATCTTCCTGCCTCCTTAGAGCTGGGAGTAAAGGTGTGCCTCACCATGCCCAGTTTGGTTTATATTCTTAATAGGAAAATATTAAAAACAACAAAAAGCTTGTGAATGGAAGAATGTTAATGAACTGTGTAACATGTAAATAGCACGCTATCAGTCCTCAGTTATAGAAAAGGGTGGGGGAAGATAGTCACAGGAAGATCTGGAGTCATTTCATAGCATATATTTTAGGTTAAAAGAGGTACAAAATAGTACATAGAACATGGGGGCTATGAATAAACAAATAAAAACTTTTTGTATTTGTTCATATTTGCAAACAATCCATTGGAAGAACAAAACTAAAACTAAAATTTTTTTAATTAATTAATTTATTTATTTATTTTATGTGTATGAGTGTACTGTCTGCATGTAGGTTGGTGCACCCATGTCGTGCAATGCCGGGGAGGTCAGAAGAGAGCGTTGGATTCCCCTGGAACTGGAGTTAAAGACAGTTCTTAGCTGCCATGTGGGTGCTGGGAATCGAACCAGGGACTTCTGCAAGACCAGTCAGTGCTCTTAACTTCTGAGCCATCTCTCCAGTCTCTAAAACTAAAAATTTTAAGTCCATAAGAGGAGTGGAGGAAGCAGACATGAGTAGAACTTCCTATATTGCTTATATGTTAAAGTCTGTTATATAGTTTTGAATATGGAATCATATTAAATATAAGTTAAAAAAGCACATCTAAAAGGAGAAAAGAAACTATAATAATGCACCTAGCTCTAAATCTCTTCAGTAATATAATCATATAGAAGATTATTTCAGGGCTGGGTGTGGTGGCGCAAGCCTTTAATACTAGCACTTGGGAGGCAGAGGCAGGCAGATCTTTGTGAGTTCAAGGCCAGCCTGGTGTACAGAGTGAGTTCCAGGCCAGCTGGGACTACAGGGAGACCCTGTCTTGAAAAGACCAAAAAAAAATATTATTTCAACTGACTTTAGAATATACATTTTGAGTGAACAGTCCTAACAGAAGATCTTGCATGTTATTAGTAGCATTTAACATCATTAATTTAAATAGATTCAACATCTATTTGAAAGAGATAAAATCTGCATTGATGTTAACATTCTGAGAACTAAGTACAGTGGGCAGCTGGCTCACTGTGCTCCCACTTGGAGGTTTTCCCAGTGTCTAGGACTTTTATGAAACCCAAGCAGTGCTGGAAAAAAAAAAAACATAGAACCAAGATTTTTCTTCATCAGGGATGCACATACAAAAGCAAATGGATTAAGTAGTTATTAGATGTTAAAGTTGAATCAACAAAAGGCCTAAAACAAGAGTCAACTGCCTTCAATATTTTCTTGTTTTTTGCAGGCTATATCCTGTGGCCACCATCTACCTCTGCTGCAGCAGTGTGACGGCAGCTGTCTGGGCTTCAGTTTGCTAACTGCTGGCCTAAAACAGCGTGAAAGGGCTGGCAGAGGCTGGGGAGATGGCTCAGTCACTAAAGCGCTTGCCCTGTAAGCACAGGGACTGGAGTTTGAGGCCCATGTTTAACAAGGGAAAAAGACATGGTGCTGTGGAGGCTGAGACAGGCTGATTCCCTGGGGCTGAGTCATTGTAGCTGATTAGGTCATCATAGCACATTAGGCCATCGTAGCTCATTAGGCCATTGTAGCTCATTAGGTCATCGTAGCTCATTAGGCCATCGTAGCTCATTAGGCCATCATAGCTCATTAGGCCATCGTAGCTCATTAGGCCATTGTAGCTCATTAGGCCATCGTAGCTCATTAGGTAAGTCTCAAAACACAAGGTGGATGGTGTATGGGGAATAACATCCAATGTTGTCCCCTGACCTCCACATGCACATATATGTACAACATAGGCATATACATGCATATACACACTAAGGAATGGCAAACGACTAGGTTAGAGTCTCAAATACCATGTCTCACTGAAAAAGTAAAAGATAGGGACTGGGGAGATAGCTCAGTGAGTGAAGTGCTTGCTGCAAAAGCAGAAGAACCTGAATACAGACCCCCAGAACTCATGTAAAACCCACCTATGGCAGCATGCACCTTAATCCCAGCACTGAGGAGGTCCCTGTTGCTTACTGACTGGCCAGCCTAGCCAAAAGGAGGGCTCTAGATTCCGTGAGAGACACTATCTCATAAAATAAAGCAGAAAGCAATTGAGGTAGACATCTGGTGTCCACCTCTGGCCTCCATATGTATGTGCACACACATGCACACACCCACACAACATGTTTACATGCATATACCTTACATGCACATGAAAGTAAATCAGAGCTTTTCAGAGTGATGATTAAATTCATACTTAGTGCAACAAATGTCCAAGGTGATCCCAAGTCACAGTTACATTGGGGTTCAAGAAAGACAGCAAAAGTTAATTGAGTCATGCTAAAGGACAAAAGAGCTGATAGAGAAAGCTTAAGTGTCAAAAGAATGATGACTATGTTTATTCAAGTATGTTGAATGTCTATAGTGCAGTAGAGGATAGGTTCTTTGGGAAAGATTAGCCCAAGAAAGGATTGAACCCTATCCTAGATCCCTGAAGATAACCTCTAAGCACATGAAGTGTTCTATCTGATAATATTGTCTGTTTATGTAGGGATCTTGGGCCAGCTCTGATAGTCTGTGCTAATATTGAGGTTTGTGATGAGAGCATTAGAACATGTGGGGCCAGCTTACTCACTAAAGGGGATAAAAATTAAGATAAATCAACTGGGTGGTCATCCATATCCCCATGATGGCTAGCCAGCAAAATCTCCACACAGCAAGCCTCAAGAAATCTTTCTTCTCTAATGGGCACCGCTTGGTGCACATTGACACTTGTCACATTCTGCACAGCAATCCAGGAAGGGGACTCGGCAGCTCTGTGCCTTCTCTCTTCAGAATTCTGCTCTATATGTTTTTCCTGATGCTGATTTTAATCTACATCCTTTTGTTGTCATAAACCATAGCCATGAATGTAATGTCCCTAAATTGTGTCAACCATTGTAGGTAATTCTTGAGACTACAGGCAATTCTGGAGAGTCCTGAACTACATACATCAAACTCTAGGACTTCTCATTATACTCAAAAGTCAAATTCCTTTCTTGTTGCTGTGATAAAATACCCAGACAAAAGCAACTTAGGGGAGAAAGGGTTTATTCGACTCACAATTCCAGATTATACTCCATCATTGTGGGAAAATCAAAGTGTCAGGAACTTGAAGCAGGGAGTTCATCACATCTACAGTGAAGAGTAGAGAGGTGAATTAATGCATGCTTGCCAGTGCTCAGCTTGCTTTCTCCCTTTCACTAAGTCTAGGGCCCAGCCAGTGAAATGGTGTGGCCCATGTTCATTCAGGAGATAATTATAATTATTATAGCTATATTTGAGCTTATTATTATTATTATTATTATTATTATTATTATTTGAATATGTGAGAGTCCAGACAGGAGAGTCCATTCCCTTGTGTGTAACTGACTGAATGGATTGCCTACACCTTTAATAATCAATAATCATCCTGGACCACAAATGTGTGACCCTGAGGAGGACCAGGCTACCACTGAGGAGAGAGAGAAAGAGAGATGCGGGGGGGGGGGTGAGGATAGCAGTTGCTTAACCAACTGATAAGGAACCCAGCTTTTTTTCTGGAATTCCTGCAAGTTGGGGGATAAAATTCCTCATTATTAAACTATTTGAGTTGAGGCTTGTTTTTCAGTAAAAAAGGAAGATGCGTGACAATTTTTAAATGATCTTCCACACCCTCCCAACCACTGCTGGGTATCAACAGCACAGCCATCCTAACACAAATGGAGATATTCTAAGGAGCAGTTGTGCTCTTCACCCTTATTTGTGCTCTTCACCCTTATTTGTCTCTTTCGGTAGCCTATTGATGACAATAGCCAAGCCTAGGGCTGCTAAGCACTGACCCTAGCAATTGAGATACCACCGGAGCCTTGTGCGTGCTAGACAAGCACTTTACTGACTCCTGCATTTCCAGCCCCAAACTTCCACTGTTTTTTTATCTTCTCTAATTGTAGAATTATCAGTTTTCTGAATGTCTCTTGTCATAGATTATTATGTCAATTTTCCTTTCACGATTCTCCAAATATTTTTTTACAATTTTATTCCATTTCTGTGTGTTTGTGTGTGTGTGTGTGTGTGTGTGTGTGTGTCTGTGTGTATCCTTTACAAGAGCAGCCAGTCCTCTTAACCATAGAGCCTGTGAATGTATTTTAAGAGAAAGTGAGTTTAGAACATTTATTTGGTAGGGTCTATACTTTGGGCAATGTTTTCTTCACATGCAATTTGGCTTAGATGACCAGACCTGAGTCATGGAAGAAGAAACTGAGTTATACCCTGAATGTTTTCCCTTCAACAAGGTTTGGTCACTGGGCTAATTCCTCATGAAGATCACACTGCTCTGTGTTAAGAAGCAGATGCTTGCGAAGGGGAAAACAATGGAATTTGTTTCATTCTACCCAAGAGAGCATGGGATTACTTCCAGAGACAACCAGATCTATTAAGTGTGTTAGTTTCTTATTGCTACCATAATAAGTTACCATACCCTTGGCAGCATGAAATACAAACTCATGATCTTACAGTATACCCACTCCTCAATCCTCTGCCCCTCCACCTTGGACCCTACCCTAGTACCTACTCTCCGCTTTCTTGTCACGTGGGTTCATGGCCTACCCGCCTTCCTCCATGCCTCTTTGTACCCTCTTACAGCCCCCTTTCTACCACGAAGTATCTTTTTTCAAGTAACTGAACATAGAGGGCCATTATTCAGTCTCCCATTCTTAGGAGGAAAAATAGAACTAAAAGGATGCAGAAGCAAAAGTCTACATCAAGCAGAAGAGAAAATAAAAGAGCTCTATGGCCGTATCACCTGAAATACGTCCAGTTTCATCTGATCTCAGAAGGCAAGCCGAGTTAGCCTGGTCCGTACTTAGCTGTTAGAAAACACAAAGGAAGTGGTTACCTGGTCATGGTGAGGAAACCACAGGTGTCTACTCTACTTCTAGTCTGTATGTCAGATCTTATCTTCATTGTATTGGTTGTTGTTGTTGCTTTAAGACAGGGTCTCAGCCAGGCGAGGTGGTACATGCCTTTAATCCCAGCACTCAAGAGGAAGAGACAGACAGATCTTTGTGAGTTCAGGGCCAGCCTGGTCTAAATAGTGAGTTCCAGGACACCTGGAGCTACAGGGAGACCCTGTCTCGAAAAGACAAAAAAAAAAAAAAAAAAAAAAAAAAAAAAAAAAAAAAAAAAAAAAAAAAAAGGACAGCTTCCTGTAGACCCTGCTTGCCTCAAACTCACTATGTAGCCAAGGATGACCTTGAACTCCTCCTGCCTTCCCCTCCCACAGGCTGGGATTACAGGCATACACCATCTCTGCCACTTTTAAGTCTATATTTTTCTGGACTTCGTTAAAAGTTAGGGCCCTGAAAGAGCTCATCATGAAAGAAGTGGCAGTTATTGGCTACCTTGAATTACAGCCACAGCGTAAGGTGGATACCTGCTTATGTCCAGCATTTCTGAAGGCTCCAGTATGAGAGTCAGGACAGAAAGGCAGGGGAAATTTAGGGGACCTAAGAAGGAGGAGGAGCCCCTCATTCAGAAACCTGGTGGAAATCTTTTGCTTTTATAGAAAAGTAAAAATTTCAGCACAATTGACAACTACTTGGGGCCCTCTCCCTCCAGCCATTTTCTCAGAATCTCACCAGAAACTCCAATTTATAGGACAGGTACTAGTGGCTCCTGGTTTTACTTTATCAGATTATAATTCCATCCAAGGCATCTCCAGAACTACCTCACATATCCTTTTTGTCAGAAGAGAAGAAGAAAGCTTTCCTAACCTTTTGAGATGTAACCTGAGAGCCACCAAAATGGTGTGTGGGGCTAATGTTAAGACAATTAGTGGCTAACTTCTCTGGAGAAGCCCCCATACTCGGGCATCTTACTTTCTTTGATTTGTTTGTTTGAGAAGCCCCACTGCTGGACTCTTGGGTGTGTCCTATTTTCTTCTGAGCACCTCTCTTTGTCTTACCCTCATGCTTAAGCTTATATTAAAATATCTCTAATCAAATTGCCAGCTCTGCTACTATACCAGCTAGTTAGGAAATTCTTTTTAGCATCAAAGCCATGAATCCAGGCTTGGCCTGAGTCAAAGTCCCTAAAAGCTTAGGAGGGGCTCCTTAGGTTGCTGAGGGCAGCAGTATAGAGCCCTGTTCCCTCATTAGTATCAGTCCTCAGAACTCCTGACAGAGGAGGTGGAGAGTGCCCATTGGAAATGCTTTTGTAGACTTTTCCTTTCTGGGCTTACAGGAAATCTAATTTCTTATACTCAACTTTCCTTATGGTGAGTAAGAGTCTGAAGGAGTTAGATGGTCCCTCTGTTGAGATGGTCCCTCTGTTGAACTGGCATGACTGGCAGGCAAACAGAGGGATGAACCTCTTGTTTCTTCCTTGTATTCATTTACTAGGACCTCCATAGCAAAGTACCAGAAACTAGATGATTTAAAACAACAGAGTCTGAAGTTCAAATCCAAAGTATCAGCAGGGCTGTGCCTGTCTGAGATCTGTAGGGAGAATCCTTCTCCCCCCTTCCAGCCTCAGTGTTTGTGGAAATCCCTGGCATTCTTTGGCTTGCAGATCTGCCATGCCAATCTCTGCTTCTGTCCTCGCATATGGTCTCCCTGTTCATATGCATTCTGTGTTTTCCTCACTATGCCTCCCCCTCTCTTAAAAAGGACACCAGTCATATCGGATTAGGGACCCAGTATACCTTCATAATAACAAGCTTCATCTGCCATAATCATATTCCTACATGCAGGAAAACATTCTGAGAAGCACATGAATCTTTGGAGGATGTTATACAAGCTTCTGCCTTGCTCTACTCTGTCTTCTTCCTCTAAACTTCTGGATGCTAAGTCTTTGAGATGAACCCTATGCAAAGAAGGACAGCAGACAATTCTATCCTTAAATTTTAGAATGTGTTGGGCATGTTTTCTCATGCGTAGGTGTGACTATTCCTACTGTCACATCATTGAGAAAAACAGTTTTGCAGAAATTGTTATATCCAACTGTGTGACAACTAACTGAATGGATAATATTTGTAGTCTGAACACATAAGGAATTAATATTCCCAAATAAACAAGGTATTCAAACAATTCAAAGGTAAGGTGATAATCAGATTAAAAATGGGCAAAAGAGCCAAGAATAATAGTGCCTTGTAATCATGGCAATCAGAAGGTGGAGGAAGGAAGACCACAACTTAAAGCCAAACTGGGCTACAAGATTCTGTTATAAAATGCTTAAAAACAAGCCTGGCATGGCAGCACAGGACTTTAATCCCAGAACTTGGGAGGCAGATGCAGGCAGATCTCTGTGATTTCAAGGCCAGCCTGGTCTATATAGCAAGTTCCAGGATAGCCAGAGCTACAGGGAGACCCTGTCTCAAAAAAGACTGAAAAAAACCTTAAAAACAAAAAAGTAAAGAAAATAGACAAAATCTGTGGATAGATATTTCTCAAAAGACAACAACAACAAAAACAAACAAACAAAAAACAGCCAACAGGCATACAAAAAATATTGAAATCATTAATCATCATAGAAACAAAAATTTTCATGGTTCTTGGTGATGACATAAGATTTCATCTCACAATTGTTGTAATGAACATAACTGAAAAATTAAGAAGGTAAGAAATGTTGGCAAGGGAAAAGTATCATTGCACATTGTCAGTGGGAATATAAATCAGTACAGGTATTACAGAAAATTTTATACAGATTATCAAAACATTAAAGATGGAATCCTGTATGATCCAGCAATTTCAATACAAGGTATATGTCAAAAAGAAATGAAATCAGTATGTCCAATACAGACCAAAGAAACAGTTCTATCCACATCTAACTTACTGAACCAATAAGTTTACTGGGGTTTCTTGTGGGAGTGTGGATGATGCAAAGGCAGCTCTGTCATTGGAACACTTACTCCAGCACAGGTGATGACTCATGAAAGCTGTGTCCCTGTATGACTTGCAGGCAGCTCAGCAGGTTAGAGACATACAGCCTTTGGGAGGAGCCTAGTGAGTCTTGTGAGCTTGGGGGTTTGTTTAATTCTCAAGTCTTCTAAGTTTCATTTACTTCCCTCCAAGAGTGAATGTTTTAATATGGAAGAAATGGCTATACAACACTAATCAATTGAATGCTATGCACTTACGAGAATTATGAATATCTGATTCAATGAATGTACAAAGATGCCCATGATATTTTTTTTCTTTTTGTCTTTTTTGAGACAGTCCCAGCTGGTCTGAGGCTCTCTATGTAGACCAGGCTGGCATCTGCCTGCCTCTGCCTCCCATGATTTATTTTGAGCTGGAGATGAGCAACACAGGTAGTTTCTCTCCCCCCCCTCCTCCTCTTTTCCTCCTCCTTCCCTCCTCCTCCTTCCCCTCCTCCTCCTTCCCCTCCCTCTCTTCTCCTCCTCCTCTTATTCCTCTTCTTGTTTTTTATCCTCTTCTTCCTTCTCTCTCTCTCTCCTTTCTTCCCTCCCTCCATCCCTCCCTTTTTCCACCAGTGGCTATGTACATATGTATACAACAGAAAACAAGATATTAATAATGATAATTTCTGAATGGCAAGATTTAAGATTTCTGCTTCCTTTTGTATATGCCTTTGGATCATATTTGGTTTTCTACAATGAATTTACATGAATGTTTTCTTTTCAGTCGTGTGGACATTTTGCAAAGACACCAGAATCTGAAAGTCGAAGATTAGCCTTACAGTCTACCCATTGGATCCTTCAGTTGCCTGGCCCCTCAATGTAGACAGCAGGAGGCTTGGCTCCTCTTTTTCACCTGCAGCTTCTCTGGGGTACAGAAAGTTTCTTCTTTTCCTTCACACTCATCAATGAATCCTTTCCGTCCACAATTATCTACATTTTGACTTTACAGATTGCAAAGGCAGACTAGTTTCAATCTCCTCACACTCAAGAGCTCACACTACCCAGACATTATTTCACACATTGGAGTTTCTTAGCTCTAGAGTGTTGAAAGACCAGACACCATTTCCTGTCCATGCTTGCAGCAGCTCTCTGGGTAGGCCATCTGCAGCTAGGCCCAACTCTCTCTGTGGCTTCCTTCTTTATTTCTAAATTCATGTCATCCTCATTTGGCTGTGAATGATGGACATTGTTTCTATTCCACTGAAACAAAGAAGGGACTGCTTGTCTCTGTAGGGCAAGCAGATGGCAAGATTCTTTGTATCAGAGGTCACAGCCAGGGCTCAGGTCTCCTGTTTGGATGCTTTGTAGCATGGTTCCAAGGTGATGACTGAACATTACTCAGTGACACTGGGGACACTAGTAAAGTCAGAATGTATCATAATACATTAATAGTTTGGCCTTGGGCACACCATTGGATCTGGAGCTACAGTTTTTTTCCTTGCAAAAGAACAGAAATGTCACCCACTACAAAGGACTTTGCAAAGGAAAAAGGAGACAATGCTTATAATGACCTTTGTGTCATGGTCAGCTCATTAAAAACACCCACATGTGCCGAAGGCTTTACTTGAGTCCCTAACCCAACTTCTGAGCTCCTAACCCAACTTCTGGCTTTTAACTTTTTAAGAAGTCAGCAATTCCAATGAGGTTTTACTATGCTACATTATGTTGTATTGGTTGCTGTCAAGTGTCTTGTAGGATTGACTTATTTTCTATGTGCATGAAGATCTTTATTGAAGATGACTTCAGAATTTCAGATTATTGGAGCTTTCTGGGTTTTAGCCTTTTACATTAGGCTTCAGTTTTATTACACTCTAAGTCAGGTAACTTATATGAGATTTCCTTGCAGGAGACAGTTGATTTTTTTTTTTTTAATGTGGTTCAATAAAGAGCTAACTTTTGTTAATCATGTGTGACAATTTTAGTTTGTTCTACTCAGTGTGACTTCCAGTCTTAACTTTTTCCTCTAGTCAGTTTCTATAGAGTTAGAAACCTGTGTTAAAGATTTTATTATGTTGTGGTACAAGTTCTAGCATGTCCCTTTTTTTTTTTTTTTTTTTTTTAGAAAAGACAGGGGTTACTGGTAGAGATCAGACTGCCTTCAACACTCTGTCTTGAGCCTCAGTCTCGTCGGAGCTGAGACCAGAGCTTGCACCACGGTGCCGAGCATGTGGGCGTCTGCAAGGGACTCAAGGAGCCACTTTTGAAAAGAGGCCGTCCCTCCCCTCTAAAAGCCATCCCTATAGTATATCTGCAAAAGACTCGAAGTGCAACTTTTTGAAAGGGGCGTTCTTCCCCATAAAAGGACTTCCTGGCTTTGGGGTCAACAGTTATATGGCGGCAGTATCCACAAGGGCCTCTTTGAAAAGGGCAACATGCAACTTAGAAGTCTCACTTTTTTAAAAAAAATTTTTATTTATTTTTTTGTATGTGTATGAATGTACTGTCTGCATGTAGGTGCATGTCGTGCAATGCCGCGGAGGTCAGAAGAGGGTGTCGGATTCCCCTGGAACTGGAGTCAAAGACGGCTCTCAGCTGCCATGTGGGTGCTGGGGATCGAACCCGGGTCCTCTGCAAGAGCAGTCGGCACTCTCAACCGCTAGGCTATCTGTCCAGCCCCCAGAAGCCTCACTTTTTGAGCCGACCTCCTGGCACTGGGCCGGATGGGGGCAGAAGGGGCTCCAGGGACAAGTGGAACCAGCAGCTGCCACAGCAGGGCAGCTTCCAGTGCAGATTGGCTCTTAGGAATCAATCAGTTTCTGGGTCACAGCTGGGGCTGCAAGAGCTCAAACCTATGGTTCACCTGTGGTTCAGTGAGCTAGCCAGAGGCTGCTTTACTGGAGCAGAGCCAGGAACAGACTCAAAAACAAAGCCTCCAACCCCCAATTCTGCCTTTCACCTTCCGTTCCATTTTTCCCAGCTTCCATTGCAGCATCTAGGGGGTGGATCGAACTGACAGAAAGAACACTACCACGATTCAGACCCTTCCCAAGTTTGGGCAGACTTTTGCTTTCCTGGGTTAACAGGCTCTCTCCTGGTTGGCCCTTATTCTACACTTCATTTGCATACACAGAGCCAATCAGAGTCTTCCTGAGCCTATATAAACTCCAAGGCATGGTTTTCATTGGGCCAGGTCCTCTGGCTCTGACCAGGGATTCAGTTCCCTTACGCTCTTTAGAGGAAGACTGAATGAAGACTCTGGCTCGTACCCTGAAGACTCACCAGAGACAGAACCCTCTAATACCTGCCGCTCATGCGACAAGCAGGGGCAATCGTTCCTGCCCTCCAAGACTCCAGGCTTCTTCATTCTCACCTGTGACAGGTCCTCTGAGGACTGCTCACACTTGGCATCTGGAGACCAGCAGAGAACGCAGAGTTCTAACACTTACCAGCAACTTCTCAGTTGCTACCCTGCCACTACCAAGAGCTCAAAGTTTCTACTGTCTCATTCAAGTTGTTACTCTGCAAGACGGTCTCCTACTTTCTATTCAAATTGTTAGTCCAATGTGAATAAAATCCTTATTTTTTTACCCTTACCTGTCTACCAACTTCATTTTCAGATGGGGCAAGATAAGAACACAACAAGAGGGGCTGGAGAGATGGCTCAGTGGTGAAGAGCACTCAGTGCTCTTACAGAGGACCAAGGTTTGGTTCCCAGCATCCACATGGCATCTAACAGCAGTCCTTAACTCCAGTTCCAAGCATCCAATACTCTTTTCTGGCCTCCACAGTCACCAGTCATGCACAGAGTGCACTTACATATGTGCATGCAAAATACTCAGCACATAAAAATAAAATCTTAGAAGAACAACAAAAACAACCACCAACCACCGAACAGGAGACAGAAGAATCATTACCAGCAGGTAAGAGCTTCAAAAGGGTGTAGCTAAAATTGCTTCCAGAGGGGTGTAAAAAAACACCCACTCCCTCCTGTGTTGCTCCCAAAGATAAACTGCAGTACAGTTTCAGCAAACAGTCTGGGAGACCAGTGAGTTTATTGGGCTTATGTACAGAGCAACAGGGGACCGTCCAGGATGTGACTGGGTGGAAGTCCTATTTGCTTGTCTTGCAGCTTTGTATGTGACCCCACCCAGGGTCCTGTTGGCACATAGCCAACATAGGGTTATCTCAGCAATTTCATTAAACAATCAATACCATGTTTCATGAGTCCTCAAGGCAAAGCCTAATGCAGTTATCTGAAACATCGGATCATCTTGGAAGAAGGGGAAGTCAAAACTAAAAGACAAACCCATTCCAATAAATACATGACCAGGAAACAAAAAAAATGTGACAACCACAAACTATGACCCACCCCCAACCAGTCAATTCCTCCCTAAGGAAATTCAAAACTACAGAGATAGCTGAAATATCTAAGAATGAATTCAGGGGTTTGCTTTTTAAAAGAATTAATGACCAGAGGCTGGAGAGATGGCTCCATGGTTAAGAGCACTGACTGTTCTTGCAGAGGACCTGGTTCAATTCCCAGCATTCATATGGTGGCTAACAACTAACTGTCCATAACTCCAGTTCCAGGGGATCTGATGCCCTCTTCTGGCCTCTGCTGAAACTGCATGACATAGTTACATGAATATGTGCAGGCAGCATATTCACACACACAAACTTGCATGCAGACAGTACATTTATACACATACAAAAATAAATAAAAAAAATAAAAATAAATAAATTTTTTTTAAATTAATGACCCTCAGCCAGGCATGGTGGTGCATGCCTTTAATCCTAGCATTCTGGAGGCAGAGGCAGGTGGATCTTTGTGAGTTCAAGGCCAGCCTCGTCTACAGAGTGAGTTCCAGTGGTCAGCTGGGGCTACAGGGAGACCCTGTCTTGAAAAGACCAAAAAAAAAAAAAAAAGGACCTCAATATCTACCCCACTAACATTGCATACACACACACACACACACACACACACACACACACACACACACACATGTTTAGACACACCAAGAACTATAGCCCCTGGTTAGCTGATTAGGTGTAGTGTAAAGAATGATTGGTCAGCCGGGCGTGGTGACGCACGCCTTTGATCCCAACACTCGGGAGACAGAGGCAGGCAGATTTCTGTGAGTTCAAGGCCAATCTGGTCTACGGAGTGAGCTCCAGGCCAGCTGGGACTAAAGGGAGACCCTGTCTCAAAAATACCAAAAAGAAAAGAATGATTGGTAACTTCTGATCTTAAGAACCCAACTCAGGGGCTGTAGTGACGACTCAGTGGTTGAGAGTGCATACTCTTCTTGCAGAGGTCCTGAGTTTGATTCCCAGCACCCACATTGGGCAATTCACCACCACCAGTAACTCCAGCTCCAGGGGATTTACACTGACAACTGCACTCATGTGCACACACCCCCCCACAGAAACACATGCATACTCATAATTAGTATAAATAAACAAACAAATAAACAAACCATAATGAGCCCATATGGGAGGATTGCAAAGGAAAGACTTGTTCAATAGTTTTCCAAGTTTCATATTGAAGGGCTTGGCTTATACAGAAATAAATTATAACCATGATTCAACTATATCTAAAGAAGTAGATGGGGTGGGGAGAGATGGCCTAGCGGTTAAGAGCGCCGACCGTTCTTACAGAGGACCCGGGTTCAATCCCCAGAACCCACATGGCGGCAGAGAACTGTCTGAAACTCCATTCCAGGAGAACTCCAGTTCCGGGGAATCCGATACCCTCTTCTGACCTCTGCGGCATTGCCACGACACGGGTGCACAGACTTGCATGCAGACAGTTATTCATACACATACAGAAATAAATAAATGCTGGGGCGTGGTGGCGCACGCCTTTATCCTAGCATTTGGGAGGCAGAGGCACGCGGATCTCTGTGAGTTCGAGGCCAGCCTGGTTCTACAGAGTGAGTTCCAGGACAGCCATACTACAGGGAGACCCTGTCTCAAAAAGACTGAAAAAAAAAAAAAAAAAAAAAAAAAGTAGATGAGGTTAAGAAAAAGATCGGGACTGGAGAGATGGCCTAGCGGTTAAGAGCGCTGACGCTCTTACAGAGGACCGGGTTCGATCCCCAGCACCCACATGGCGGCCGAGAAACCGTCTGAAAACTCCAATTCCAGGAGAACTCCAGGTCCAGGGGAATCCGAGACCCTCTTTTG
The DNA here is from genome assembly GCA_009823505.1 of Rhizomys pruinosus. Taxonomy (NCBI): domain Eukaryota; kingdom Metazoa; phylum Chordata; class Mammalia; order Rodentia; family Spalacidae; genus Rhizomys; species Rhizomys pruinosus. The sequence goes on along the minus strand of VZQC01004878.1, from coordinate 3,842,260 downwards.
AACTCCGCGGCTTGCACGACACGGGTGCACGCATGCAGACAGTACATTGATACACATACAGAAATAAATAAATGCTGGGCGTGGTGGCGCACGCCTTAATCCTAGCACTTAGGAGGCAGAGGCACTGGATCTCTGTGAGTTCGAGGCCAGCCTGGTCTACAGAGTGAGTTCCAGGACAGCCAGAGCTACAGGGAGACCCTGTCTCAAAAAGACAAAAAAAAAAAAAAAAAAAAAAAAAAAAAAAAAAAAGAAAAAGATCAAGAAACCAGAGAATTCACTGGGGGCTGTGATGACCAGGGAGCTTCCAGACATTGTTGAGTCATGCCACTCCCTGCCAGATCATTCTGGTTCCTAGATTTTTAAATTCTAGACCTAGAAGGTATTTTGGAAACTATGAGATACAGCTTGTGAGGTTGGGAAAAGGAAATTGTGGAAGGTCCCACAGCTGCTAAGTAGCAGAGTGGGTCTGAAGCCCTAGAGCTGAAAAGCCTGGTGTCTTTGGGGTTCACTGTTCTGTGAAACCAGCCCTCTCCTTAACCACTCACTCCAGAGTTGCTTTTTCAAGTAGACACCCATCTCAGGGAAGTACCCAGACTCAGAGGCATATTTGAGGTGACAGCTTCAAGCCTAAGGACCTAAAGGGGGGAGCCCCAAGAGCTTCTATGATTGTTGTAAGAATTAAGGAGCTGCAATCCCCACAACCCAAGTGTTCTCATAAATACCCAGACTCCCATCAGAAGACTGGGTTAGGATTCTACTCTGATAAATAATAATAATACATTAATTAATTAATGTCCATCTTTATCCACCATGTGAAAAAAATAATGACCATATAGAAGAATCAAACAGATGCACAAATTAAAGAAATTTATTCAAGTCCTTGATAAGACAATATCCTAAGTGAATGAGTCAGTAAACTGAAGGCAAAATTCCAAAATACTGAGGGAAAATTCAGCAAGGATATTGAAACATTGAAGGAATCAAACAGAAATAGAAATAAAGGAGATGGTCAATTAAAAAAACACAACAGATACTATTATTAACTAACAAAAACATGCAGAAGAACGGGTGTCAGGGATAGAAGATAAAGTTGAAACAATAACACAAACAAACATATATAAGGGGGAAAATTAAAGAGCATGAAGGAGGCCTTCAAGGAGTCTAGGATCCATTCAAGATGCCGATCCTGGGAATTCATGGTGTGGAAGAAGAAGCAGAAGTAAAATCAAATGGAATAGACAGACGACTCGCAGTTATAGCAGAAAACTTTCCAAAACTAGTAAAAAGAAATGGAGATGCAAATACAAGAGATAGCACTCCAAGTAGACATGACCAGAGAAGAGACTCAGCATAACACATTATAGTCAGGTTGTCAAAAATGAAAAGTGAAGGAACAACCCTAAAAGCAATAGGAGAAAAGCATTAACTTACAAAGACAGAAAGATTAAAATTACCATAGTCTTTTTCATCAGCAACCATAAAAGCCAGACGAGCATGGAATGAAATATTTCAACCTCTGAAAATAAATAATTGCAAATCAAGAATTCTGTACTCTGAGAAGTTGATGGAGAAAAATGAGTATTTCAAGACAAACACAAATTAGGACAATTTATGATAATCGAGCCAGCACTGAAGAAAATTCTTAATGGAATACTTTATGAGGAGAAAGAAGAAAGAAAATTCCTTCATATGAATACACAAGAGTGGACATTCTGTGAAAAGACCAGATAAACAAACTAGACCCAGGGAAGAAACAGCCACACCAAAAATAGCAAGTCAACAAACTAATACAGAAGGAAAAGAAATATAGACAACTCCACAAAACATAACTAGCAAACCTCTTTCTATAAAGCCTTACACATAAACAGCCTCAACTCACCAATAAAAAGACAAAGTCTATTGGACTGGATTAATCAACAAGAGCCAACTATATGTTGTTTCCAGGAAACACACCTAGTCAGCAAAGATATTTAAAAAGCCTCAACATTGAGGGATTCAAAACGAACTACCAAGAGGATGGAAGGTGTAAACAAGCAGGCATAGCCATCCTTATATTAGATAAAGTAAATTTCATACCAAAATTAATTAGAAAAGATAAGAAGGAACATTACATATTAATAACTGTAACAAGTCAACCATCAAGAAGATATAACATGGGCTAGAGAGATGGCCTAGTGGTTAAGAGAGCCAACTGCTCTTGCAGAGGACCCGGGTTCAATCCCCAGCACCTACATGGCAGCTGAGAACTGTCTTTAACTCCAGTTCCGGGGGAATCCGACACCTTCTTCTGACCTCCGAGGCATTGCATGACATGGGTGCACCAACCTACATGCAGAAAGTACATTCATACACGTGCAAAATTTTAAAAAATTAAAAAAGAAGATATAACAGTAGTCAATTGGAGCCCCACATTTTATGAAACAAGCACTAAAAGACATAAAAGGCTTTTAGGTCCCACTGCAATAATAGTGTGTGTGTTTGGGGTGGGGGTGCTTCATCAACCTACTTTCACTTTTGGTTAGATCTTCCAAACTAAAACCAAATAAATCTTAAAACTAAAACACACCATGGATCAATTTAGTTTAACTGACATATGTAGACTATTCCACCTAACATATAGGTAATATTCTTTTATTTTCAGGAGCATCTGGCACCTTTTCCAAAATTGATTGTGTTATAGGACACAAGGCAAGTCTCAATAATTACAAAAACTCAAGATAATCTTATCATCAGACCAAGATGTAATAAAAGTAGAAAATAACAAAAGAAACCACAGAAATCACAAATATATCTGGAGACTAAACAATAAATTTTGAATGAACAAGGGACCTTCCAAGAAATTAAAGACAAAAGTCAAAAGTTCCTCAGGACAAATGATAATGAGAATGCAACCTATCGGAACTCTTGGGATGTAGCCAAGTCCATCCCAAGAGGAAACTTTATAGTGATAAACACATTAAAATGTGACAGCTACAGAAAACCCACCGTTTTTTTAAGCTCATTCTAGCAGGAACTTATTCTTAGCTGCAAAAGCAAGTTTTAGCAACACTGTCCCTATCTTCTCCCAGCAGTGTCTAGCCTCTGCTTGTTCCACCTTGGTTAAAAGAGTTGTGACTAATCAAGCTAACCTTGGTTTTCTTAGCTCCTGTCTGCAAAACAACCTCAAGGACACCTGCAGCTGTAGAGCTGTGAGTTTGCTTTGTGTTTTTAACATAAAAAAGAAAGGTTCCTTTCCTCCCTTCCAAGACAGTGTGCAATTCTGAACCTGACATTTGTCACCAGTAGTGGTACTCATTAAATTGGCCTTTTAAATGTTAAATTGTTTACCTGAGAAATCATTGATGAAATCTCAAGAAAAGTCCTCTAGATAGTCAAGATCTGATCCAGAAAAAAGAAAAAAGAAATAAATGTTAAATTGTGTCTGGAGGTCCTTTTTCTCAGTGCTCTGAGCTCAACAACAACAACAACAAAATCTGACACATATCAGACAAACACTAATGGTGCCCCAAAAGGTCTCTTGAAAAACAACAAGCAGCCATCCCCAATCCCCATAAATGGCAAGAACTAATAAAGATCAGGGACAAAATTCATGAAATAAAAGCTAAAAAAATACATAAAATTAGCCAGAGTTAATTCTTTGAAAAAATAAACAAGATTGGCAAAAACAATAGCCAATCTGAGAAAAAGAAAGAAGACACAAATAAAACTAGACACAAAATAGTGTCCAACAACAGAGGACAATAAAATACAGAACATTATTAGAGATCACTTTGAAAACCTATAATCTAAAAAGCTGGAAAACCTAAAAGAAACAGAAGAATTACTAAATGTGTATCATCTACCAAAATTAAAATCAGAAGACATAAATATCTTTACATTATAAGCAATAAGATAGAAGATATAATCAAAAGTCCTCCTTCAAAGAAAAGCCCAGGACTGGACATCTTTACCACCAAATTCCATTAAACTTTCAAAGTAGATCTCATAGTAATACTTAACCTACTTGACAAAGTAGAAAGTGAAAGAAAGCTACTAAATTCATTCTATGAAGCCAATATTATTCTGACACCAAAATTACCATATAATACCACAAATAGCCAAACACTCCAATGGAATAAGAACACGGCTGGAGGCGTCACGATACCTGACCTCTAATTAGACTACAGAGCTTTTGTTATAAAGGCAGCTTGGTACTGGCATAAAAAAAAAAAAAACAGGTTAACCAATGGAACAGAAAGAGGACCCGGAAATAAAACTACAAACCTATCCTCACCTAATTCTTGTTATGGAGGCAAAAAATACATTGGAAAAATTAGCCTATTCAATAAATGGTGCTTGCAAAACTTCAGAGGAATGAAATTAGATCCACAACTTTCACCTTGTACAAAAATCAATTCAAAATGGATCAGAGATCTTAAGTTAAAACCTGAAACTTCTAGATGAAAAAGTAGAAATTAATACTCTTTAGGATATCAGTGTAGGCAAGAATTTTCTGAACAGAATGTCAGGAGCATAGGAATTAGCCTCAAGCATCAACAGATGGGATACTTCTGCACAGCAAAGGAAACTATCATCAGAGTGCACAGACAGCTCACACAATGGGAGAAAATCTTGATCAACTAACTATACATAAGGCAAAGGGCTAATATCTAGAATATACAGAGAACCACATAAACTAAATACCAAGGAAATCAAGTTACCAATCAACAAATGGGCCAGCAAATTGGATAGACATCAGAAAAAAAAAATACAAATTACCAACAACTGTTTTAAAAATGTTCAACATCCTGAATCATCAGGGAAATGCAAATTAAAACTACTTTGAAATACCACCTTACCTCAGTCAGAATGACTATTATCAAGAAATCTAACAACAAATAAACAAATATTAGAGAGGATGTGGAGAAAGAGGAATCTTTATTCATGGCTGATGGGAGTGCAAATTAGTACAGCATTATGGAAATCAGTTTGGAGGTTCCTCAAAAAATTAAAAATAGGGCCACCATATGACCCAACTCTCTTACTCCTGGGCATGCACCCAGAGAACTCCATACCTTACCCTAGTGTTGTTTGTACCCATGTTTATTTCTGCTCTGTGCATTATAGCAAGGAAATGAAGCCAAACTAGTTGTGAATCAACAGATGAATGGATAATTAAAAAAAAACACTAGTGTGGCCGGGTGTGGTGGCGTACACCTTTAATCCTAACACTCGGGAGGCGGAGGCAGGGGGATCTCTGTGAGTTCAAGGCCAGCCTGGTCTACAGAGTGAGTTCCAGGACAGCTGGGGCTACAAAGAGACCCTGTCTCGAAAAGACCAAAAAAATAAAAATAAAAACCTAGTATGTGTTGGGACTGGAGAGATAGCCTAGCAGTTAAGAGCACCGACGCTCTTGCAGAGGACCCGGGTTCGATCCCCAGCACCCACATGGCGGCTAAGAACCGTCTGTAACTCCAATTCCAGGAGAACTCCAGTTCCAGGGGAAACCGAGACCCTCTTCTGACCTCCGTGGCATTGCACGACACGGGTGCACAGACCTGCATGTAGACAGTACATTCATACACATGAAAAGATAAATAATAATAAAAAAAAAACTCTTAAAAAAAAAACCTAGTGTGTGTATATAATATGGAATATCATCCACCTCTAAAGAAAAATGAAATTTAAAAATTTACAGCAAAATGGATAGACCTAGAATGTATACTAAGTGACATTATCCAATCTCAGAAAGTAAAAACTATGTTTTTCCTTAAATGTGATTCTTAGCCTAATTGTATACATGCACATATGTAAACAAATATAGGTGTGAGAATACCATAATATTTGAATTGGGAGCAAGAAAGGGTAATTTGAAAAGGAAAAGAGTATAGAGGCTTTTTGTCTTTTTCATGGTGGATATGTTCTCAACTTTCTCCCTGCTGAAGTGGCAGGAATCAGTTCTCTGGTCCATAAGATTCCAAGTAAGTCTTGTTCCTCTCAGGCAGTGACTGTGAGAGTTGGGATTCCTCTTTATTTTCACTGCAGCAGAAACTGGGCCTGAATGCACACTGATTTGTTGGACATACTGAATGTGATAATACCATTATTTTTGGTAACTACCTTTTATTTTGCTATAAATTTCCCAGTTTTCTAATAAAACTTTTTTGTAAAGCAGGAGGGAGACTCACCAATCCGGTGCCACATGGGGAAATGCTCACATGGATGTGATGACTACCGCCAGCCTCAGCAAGGCCAACCTGAAGAGACAAAGCTATAAGGCATAGTCTCCGTAGGACAGTCTGCCATAAAATGCACTATAGAGGTTGTCCTAGAGAACAAACAGACCTTTGGATGTCACTGAAGTTGCCCCAGATAGAAGTAGCAATTCCCATTCCTCAATGGAACCATCCAAAGCCCCAAATCAGCCAGCAGGTGCAGCTCCTTTTCCTTCCCATGTTCCTACAATCTTCCATATATTTTGCTTCATCCAAGGAAAACATCCAAGAGAATAATAAAATATAAAGGGATGTTCAGCCACTTCTCAACCCATTGTATTCTTCCCTCCAACCTTTCTTGTCAAAATTAATGCTGACCGTAGTTTTTTTTTTTTTTACAGGTATGAGTGTATTGCATGATGTAAGTGCACTCATGTCGTGGAGTGCCCCTGGAGGCCAAAAGAGGATGTCAGATCCCCTGGAACTGGAGTTATAGATAGTTGTTAGCCCCACCATGTGGGTGCTGAGAGTTGAACCCAGGTCTTCTGCAAGAGCAGCCAGTGCTACCAACCTCTGAGCCACCTCTCCAGCCCTGACCATATTATTTTTATTGTGATTATTTTTATTGTGACACAAGATGAGATCTACCTTCTTAACAAATTTAAATGACAATGAAAAATGTCTCCTAACTTTTCCAGGGAGATGGTGTGTTTAATTATCACAAATAGAGAAGCCAGCCCAACAAGAAAGTCTCCATCAAGTCCAGCTTGATGAGTAGATGAGTTTACTGGGATTACTTACAAGGAAGGGCATAGAGGACTTAGTGGCAGCTGTACCATCAAAAAGTCCCATTCCCTACTCAATTTTGTATTGATTAGGAGGGAGTGGTGATTGGAATTTCAGAGGAAGACTTGAGGGCTTTGTGACCCTTTTTTCCCTTCAAGAGGGAATGTATACTAGTTTTTTTTTTCTGTGACTGTGATAAAACACCATAACTGAAAGTGACTTATGGAAGTTCGAGTTTATTTTGACGTTTGGTTCCAGGGGGCTAAGAATCGACCATGGTAGGAGGCAAGGCAGCAAGGGGCATACATGTGAGCAGGAGCAGTAATCTGAGCGCTCACATTTTCATTGCTTGGACCCAGGTGCTTTCTGAGTTCTGGCTCCACCCTTGCCCTTAGTTCTATTAATATAGCTCCTAAACCCATCCCAAATTAGTTTATATTAGTTTTGTTAGATGATATGGTGACATTTTATGAATTTAGTCTGCTGTAGCAAGGTCTACTGTCATGTTCAAAAAATTGTGTTAAACATGAGCCACATGCTTAAATGAATCAGAAGTCCTATGGATACTAGGCAATGCAGGGTCAAAGCTGGATGACATAGTCATCAGTGCCCACAGGGCTGGAGAATTTGGTTGCTAAAGCCTTGTACTGCACTTCTTTAAAAAATGCATTGTTGGGGATCTTCCACTTAGTTCCTATTACTCATTTGCAAGTTGCATTACTTGGTGGCTGTGTCCTTTTTGTTAACTTAGTAAACCATTAAGGTGTATTTTGTGTTATGCTTAAGATGAGGATTTGGGGCTAGAGAGATGACTTCAAAGTTAAGAGCACTGGCTGCTCTTGTGGAGGACCCAGGTTCAGTTCCCAGCACCCTCATGCTGGCTAACAACCATCCATAATTCCAGTTCCAGGGGATCTGATGCCCTCGTGCCTCTGTGGGCTTTGCACACATGTGTGCCCTTACATACATTCAGGCAAAACACTCATACACATAATATACATATTATATCTATGTGTGTGTTTGTATATATGTAGTTTAAGAGGAGGATTTGAAAACGTTTTTTTTTTAAATAGCTAAGCAACTTAACAAAACCATTTCTTAAGTGTATGATAGCTTAAACTATTTGTGACCTTAAGGACACAAGCTGAAGCAAGTGTTAGAGCCAATAAAAGGAAACAGGAAGTAAATACCAAAAATGATCGCATGGGAAGCTGATCCCCTACTTTCTTCGCCACTCTTTCCTAGCATGAGAACTTCTTCTCAGCTCCTCCTTTTTCTTCTGCTTCTCAAGTCCCTGGAAAGTAAGAGAGCAAAGCTCCTCCTTTGTAGTTTTAGCTTCTCAGGGGAAGGAAGTCCACTTGGGCACTGCCCAGCAAGATATTTCCCAGTGTTCATTAGGGATCCTGAGTCTGAGTAGAGAAGGAAGGAGGTGATGGAGGAAGAAAAGAAGTTATAATTCTAAGGCATGGAAAATAATCCTCATTGGGAGTGTTAGAGCTGAAAGAAGTCTGAAGGCTTTTTATTTTATTTTATTTTGCATTTTATTTCCCTTGTTTTGTAAAGGAAAAGGCTTAGAGAAATCAAAAGGTTTCTCCAAGTCAGCAAATCTAAATCGAGGCAGAATCAGAACTAAGAGGTATCTTAGACACATCAGAATTACAAAGTATCGAAACTCTAGTTCTATAGAAGGGAAACATTCCTAAAATAGGAAATTGTGTGTCAAAATATAGGGCTAAAGAGAAATAAAGGTCAGGAAGGTTTTTCTAGGGATCTCTGTCCTGGTCTTCTAGGGCCAGTGCTCCTTGGAGGAGCCCAGAGATGAGAGAGCTGATTCCAGCAGTGGAGATGCCAGCAGGGAGGAGACACTAGGCACTGCCCACTCTAAGCTCTAGTCACAGCATCATTGCCAACACCTGTTTACGTCCAACATTCTTGGGCCTCGACCTGGGAGATCTTTGCCTGGGACAGTCATGTCCTGAAGGAACTGTCCTCAGCAGCTCCTGCAGCAGTTGTGATACAGACTGGGCTTACGTGTACAGTAGCACCTCTGCTCCCATCCTTGCTGGGCAGCTCTGGGCAGGTAATTGGCCACTTATGAGGCCTTCGCACACCTTAAAGAATGCTTTGAGCAACTAAAGGAGGTGAGATGACTAATCGGCAACCCGTGGCACCTGCCCAGAGTCCCTGAGCAATGACACATGCAAATGCTCTGCCAGCCTTTGGCCTGCTTCTCCTTTTCAGGTTCCAAGACAACTGCAGGCACCTGCTGCCCAGTGAAGGGAGTTCTTGGAAGGGACTTCCTGGAAGGGACTTCCCCGTGGGTTCCTGGGATTTCTAGGAACTTTGCGCTCAGCAAGCCACTGTCTAACTTAGGATAACAAGAGGCTTGTGACACCAGGCAGGGCCAGGCTATGTCCAAATGAGGCCACCACTTTTAAAAATATTTTATTTATTTTTATGTGTATGAGCGTATTGCCTGCATGTATGCAAGTGCACCTGTGTTGTGCAATGCCTGCGGGGCTCAGAAGAGGCCATTAGATTCCCCTGGAAGTAGAGTTACAGACAGTTGTTAGCCACCAGGTGAGTGCTGGGAATAGAATGCAGGTCCTCTGCAAGCGCAGCCAGTGCTCTTAACCACTGAGCCATCTCTCTAGCCCGAGGTCATTACTTGTTGGTTTCTAAATTAAATACCATTTATTGAGCAGTTCTCTTTTAAGATATGATACTGTATATTGTCAAAGACTTGTGAGATTAAATTTTCTATCCTTCCATGTGTAAACCCATATGTATGCATATTATATGAGAACAGTGAGATTTGGATTTGAAGCACTTATATGATTGTATAGATACCATATGTTACTTAAACTTATTCTAAAAATGTTTTTCTCGACAATGTAAGGATTTAAAAATCAGAATAATATGCATCATGCTGTGTAGTTAAAGGGGATAATGTTTTTTTGGGCCCCAAATACCATTATTAAAATGACACTGCTTTTAAAAATAAATATCTTCTGTCAGTGGGAATGCAAATTAGTACATCCACTTTGGAAGGCAATATGGAGATTCCACAAAAAAGTAAAAATAAAATTACTGTATAATCCAACAATCCCACGTCTGGGTATCTATCCACAGGAAATGAAATCAGCACCTTGAAGAGATATCTTCACTCCCATATTTATTGCATCAGTGTTCCCCATAGCCAAGATGCGGAATCAACCTAGGTGTTTGCCAACCAAGGTGAATAGATGAAGAAAATTGTATGTGCACACACACAATGCAGAATCATATTGCTTTAAGAATAAACAGACCTAGTATAACAGTTTCTAGTTCCATTTAGCTGCAAATTTAATCTTTCTTTGCCACTGAGTAGAACTTCATTGTGTAAATTTTCATTATTGACTTGTCAGTTGAGAAACATCAGTTGCTTCCATTCTTTAGTTATTGTGAAAACAGCAACACATGGATGTACATATCTCTGCAGTAGGATGCATCCTTTGGTATACACCAAGGAGTGTTATAACCAGATCATATGGGAGATTCATTCTTAGTTTTTTAGGAGTTCTTCACGCTGCTTTCCATAGTGGTTGTATGACTTTGCAATCCCACCCGCAGTGAATGAGCACCCCCTTTCCTCACATCCTCACCAGCATTTGGTATCATTTGTTCTCTTGATCATAACCAGTTTGACTGGGGTAAGATGAAATCCTAAAGTGGTTTTGATTTACATTTCCCTAATTACTAACGATGTTGAACACTTTTTAAAGTGTTTCTGAGCCATTTTTATTTCTTCTTTTGAGAGAGCCATATAGCCTGTCTTTTAATTGGCTCATTTGTTTTCTGTCAGATGTATACTTGGTAAAGACTTTCTCTCACTCTGTGGGTTTCCACTTCTTTGGTTGTTTCTTTTCTGTACAGAATCTTTTTAGTTCAATGAGGTCCACTTGTCAATTTGTTGACCATAATTTCCAAGCAACTAATATCCGATTTAGAAAGTCCTTTCCTGTACCTATATCTTGTAGGGTGCCTATATTTTCTTCTAAAAGTTTCAGAATTTTAGGCCTTTGATACATTTGGAGTTGACTTTTCTGGAGGGTGATACACAAGGGTCTAATTTCATTCTTCTACGAGTAGAAATCCAGTTTTGACAGCACCATTTGTTGAAGATGCTGTCTTTTCTCCACTGTGTGTGTGCTTGGAAATTTTGTCAAATATCAGATGGCTGAGATTCCATGCTCTCATATTTGGGTCTATGTGCCTGTTTTATGCCACTATCATGCTGTTTTTACAACTATAGCTCTGTAATATAGTTTGAGGTCTGGTATAGTAATTCCTGGGGCTGTAGAGATGGCCTGTGACCACCGCTCTTGCAGAGGACCCGGGTTCAATCCCCAGCACCCACATGGCGGTGAGAACTGTCTGAAACTCCAATTCCAGGAGAACTCCAGTTCCATGGGAATCCGAGACCCTCTTCTGACCTCCGCGGCATTGCACGACAGGGGTGCACAGACTTGCATGCAGACAGTACATTCATACACATAAAAAAATAAAAATAATAAAAAAAGAGAAAAAAAAAGTAATTCCTACGGCATTGCTCTTTTTGCTCAACACTATTTTGGCTATCCAGGGTCATTTGCGATTCTGTATAAATTTTAGGAATTTTTTCTATGTCTCCAAAGAATGTCATGGGGATTTTGATTGGCATCGCATTCAGTCTATAGATTGCTTTTGGTAGGATGGTCATTTTCACAATATTGATTCTACCAATCCATGAGCACAGGAGTCTTTCCATTCCTGGTGTCTTCCTCAATCTCTTCAAAGATTTAAATTTTTCACTGTAGAGATCTTTAATGTCTTTGATAAGGTTTATTCCTAGATTTTCTTTTATTTATTTATTTTATTTTATTGTATGAACATACGCCTGCATGTATGTAAGTACACTCATGTTATGCAATGACCACAGAGAATAGAAGAGGATGTTGGATCCCCTGGAACTGGAGTTAGGGACAGTTGTGAGCCACCATGCAGGTGGTAGGATTTGAACCCATGTCTTCTGCAAGAGCAGGCAGTGCTCTTAACCACTGAGCCATCTTTCCAGTCTCCTTTCTTATGTATTTTCTGAGGCTAGTATGAATGGGGTTATACTTTCTTTTTGGGTGCTTAAGTCAACACGATTAGCCCAAATTAACCAAACAAGGCCAGGTCTTGCTAGACTGGGCTTCCCTTTGGAGCACAAGGCAACTTTCCTCTACATTGACCTTCCTTCCTCTTTATAGACTGGACACTGGCTAGGGTTCTGTTGGTGGATCTCCAAGACCTCCCTGCACAGGAAGCCTGGTGGCTCACAATTACAGAGATGCCCCTGTACAAAATTTGTCCTGGGGGACCAACTGACCTCAGAGGGCAAGGAACAAAATTGTCCCCTAAATCCCTTGGCCAAATTGGTATAGGCCTTAGGTATGGGCATTAAGCATCCAGAAAAGATAAGTTACACCAATCTGATACTTTTAATTACTGTATTGTATTTAGATAAAGCTTGAAGAAAAGCCTAAGAAGCCTTGCATAAACATTGACTGGAAGAAATTAACACCATAGGATAAGCAGGGAAAGCCGATAAGAGAAATTTAAACAATTTTATGGCATATCTTAAATATAAATGATTTACTACAAAAATAAGTAATCTCTTTACTTTCCCAAACCCCATATCCTGGTTTGTAGTTTTCCAATAACAGGGAACATACCTGTTAACCAGCATTAAGCTGAAAAAATTTACCAAGTCCATCAAAACTGTTTCCTTCTGGGGTGCATGCCACTAGTTCAAGGAAGTAAACCAAGCTTTTCTTGAGTCAAGTTATCTGGAAATGGGCAGAACAGATATCAAAAGTAACACTTGCATAATAGACAGAGACCAAAAAAATATCTTTCAGTAGTCAAAGGTAACCTGTTGCTTGTCTATGCCCCTTTAATCCATATCTACAACTGTAAGTCCAGTACAAGCCAAGAATGGACCAAAAACCAACCACAACCCTGTGTGGTTATAATCCCATTTAGACCATTAGTAAAGTGGCTTTAATGTTTATACCATTACACTATAGAAACATTTAGCCACTTCAATCCAGTACAAGTATCTTATTTTCGACTAAACTTTGCAATATGTATGCCCGTCCATCCAGCCAAACAGAGCAGTTCTCCCAAACACATCACCACAAAATAAAAACCTTAAAGTGACCCTACAAGTCCTGGGGCAGGCTCTGGCCAACCAAATCTTTCCAGATATTCAGAAATACACCACATAGACCTGGCAGAAAGCCTGTCTATCCTCCCCAAAGATGTTCCACCTAGTGATCAAATATCCCCCCCACACAAAACACAACCAAAGGCCTTGAATTCTATTTATCTAGTAATAGCATAGTGACTCCACCTTCTTTCTTAGTGCCATTTACTTGTATTATTTTTTACCCTCCCTTCACCTTGGGATCATATCTATCTTTAAAGGTGAGGTAAGTTTCTTGGAGAGAAGAAGAAAAAAAGGTGTTTTGTTTCTTAATCTATTCTTCTAGTCTCTGTCTCTTAATTGGAGAATTCATTCCACTGATATTTAAAACTTGTTGAGAGAATTGTTTCCAATCATTTTGATTTCTAGTACATTCTTACCCTAGGTAAGAATGGTGGTAGTATCATTTGTTTTCTAGAGTCAATTGGTTATAGTCATCCCTGCCCTCCACTCTTTGTATTGCTTGAAGTATTCTCTGCAGGCATGGCTTATTGGAGAGGAATTCTTTTTTTTTTTTTTTTTTTTTTTTTTTTTTTTTTGTCTTTTCGAGACAGGTCTTCCTGTAGCCCCAGCTGTCCTGGAATTCGCTCCGTAGACCAGGCTGGCCTTGAACTCACAAAGATCCACCTGCCTCTGCCTCCCCAGTGCTAGGATTAAAGGCGTGCGCCACCACACCTGGCTGGAGAGGAATCTTTCAACTTATTTATATCATGGAATATTTTCCTTTCTCCTTCAATTATAATAGACATTTTTCATGTATTTTTGGGGGGTCTTTTTGAGACAGGGTCTCCCTGTAGCCCCTATGGACACCAGGCTGGCCTTGAACTCACAGAGATCCGCCTGCCTCTGAATGCTAGGATTATGCCAGGAGTGGTGGCGCATGCCTTTAATCTTAGCACTTGGGAAGCAGAGGGAAGTGGATTTCTGAGTTCAAAGCCACCTGGTGTACAAAGTATTCTCTAGGACAGCTGGGCATAGGGAGAACCCTGTCTCAAAAAGACAAAAAAAAAAAAAAAAAAAAGAACATTTTTGCTGGATAAAATACTCTGGGTTGGCATTTATAGTCTTTTAGAACTAGTAATATTTTAGACCAGGATTTTCTGGCTTCCATCATCTGCATTGAGAAATCAGCTGTAATTCTGATAGGTTTTCCTTTGTAGGTAACTTCTTGTTTTTCTTTTGCAGCCCTCAGTATCCTTTCTTTGCTTTGAACATCTAGTGTTTTTACTATGATATGGCATGGAGAATTTCTTTTCTGGTTCTGTCTGATTGGAATTCTATATGCTTCTAATACTTGTATAGATATCTCTTGCTTTGATTTGGGAAGATTTTCCTCTAAAATTTTGTTGTGGGGTTTTTTTAATTTTAATAATCTTTACTTTATTTATCCAATTCTTCCATATTGTCTTCCAATCTTGATATTTTATTTTCTACTTTATCCATTCTATTATTAAGAGTTTCTCCCATCCTTCCAAGTTGTTTGTGGAATGTTGGATTGTATTTTCATTTCAACTTGAATTTTCTTCAGTGTTTCTATATCTTTTGTAATTTCATTCTGCAATTTATTGTTGTCCTCTTTCAATTTATCCCTGTTTTCTTTTAGATCTTGGACTTCCTTGTTTATGAGCTCCTTAAATTCTATCAACTCCTTAATTTCTCTAATTATTTTGTTGTTGTTGTTGCTGTTGTTGTTCTTTTCGAGACAGGGTCTCCCTTTAGTTCCAGCTGGCCTGGAGCTTGCTATGTAGACCAGACTGGCCTTGAACTCACAGAGATCTGCCTGCCTCTGCCTCCCAAGTGCTGGGACTAAAGGCGTGCACCACCATGCCCAGCTCTCTAATCATATTCATAACTATTCTTTTGAGATCTGTATTCTGAGTTATATCCAAGGGGTCTTCATTAGAGGGTGCCTAAATAGGGGTATTAGTGTTTGGTGGAGATCCACCTGAGTCTTTCATTAGCTTTAGGCATTTGGGTAGCTTCTGTTGGGAGTGGTTCTAGTGTGAAGCTTAGGTGTTTATTGAGCTGACACTGATGCTGGTTATATTCTTCAGGTGTTTGTTGACTTTTTAATTGATGTACAGGTGTAGATACTTTAGACTCCAAAATTTCCACTCTATCCTAACAATGTACAGACCAATACCTCTCACTCAACCAGCAAACAGTTCGCCCAATGGACTAAGCCACACAACACCCAACCCGGCTCAAATCCCCTAGGCCTGAGAAACCCACACCCTGAGGGCCCAAGGTACTACAGGTCCTGTGGGCTGGAAGGTCACAATGCTTCTGCTGCAATGCAGCTAGAGTCCCCCACATCCAAGTGGGGTGAACCCCAATCACCCATAGTGAGGTGTACTTGTGGAACCACTGTACATCACCCTTAATCTAACAGCCGATCCTCCAGGGCCAGGTGCCAAGGTCTGCACCTGGGTTCAGGAGGAGAAAGGCTCAGCGGACACTGGGGCTTTCCCTGCTGTCTCCTGACGCCCTCGGGCGATATCTGTAGCGCCAAATTATAGTCCCTAAGGATCCAAATGCCCTTGGACCACCTCCAACACTTCCCAATGCTCTTGGGGGCCCCTAAGCCTGCCTCCCCGACATTGCCCTTAGCTGCTCAGAATGCACTGGTAGCCTTGGGAGCAGCCATCTTGGAAAACCCTGACATTTCCTAAATGGGCCAAAAGTGCTAGGCAACTTTGCTATGTTGCCCTCCCCTTTAAAAGGTTCTCTTGGTGCATGCCTTTAATCTCAGCACTCGGGAGGCAGAGGCAGGGGGATCTCTGTGAGTTCAAGGCCAGCCTGGTCTACATAGGGAGTTCCAGGACAGCTGGTGCTACAGGGGGACCCTATCTTGAAAAGATCAAAAACAAAATATGTTCTCTCTTAAGACTCTTTTGGAGCTACAGTCAGATTGGCAAGACTGTATGCTGGACAGACGGTCATAATTGGGCTCCGAGACCTTTGTCAGCAGTGCTGGGGTTTTTTGTTTGTTTCTTTTTAATAAATTTGGATGACTAACATTTAACTTTGTCTCTGGGATCTTTTCAAAGTTGAAGATGGTAACACTCTCTTCATGTTTCATACAACTTTCAACATGTGTCAGGGTTCCCTTCTTTCAGAGCTGAATAATTTTCCATTTTACTTACACACCACATTTTGTTCACCTACCGTCTGCTGATGGTACTTGTGTGGCTTCCACTTTTTGGCTATGGTGAATAATTCTGCTATGAATGTGAATATACAAAGGGAGATGAAATTTTATCAGGGCCTTCATAGCTGAATGAGACTTTCCCAAAATTAAGTTAAACAGTATGATGGAGAGAAAATTCTAGGCAGAGACCATGCAGGGCACAAAGGACCTCAAGCAGACTGGGTAAACAGAAGGATAGGCAGTGGGGACGAACGTGGGATTCAGGCGACATCATGACCAATAGCTACAACCTTCCAATGTTTCTGCCAGGTGGGATCCGGGAGACCTTGGTCATATTTCCTTTTCCTGCCTATCTTGGAGGATGGTAACAGGTTGTGATTAATTCTCATTGTCGATGTGACTGGGTTTGGAATTATCTGGGAAACACACTTCTGTGAGTGTCTATGAGGGCATCTCCACAGAGGTTTAACTGAAGAGATAGGGAAGACAGACCTGGAAGGTGGGGGGCACCGTCTCATGGACTGGGATCCCGTAGTGTGTATAACAAGTGAAAACAGGAAGACTCCAACTGAGAAAAATCTCTCTCTCTCTCTCTCTCTCTCTCTCTCTCTCTCTCTCTCTCTCTCTCTCTCTCTCCTTCCTGCAGATATAATGTGGTCAGCAGCTCCACACTCCTGCTGCCACAGCTACAACAGTCTGCATCCATACTTTCCCCACATGTTGGTCTCCACATGTTGATACTCTGTGATCAAGGAGGAGCCATTGCTGAGGGAGGAAAAAAAGCAAAGCAAAGTGCATTTGTAGGGCGCTTTTGTGAACTAGCACACTGTAATTGCCCTTCGATTGACAAAAGTTATTTATAGAAACTATGATCCGGTCGGGATACTCTTCTCGGATCTTGCTGATGAGCAGGGTGCCCATTCCAGAGCCAGTGCCTCCGCCAAGTGAGTGGGTCAGCTGGAAGCCCTGCAGGCAGTCACAGCTCTCCGCCTCCTTCCGAACCACATCCAGGACAGAGTCAACCAGCTCCGCACCCTCTGTGTAGTGGCCTTTGGCCCAGTTGTTGCCTGCCCCAGACTGACCAAAAACAAAGTTGTCTGGTCTGAAGATCTGGCCGAAAGGACCTGAGCGAACAGAGTCCATGGTCCCGGGCTCCAGATCCACTAAGATGGCTCGAGGTACATACTTGCCACCTGTGGCTTCATTGTAATACACGGAGATGCGGTCCAGATGCAGGTCGCTGTCCCTGTGGTAGGTACCGGTGGGGTCGATGCCGTGCTCATCGCTGATCACTTCCCAGAACTTGGCACTGATCTGGTTGCCACACTGACCGGCCTGAATGTGCACGATTTCCCTCATGGTTAAGGTTTACTGCAATGAATTTTTGCTCACTTCAAAGTAGGGTGGATCGTTCGTGTCTGGTTGGGTTGTGGTCTGTCGCCTCTGCCTTCTTTGGTTTGGTCGTACGTCTGGCCTCCTGTTGTTGTCACCGCGCCGCGGTTCTGCGGTCGCTCTTGTCTGGCTGGTCGTCACTTGTTTTCTTTTCGTTGCTGGTTTGCCTGGTATTCGATACGTGACTGTCGTTCGCACGGTCTGTGTGAGGCCTGAAGAGCTCAGCAGTTTGTATTGCAGGTTCTTTTTTGTTTGTTGCTGGTGGTCAGATTGTGCTTTGTTGTCTTCGTTGTATTGCTGGCGCCGCGAGTTGGGAACTCCGCTTGAGTTTGTAACTACGATTGTGTTGAACGCGCGTGGCCATGAGGCGGGCATTCTGCGAGGAGAGTGCTCACTCTTTGCTTTGATTGTCAGTAGTTGTCACATGTGTCGTTGGCACCTACGGGGACCTGAACCACCTGGTCTCAGCCACCATGAGCGGCGTCACCACCTGTCTCCGATTCCCTGGCCAGCTCAACGCTGACCTCCGCAAGCTGGCAGTTAACATGGTGCCCTTCCCAAGGCTCCACTTCTTCATGCCTGGCTTCGCCCCTCTCACCAGCCGTGGAAGCCAGCAGTATCGGGCCCTCACTGTGCCTGAACTCACCCAGCAGGTCTTCGATGCAAAGAACATGATGGCTGCCTGTGACCCCCGCCACGGCCGGTACCTCACAGTGGCTGCTGTCTTCCGTGGGCGGATGTCCATGAAGGAGGTGGATGAGCAGATACTCAACGTGCAGAACAAGAACAGCAGCTACTTCGTGGAATGGATCCCCAACAATGTCAAGACCACCGTCTGTGACATCCCACCGCGTAGCCGGCCTCAAGATGGCTGTCACCTTCATTGGCAACAGCACCGCCATCCAGGAGCTCTTCAAGCGCATCTCTGAGCAGTTTACAGCCATGTTCCGCCCGAAGGCCTTCCTCCATTGGTACACAGGTGAGGGCATGGACGAGATGGAGTTCACTGAAGCCGAGAGCAACATGAATGACCTCGTCTCTGAGTACCAGCAGTACCAGGATGCCACCGCAGAAGAGGAGGCCTGAGGCAGAGCCCTGCACCTCAGGCTCCATTCCCTCTGCTTCCTTCAGCTGCCCCTTTTCTCCAGAATTTCTTTCTGCTGCCTCTGTCCTGTTTTTTTTGTTGTTGTTGTTTTTGTTTTGTTTTGTTTTTGTTTTTTTGTGTTTTTTTTTTCTGTTTTGGGGGTTGAACATTGTGCCTGGCACATAGTAGGCACTCAATAAATATTTGTTTGTGGAAAGAAAAAAAAAAAGAAACTATGAAATTATTGTTCTCTGTTTACACCCTATTTTACCCTTCATGGTTATCTTCCCCCAAAGAAGCACAGCAAAACTTCACAGAAAAGAGTTTGTCTTCCAAATACTTTGGGATTAGAAACCCAAAAGAATTAATTGAAGGAATGGGAAAGATGACAAACAACTGAAATATGACTGGAGTGTCTTTTTTTTAACTCTCATTTCTAACAAAACAAAACAAGGTAATGTGTATGTGAAGGATCTTGAAAGCTATAAAATGTAGAAGTGGAGAAATCACAAACTGAAAGTTGTGTAAATCTCTAACTAGCTTTTGTATGAAAAATAGGTGCACTAGTTCAGCACACGAGAGTGTGCAGTAGGCTTGGGAGGCACATGGGAGAAGGAGAGAACTGACTCCTGGAAGTTGTCCTCTAACCTCCACATGTGTGCCATGGCACAC
Organism: Rhizomys pruinosus; assembly: GCA_009823505.1. Taxonomy (NCBI): domain Eukaryota; kingdom Metazoa; phylum Chordata; class Mammalia; order Rodentia; family Spalacidae; genus Rhizomys; species Rhizomys pruinosus. The sequence continues at coordinate 3,822,710 of VZQC01004878.1, read as the reverse complement.
ATATGCACACACACACACACACACACACACACACACACACTAACCATGAATGATTCTTTTTTAAAAGTAGGTGATAAGCATAGTAGAAAGGCTTATTCCATGTCTACTAATGAAGTCAGTCTAGTCTTGATAGCTTTGGCCCAAAGATGGAAGATTCTAGGAATGGATAATGGTTATTCTTGATTGTCCATTAATAGGATTTAGAATCACTATGGAAACAAAATGGGGTATATCTGTGTGATCCCAGATTAGGTTAACTGAGGTGAGAACACTCACCTGAAATGTGGCTGGGTTATGGAGTGAACAAGAAGGAGAACGTGAGCTGAGCACACACTCCGCTTCCTGTCGTGGATGCAGTGTGGCCAGCTGCCTCTTGCTCCTGCTTCAGTGACTGCCCTGGTACCATGGGCTGTGCCCTCCAGCCGTGAGCCAGAATACCTCTCCTTCCTTATGCTGGTTTTATCAGGCATTTTATCACAGCAATGAGAAAAGTAACTAAATACAGTCCCCAAATCCAAGAAGATGAGAAAGAGCACTAGTTCAAAATAATTAATTCATGAATTCATTCATTTATTTGTTATACTATAAATATTTTAAATAACTACTAGATACCTTTAATACCAGCACTTGAGAGGCAGAGGCAAGGTGGATCTCTGTGAGATTGAGCCCAACCTGGTCTACACGGTGAGTTCTGGCCCAGTTGTGACTATAGGGAGAACTTATTTCAAAAAGACAAAAAGCAAATAAATGATAACAAATACTGTTAGAATTTCTTGGGCAAAACTGACAGTGTGATGAGGGATATAAACTTGGTTAAAAAAATTTACAAACATGCATGCACATGTGCACATACACTTACAAACACATATATGTGCACACATGCACCAAGAAAAATATGCAAATTCACCTATAAAACACAAGTACATACACAGTACATAAACATGGATAGCACAAATAGCCACACAGAGGCACACACTCACATCTGCACACTTGCACAGAAACATGCATAAAGCACATACATAAAGGCACGCATACATAAAAATACACACATGTATATGCTTGAAGACATGCAAGCTTGCTTCTGTACACCTATGTATGCACATGTGCACATATGCCTGCACACATGAACACACATGCCTCTACTCACACATATGCAAATCTATACACATCTTTGCACATGCACTCATGCATACATGCAGGTACATGCATGAATACTCCAAATACACATGACTTGCATGCACCAAGTATCTGCACACACACAGCACACATGCATACACACATACTTACACAAAAATACACATACCCATTTCTACATGCATACACATAGAAATACAGTCACACATATGCTTCTACACATAGGCACATATATGCACACAAGTAGACATGCACATAAAATGTTGAAGATGCATGCACATACACATATGTTGAACACATGTTCAAACATGCACACACATGTGCATGAACATATGGAGAGGGTATGACAATCGAGAGGGGGAAATGATAGAAACCGGAAGATGGACTTTAACAAAGGCATATATTCTTTTCTTAAATAGTATTTATTTTTGATGCTGAGCACAAACATTACCACTGAACTACATTCTCTGGTCCAAAGAAGTTGAAATTTGATAACAGAGGAATGAAAAGAACAGAAATGGAGATGAGCAAAATCCACCTGCCTCACGTGGCTAACAGTGGCCCATTACTGGGACCTCATGGGAATAAGTAAGAGCGGCAAGAGAGTGTTCAGTCTGCTCAGGGGTCAGGGCCAGAATCATGGACTTTACTTATTCTTTTTCTGTGTGCTACCCTTTGAGTGAGATGAGAATGTCCTACCCGAGTAAAACATGTGACAGACAGTGTAGCTTGATGCTTGGGTGCCGGTGATTTGGCAGTCTCCACCACACATCTCAGCCTTAACCCTTTGGTCCCCTTGGGAACACTGGTCTCTGATCCTTTCCTGGATTTAAGAGAAGTCTCAAGTATTGGACTATTGTTATTGTATGGTGTCTTCCCTGGTATGCAGAATGGGGAGTGGGTGTGTGTGCATGTGTGGGGTGGAGGCCAGCATTCAGTCTCGGATATTGCTCCTCAGGCACCATTTTCCTTGTTTTTTTGAGACAGGAGCTCTCAGTAGCCGGTGGCTCAACAACTGGTTAGGCTGGCTGGCCAGGAAGTCTCAGAGGTATCTGTCGTCACTTCCCCAGTGCTAGGCCGGCAAACGTGCAGCACTGCACCTGACTTTTCATGTCAGTACTGGGACTGGGACTCAGATCCTGTGTTTGGTATATAAGCACTTAATTGTCCAAGCTGTCCCAACCTGTTTGTTATTTAATATTCACTTTTTATGCAATCATTTGTTGATTTTTATAGCTCCATGTTACTGGTTTTCTGTGTTGCTTTTCCTGAGACCAAGCAGAGTCATATGTACTATCTGAAGGAAAAACCCAGGTCCATGGCCCACCCACTGCGAGGCCTGAGACTGTAGCCCTCTCCCAAGCATGGAAGCCACTAGCTGTGTTTTTCTCTAATCCTTAATTATAGACCCAGATTGTTTTGTGTGGCATTGAAAGGCACTACCAGATGGAAAATGGGAAGGATTCAGAGAAGGCAAGTGAAGGACAGGAAGAAACAGAGGAAGGGGACTGTGCAAATACAGCTGGGCATGCTCATTTCAGTAGCTGTCTTTCCTTCCATTCTCTCGGAGCACTAAGCAATGCTTTGGAAAGGTACTCCTCCAGGGCAATGTTTGAGCAACACGACCTTATGCAACTCTCTGCCCTCTTTTCCATCTTCTGGTGGGAGTGTTAGTAAACAATGAAAAGATGGTCAACCAAACCAGGGAAAAGCTCACAATATAAAATGGCACCATCAGTTACAGAAAATCGAGAACGATTTCCAGATCTGAATGCAATTCTCTGTCTTTATCCTTAAATAATGAAAACTATAAGAGATGTAAACTCAGATTATTTTATTTTAAATTACACTCAGTGTGTGCATGTGTGTGTTCATGTGTGTGCATACGCATATGTGGAAATCAGAGGACAACTTGTGGGACAACTTCTCTCCCTCAGTCGTATAAATCCCAGGGATCAAACGGATTGTCAGTCTTGGAGGCTAGGGCCTTTATCTGCAGAAGCATCTCACCAGCCCCAAACTCAGATTATTTTAAGTCACTCCTAGTGACTATTTTACCTGGTGTCACAAACTAACTTTTTCATTACTAATTTGTACCTACATCCAATTTGTTTTTTCAAATGCTAACAATTTTTCTTCTGAAAATTATTTTCTACTTGTAAATTACTATTCTGGTTCTTCCAGACTGAACAAGTTTTCTATTATTTTTTTTTGTTGCATGTGTTCCATTTACCTAAATCTATATCCCTGTGTAATTTCAGTTTTCTCTCTCTCTCTCTCTCTCTCTCTCTCTCTCTCTCTCTCTGTTGGTCTCTGTGTATATGCATGTGCATGCATATATCCGGTTTGTAGCAAGTGCCTTTACCTGCTGAGCCATCTTGCTGGTCTTATTTTGGTTTTTGGAGACAGAGTCTCATGTATCCTAGGCTGGCTTCAAACTGACTATTTACCAAAGCTGGCCTTGGTGTGTTCGCCCCCACCCCAGTACTGGGATTAGAGGCATGCACCAGCATGTTCTGTGGTATTGTGCATACTTTAATATCTTTTTTTTTTTTTTGGTCTTTTCGAGACAGGCTCTCCTTGTAGCCCCAGCTGTCCTGGAACTCACTCTGTAGACCAGGCTGGCCCTGAACTCACAAAGATCCGCTTGCCTCTGCCTCCCAAGTGCTACGATTAAAGGCATGCACCACCACGCCTGGTGGAACATAATTTTTAGCTCCTTTAGTGTGATAAGGCTAAGCAAAGGGTAAGGAGAACTCTCCTGCCTCCTGAAGGAAATGGTATTTCTCTTTCTAAAGCTTTCAACCATTTCTCTACATGGTGGTGCGGACTTTGAAATCTCTCTGCTCTCTTCTCTGTCTTCTGTTGGGAGTGCTAATAAACATTGAAAAGTTGTTAGCACCTTCTCCAAGAAGCCAGATCACCAGCCTCTCTTGGCTGTGTATGTGTCGTTAGGGAACGGTGAGGCTAGCAGATTCTTAAAGAGAAAAACATATAAATGAGCAAATGAAGTTCCTGATGAAAAAAGTATCTCATATATTATTGAGTGGTCATCACATGTTCTAAAATATTATTCTAAAATCTGCAGCAAGCCTTCTAGACCTCAACAGAACTGATAGGTATTAGCATTTCTTAGTAAATGATGTAGTACTATATTATCTGTAGACAAACAGAATAAAATTTATATTTAGAAACATAGACAAGAACACAGGCTCTGGGGTTGGAGTGAGGGCTTTAATCCTAGCTTTGTTCCTTCATCATTTTTGTGACTTTAGACAAATGACTTCTGATATCCATTTCTTCAGCTACAAACTACAACTGCCTTAGTATGGAGACTGAATGAACTAGTTTCCTATCACAGAATGAGCACTTGATACCTATCAATTATTTTTATCTGGATTTTGAATTATGTGTAATGGTGACAGCCCACTCCCAAACGCCTGGGAAGATCAGATTGAGGAAGCTCAAATCTGTCTTCCTCATTTAGACCTAGCATGGTGCACCATCTCTTCTGTTCTGTGTTGGAGGAAGATGCTAAGCATTCCCCAGGTACCCCTGAGTTGGGATCAGTGAATGGGGACTAGAATCAGAGGTGTGGGTTATGTAGTAGGCAAGAAATTCAGTTGGAGAACTGATTCAACTATCTCGGACTCTTTCTTTGCAAGCTAGTTTTCATGATTTATTAGGGTGGACTTAATTTTTTTTCTCCTCAAGTGATACTTGTTAGGTCTGGGCTTCCCAGAATCCCAAGGGACACAGACGCCCACTTCCTCCAGAGGCTGTCAATCTTCTGACCACTTCCTCTGTACCTGAGGCCCCACCCCCTAGCTATAAGTGGGTGGGCCCCAAGTGACATCTTTATCTCTCTCTCTCTCTCTCTCTCTCTCTCTCTCTCTCTCTCTCTCTCTACCTGCCATGCTGTCCGGTTCCACCACGCAGCCCTTGCAGGCAGCCCTTCCTGATAATTCCACGTGGAAGTAAACCTTGTTCCTGGCATGACTTAAGCCTCATGTGCCTTTTTATCGGGGGGCTGGGGCTGGGAATACACGGCCCTTTTTATAACCTAACAATACTGAATCTAAAGCATTACTCTTAAGTTCACTTTGAATTTAAGGCCACCAGTATGATTTTAACCTGCCAGATTGGTCCTATCAGGAATGTTTTTTCTTAGATCATGAAATGTCCAGATAGTGACTACCTCTCTAAAACAGACACTGCCATTTCTGTACCATTACCAAAAGCAAATATTTATTTTATCTTCCTACTAAAATGCTGAATAACATTTTATATTCTGTGTGCATGTGAATGTGCATGGTGTATGTATGTGCTGTATGAGCAAGTATTCATACCTGTGTGCATGGAAGAGTGCCCGGTGTCCTGCTCTATCACTTATTCATTTGGATAAGGTCTCTCACTGAATCAGGAGATTGGTTGGCATTCAGCAGGTCCCAGCAATCTTCCTGTCTCTCTCCACCACTCAGCACTGAGGTTACAGGCATCCCTGCCCTGCCCATGCTTGTTTTTTTTGTTTTTGTTTTTGTTTTTGTTTTTTGTTTTTTGTTTTTTTTGAGACAGGTCTCCCTTTAGTCCCAGCTGGCCTGGAGCTCCTTCTGTAGACCAGGCTGGCCTTGAACTCACACAGTTGAGCCTCACAGAGGCTGCCTCAGCCTTCCGAGTGCTGGGATTAAAGGCGAGGGCCACCATGCCTGGCCTAAGATGGTTCTTAGCTGCCATGTGCGTGCTGGGAATTGAACCCAGGTCCTCTGCAAGAGCAGTCAGTGCTCTTAACCACTGAGCCATCTCTCCAGCCCCCCCATATTTGTTTTCACATGTGCGCTGGGGATTTGAACTCAAGTCCTCATGTTTGTGAAGAACGTGCTCTTACTGAGCTATCTCCCAGAACCTCAACAGAATTTAAAGTGACAATGTCAAATGATTTTAGTGAATAAAAATAATCTGAAAAACTACAGACTCTGAAAAGAGCACTGTTAAGGGAGACAAAATACTATACATCTTCATTTTTCTTTTTAAATGTTTATTTATTTATTTATTTATTTATTTATTTTGTATGAGTGTTATGCCAGTTTGCATGTAAGTGTACTTGTGCCATGCAAAGCCCACAGAGGCCAGAAGGGGTCATCGGATCCCCTGGAACTGGAGTTGTTAGCTGCCATGTAGGTACTGGGATTTGAACCCAGGTCTTCTGCAAGAACAACCAGTTCTCTTAACCTCTGAGCCATCTCTCCAGCCCCTATACATTTTTATTTTTATTTCAAAACTACTTACAGTTGTAGACAGATGACTTTTGGGGGTACTGAGGATTTAACTTAGGTCGCCCATGCTAGCCAAGTGTTCTACAACCGGAGCTAATAAGAACTTTGGCTGGGTGTGGTGGCACACGCCTTTAATCCCAGCACTTGGGAGGCAGAGGCAGGTGGATCTCTGTACTTCTTACCTATATACCTAAAAATGGCAAATTTTGCTAGACATAATTACTCATATTTTAAAACCTACCATAGTATTAAAAATCTTGAGGCTTAATTAAATTGATATTCTTCATATATAGCAAGAATGTGGAAGATGACTTTGATCTGCTGTGTTAATATGAGTGGTGTGTTTGGTTTTCCACCTACATCTCCATTCTCTTCTGAAGCTAGTAATATAATTTTATTTGGATTTTCCAGCCTGTCTGTTGGCTCAGCACTAGTTCATGGGATAAGAGTGAGAAACAATATGTACCATTCTGGGTCTCATTAGGTTGAGGTTTGCTTCCATGGTCTCTCCCTTTTTCAAAAGCAATGAAATGGTGAGATTATTGATTTAAGAAACATATTTAGGACACTGTACTCTGGGTCTCTGTCACAATTCATCTATATACAATTAATGTATTAGTATCTGGGTTTCTTTCAGTAGCTTCATGAGCACAAGATGATTAATCAGTCCTTAGCTTTCTGTGTATTTTCTATGCAGAAGAAAGGAAATGACAGGGAGGAAAAATAAAATAACATCTACATGAGTCAAGAAAAACTTTCCAATAAATCCATAGGCAACATGTTTCATTGACCATTGATCATTGTGCTGTGTGGTCACTCCCTGAGGGGCAAGTGGTGATTTTTCTGCGCATATTATTCTTCTAAAAAACAATCTTGTAATCCAAGGAATTCCACACCTTCTAGCCTCTGCAGACACTCCCACACACGTGGCATACAACACAGATACATGCACATAAATAAAAATTAATATTTCAAAATAAAATAAAAAGGAAAACAAAGGCCCCCACGTGGTGGTGCACGCCTTTAATCTCAGCACTCGGGAGGCAGAGGCAGGCGGATCTCTGTGAGTTCAAGGCCAGCCTGGTCTACAGAGTGAGTTCCAGGACAGCTGGGGCTAAAGGGAGACCCTGTTTCAAAAAACCAAAAAAAAAGGAAAAGATCACAAAAGGTAATCAATAATTAAGTTTAACGTGTGTGTGTGTGTGTGTGTGTGTGTGTGTGTGTGTGTGTGTGTGTGTGTTGCTGGGAACTGCATCCTAGGTCTTCCTTGCAACAAGCGAGGCAACCACTCTAGCACAAGGCTCAATCACTTGAGTATCATAGTCCTTTTCTGGAAGTAGGATTTCAGATCCCGTCCCGGCCCCGCCCCTCCAGAGCCCGCTTCCTTCAGTCTCTAGGATTGGCTCTCCCTCCACTTCCGGCTCCTGAAGACCTGAGTGCACTCCGACTTCCGCTGTCATGGTAGCCTAAGGTCCCGGGAGTCGGCGCGGCGGCTACGGGCCCCTCCTTGCGGAGCGGCGGGCCTGCGGGGATGTAAGGGGGAGTCGCGTGGCTCGCGTGTCAGTGCCCGGAGCCCACACCATGGCGGGGTCCGGCTGCGCTTGGGGCGCCGAGCCGCCGCGGTTCCTGGAGGCCTTCGGGCGGCTGTGGCAGGTACAGAGCCGCCTGGGCAGCGGCTCCTCGGCCTCGGTGTATCGGGTGCGCTGCTGCGGCACCCCGGGCTCGCCCCCCGGCGCCCTCAAGCAGTTCCTGCCCCCGGGAACCACCGGGGCTGCGGCCTCGGCCGCCGAGTATGGTTTCCGCAAAGAGAGGGCAGCGCTGGAGCAGTTGCAGGGTCACAGGAACATCGGTAATTGTGGCTGTCTCCCCGTCCCTTGCCCAGGTCCCAGGCGTTGAGGTGCTCAGCCAGGCCGCCTCGGTTAGGTAGGAGGAGAAGAGACGATCGGGCCCCATTGATCGTCACCCCAGGCAGGCCCTTTCCCATCCCCCTTCACTTTTTATCTGTCTGGGGTACGACGGAGGCGGTGATCCATTTTGCCAGTTGTCACCTAGTAAATGCCTAGTAAAGTCCTGTTTCTTTGGGTTTCTTCAGAGAGTGCCGTCCTTATTGGTCTAAAGAAATACCTTCTCTAGTGAAAGGAACCATGTCTTGGCAGATAGTCATGTCTTGAGTGGAAATTTTTGCATCTCTGCCTAGCAGTGGAAAATGGAAAATATTCTAGAGCTATGACATCATTGGTATCTAATGTCATCAGTGGCATTTAATGGCATGCTAATAACTCACCTGATAACATATTTAGTGTAGATTTAGGAAAAGTGACTCAATATTACTTAGAAATCTTTATGGAAGTGTGAAATTTATTAACACTGCTTTTTCTTCGGTAAGACTTTGATGATTCAGATATTCAGAATGTGAGCTGTGCATGGGTCACTGATGGTCTGTGAAAACAGTCTTCCTTGTTATTTCACTAGCAGAGAGCTTGAGTAGTTATGCATTTGGTTGACAAAATGCTTTTCTTTGTGGCAAATACATGCTTAGTCTGAAGAATAATATATATATATATATATATATATATGTATATATGAATGAAACACCATGTTGCAGAAGAATTTCATAACACCAATGTTCCACTTTTTTAAAAGCTTGCTGAATGATATCTCACTATAACCTTGGTACTGAACAGGAGAAATTTTTTGCAAGACTCAATACTTGTTGAATCTCTGCAAGATTACCTTAAAATGCCATCTGGAGTGTTTTAATAGTCTTCAATATTTAGAGTATAGAATGCTATTTTGGATCACAGAGCAATCTTTAGGGTTTTTTTGGGGGGGGGTCTTTTTGAGACAGGGTCTCCCTTTTAGTCCCAGCTGGCCTGGAGCTTGCTCTGTAGACCAGGTTGGCCTTGAACTCACAGAGATCCGCCTGTCTCTGCCTCCTGAGTGCTGGGATTAAAGGCGTGCACCACCACGCCCAGCTAAGAGCTTGCTGTTCTTGCAGAAAACCTGAGCTAGGTTCCTGGCTCCAATGTTGTTCAGCTCACAACAGTCTATAACTCCAACTCTAGAGGATCCAGTGCTATCCTCTGGCCTTCCTGGGCACCCACATGTGTGTACATACACAAACAAATATGTAAAGTTATCCTTATCCTATTGTATTGCAGAATTAACCACTTTAGTAGTAAGTTACTATTTGATTATTAAAGTATTATAATTGCTTCTTTTTCTAGTGACTTTATATGGAGTCTTTACGATCCACTTCTCTCCAAATGTGCCATCACGCTGTCTGTTGCTTGAGCTCCTGGATGTCAGTGTTTCGGAATTGCTTTTATATTCCAGTCACCAAGGTTGTTCTATGTGGATGATACAGCATTGTGCCAGAGATGTTCTGGAGGCCCTTGCTTTCCTGCATCATGAGGGCTATGTCCATGCAGACCTCAAACCACGCAACATACTGTGGAGTGCGGAGAATGAATGCTTTAAACTCATTGACTTTGGACTTAGCTTCAAAGAAGGCAATCAGGTAAGAAATACCTTTTCTCTACAATTGTGGTTTAAAAATCTAATGATCTCCTGCTGGGTATGGTGATATACGCATTTAATCTCAGCACTCTGGAGGCAGAGGCAGGGTGATCTCTGTGAGTTCCAGGCCAGCCTGGTCTACATAAAGAATTCCAGGCCAGCTAGAGCTACAAGGAGACAAAACAAAACAAAACAAAACAAAGCAAACAACAGCAACAATAAACACTAATGCTCTAAGCCAAGTATTTTAAATAACAATAATTTAGTTAGAACTAAATAGGCATTTGCTGGGCGTAGTGGCACACGCCTTTAATCCTAGCACTGGGGAGGCAGAGGCAGGCAGATCTTTGTGAGTTCAAGGCCAGCCTGGTCTACAGAGTGAGTTCCAGGCCAGCTGGGGCTACAGGGAGACCCTGTCTTGAAAAGGCTAAATAGGCATTTTTAAAATACCGAAGTGGCTAGGATGGAACACATCAGAAGAATTTCAATGCTTTGTGGAAAAAAAAAAAAAGACCATGTTTGGGTCAGGTAGGAGTTAGGGAAGTTCAAGAAGGCTACATAGCCTACATAGAATGCTTTTAAAATTTCCGTTAGCATTTGGTTAATTGCTGGGTTACAGTTCCTGTTTTCTTTAGTGTGGGAGCTCAATTCATAGCGGACTGCATATGTGACAGTTCTGGCAAATACTTAATTCTCTATGGTTTATCACATCTTTGCATAGTGTCCTTATTATCAGCAGTGCATAATAGGTAAGAACCATCCAAGAAAGACTTCTCTATGAGCAGCTAAATGGAAAGTGTCCAGCTTTTCTGTGTTAACTGCCCAATTAAGGAACTGAAGAATTATGATAGCTAAGAATAAAACATTTTTAACATTCATTTTAGCAGTGGCTTACTACACTTTAAGAGAATACATCGTCGAGATAGATGGAAAACAAGATTCTTAGTGGCTATAATATTTATTCATCTTCTGTAGGATGTAAAGTATATTCAGACAGACGGGTATCGGGCACCAGAAGCAGAACTGCAAAACTGCTTGGCCCAAGCTGGCCTGCAGAGCGACACAGAATGCACCTCAGCTGTTGATCTCTGGAGCCTAGGGATCATCTTACTGGAAATGTTCTCAGGAATGAAACTGAAACATACAGTCAGATCTCAGGAATGGAAGGTAAACTGCACTGGTGTTTTACTTGGGGGTTATTAATCCATTTAGGAGTATTGAGTTTATGATGCTGATTGGTGTGGGGATTGCAATCAGGAAATCCAACTGCATCCTCTTCCCCATGCTTCTCTTTCTCTAATTCTAGTGTTTTAATTAAGTGCCACCACTCATACCCCTAGCTATAGATATGCTGATGACATTACATTCTTATATTTCCCAGTCTGGGTCTTAGTTCTGAGTGTTTGATGACATGTTCGAATGCATTTTCCCAAATAGACAAGAGTAATTTCCTTTGTTTACTAATTTTGTTACATTAGTTTCTGTAAGAGAACCATAGGTGATGATTTAAATGATGATCTTATAGTGCTTTACTTTACAGTTAAAAAGTACTTTAATGCACAATATCATTAAATTTTCTGGGCAATTCTATGAGGATAGAGTAGACATTAGCTACTTTTCTTGTACAAGCAATAGCTGGACACACAGTTGTATAAAATAGCTTCTTCCGGATCACAGCAGGTATTCTGTTATACCCTAAGTTGGGTGTGCTCTCCATAGCTCCCTAGCACTTCATAGTTATGTTTCATAGGCTGTTTAGACATCCTGTACTGGCTAATTAGCTTCTTAGGTGACTGTAGTGTAGTGGTTACTGCTTATATCATTGTTTCTAGGGGAGCATGATTCTAAGTTCCAGACCTTTGACCCTGGGATGCCCTTTTTGTATGTCTATAAGAACTAATGGTCATTAGTTTTTCAAATGTATTGTGAAGCTTTATTACTGTGATATTCTCTATCCTTCAGTCTTGAGGTTTAATATATAGTACACTATTTTAGAATTAGTATTGAATCTGATTTTAAAAAGGTATTTGATATTAAATGTTTTGTTTTTTAAAATTTTATTTTTGTATGTGTATGAATGTACTATCTGCATGTAGGTTTGTGCACCTGTGTCGTGCAATGCCACGGAGGTCAGAAGAGGGTCTTGGATTCCCCTGGAACTGGAGTTCTCCTGGAATTGGAGTTACAGATGGTTCTTAGCTGCCATGTGGGTGGTGGGGATCGAACCTGGGTCCTCTGCAAGAGCAGTCAGTGCTCTTAACCGCTAGGCTATCTCTCCAGCCCCATTGCTACTAAATGTTTTAATAGTAAGCATCTACATAGTAGTAGGTAGCCACTATAACATACAGAGTTTTATTTCTGCTAAACCCTCAGTCACAGATTTCTAATTTAGAGGGTCCTGGAAGGAATACACTAACCTTCTAGTGGCATTGCCTATTGTTTATTTTTGGCCCCCAAAAGTGCTGCCATAGGAGTATAGACAGTATCATTTTTCCTTATTGGTACTCTCTGATAGCCAAGAAGTGTTCTTTCTTTAGTGTTAATCTGAATATGGATCAGTCACCCGAATCAGCTTTAGCTGTCTTTATACCCTTTGGACTGTATCTGCTTGGCCCAGACCTCATTAGAAGGAGGTCACATTCAAGTTTGTGTGAAATTTGGAGGCAGACTAATGGAATCCCAAATATACGCTATGTCACTTAGGTAAAACACATATTCTGTTTTAATACTTTCTACAGAGGCAAAATTCCCAAATCCATATGAGCATAGATTCTGAAATGAAACTGTATCTTGTTTTACTTACCTGAAATATGGGGGAAATAACAACATCATATCTTACAAGAGTATTAAGTTTAAAAAAGAAAAGATGCTTAGATTTCTAGTGTAGTCTGCGACCCATGGTAAGCGTGCAGTACATTTCAGAGCTAGTGATGGTGTCTGGTTATTCAGCTCACACACAGTTCTACATTGTGAGTTAGCGTAGTACTTACAGTACTTGTGTTAGTTACTTTTCTGTTGTTGATTTTGTCCTTGTGATAAAGTACCTGATGGAAACATTTATTTTGAGTCACAGTTTTAGAGGTGTCAGTCTGTGCTGGCTTGGAGGGAATGGTAGAGTAGAGCAGTTCACATCGTGGTGGCAGGAAGCAGAGAGAGGGCATTCTGGAGCTTAGTTGACTTTCTCCCTTTCTCTTTTTATTCTACACCCCCACCACCACCAACCGGTGAGAGGGTGCCTCCTACATGCCAGGTAGGTCTTTTCCCTTCAGTTAATCATTTCTGGAAATGCCCTAACAAACACACCCAGAGGTGCACCTTTCCAAGGTCTAAGTGATCCTAAATTGACAGTGAAGCTTAACTATCACGGTACTCAAGGAGAAAGTGTTATAGTCTAAAAACACTAAATAGATGAATAATACAGCAAATGCATATTTCCTCATTTTCTCAATGACAGTTTATTTCTACCTGGAAAGAACTAAAGACTCATCATTAATCATCCTGGCCCACCTATTACATTCATTTTCTCACTTGGCATTAGACTGCATCTAAATGTGGTTTCTTTATAGTTATATTTGTTCATTTAGGAGACGTTCATAGGGTGTCGGCTTCTGTATTGGTGCTTCTCTGGAAACAGGATTGTGCACAGTATTTCCTCCATTAGGATTTTAAGTTCTCAGAATAAGATGTTGCATGAGGCTTACTAAACACTTTTGTGTGGTTACTGCTCAGTGAATTCTGAGTTGAATAACCTAAGGAAGACTTTGCTCTCTTTTTTAGGCAAACAGTTCTGCTATTATTGATCATATATTTGCCAGTAAAGCAGTGGTGAATGCCGCGATTCCAGCCTATCACCTAAGAGACCTTATCAAAAGGTATGTTAGACATGGTACTAACTTGCTGTACATACATTGTTAGACATGGTATAACTTGGTTTACATACATTGACTATCTGAAGATTGTTTTTCTGAATGTATTTATATTATTTCTGACTTTCCTATATGTTAGACATAGTATAACTTGCTGTACATACATTGATTATCCGAAGATTGTTTTTCTGAATGTATTTATATTATTTCTGACTTTCCTAATCATGTAAATGTAAATCCCTCAGAAACAGTAATTTTCTCCAGGCATGGTGTCACAGGCCTTTAATCCCAACACTGTCTACATAAGGAATTCCAGGTGAGCCAGGGCTACATGATGAGACCCTGTCTTTAAAATAAAAAATTTAAAAAAATTAAATGTAAAAAAGGAAAGAAAGAAATAAGAGTTTTAGTTTAGATATCCTATTCAGACTCGCTGTTTTTCTTTAATTTTTCGAGGCAGAGTCTCACTGTTGTAGCCCAGGTTGGCCTTGAACTAAACATGATTTTTCTGTCTCATGTTCCCAGCTGCTGGGATTACAGGTTGGATTACAAATCCAGCAACACCTTAAATTACACAGTGTTTAGTACTTTGTTCTATGTCCTTGCCTCTGTGGTTTCTTTAAGGCATTCCTGTTGCTGCTAGATTTTCTTTGTCCATGTTGAGTATTATTTCTGTCTCTTTGATTTATTTTTAGAATCTTCTTTATTATTTCCTTTTTTAAAATCTTTTATGTACATGAGTGTTTTTCTGGCATATATGTAAGTGCATCCATGCTTGTAGTGCCTGTGGGAGGCCAGAGGAAGGTATTGGATTCCCTGGTACTGGAGTTAGAGTGTTGTTAGCCTCCATGTGGGTGCTAGGAACTGAACACTGGTCCTCCAAGAGCAATCAGTGCTCTTAAGCACTGAGCCAGTTCTCCAGCCTCTCTTGTTTCCTTTTGACTTTTAAAAATGTTCCTCACGACGTTTCTATAATCTCAGCACTGTGAAGTAGAGGCAGGAAGACCAGGAGTTTGGAGCCAGCCTGAGATGATCTTGTCTTAAAAAATGAAGGACTGGGCGTGTAGTCGAGTAGTTTGTAAACTGCTTGCCCAGAGTGCATAGATCCTAGGTTTAATTTCCAGTACTATAAGTGTATTGAATCATCTTTGTATGTCCTCTAGCATAATCTTATGAAATCCTATTTAAATTTCTTGGGTTGAGGAAATGGTTCAGTGGGTAAAGTGCTTTACGCAGCTCCCACATGAAAAGCTGAGTGTGTTGGTGTATACCTGTAATCCCAGTGCTGTGGTGTCAGAGACAGACACAAGGATCCCTGGGCTTGCTGATGATCCTGTCTAGCCAGATTGGTGAGCTTCAGATTCAGTGACACACCCAGTCTCAAAACATAAGGTGCAGAGTGATTGAGGAAGACACCCAATGTCAGCCTCTGCCCTCTCTACCTGTATACACACCCCTTATATACCTGCACAGACACACAAACACACACATAAATCAAGCTCTTCCCATTTTGGAGATTTTCTAATTTGAGCTTATATTTATTGCTTAGTACAGTGTACCATTTTTATAAATGTCATTTTAAACTGGTAGGTTATGTGTTCATCTGTGTTTGTCTTTTTGGCATGCCATCATTGTCTGAGAAGTATTATTTAATATTTATATATAATAGATTTTTTTCATATCAGTCATTTTTATGTAAAATTTATTTAATATACAGAAGAAGGTATAATTGACATAGCTTTTCTAATTATACGGGGGGGTCAGTCTGCTATTTTTTTAATACTTTTATTGATGATTTGTGTATTTCATTCATTATCTTTCAGTCCAATTTAGACTCTCCCTGCTTCCACCTCACCCCTGTTCATGCCTTCTGCCATACATGTCTTGCATCTTTCTCTCAGTCTTTCCAACGTTTTTCACTGCAGAGGCTTATTGTTTTGGGCAGAGTATCAGTCAGTTCTTTGACCCAGTCTTTATGTTGTTGTTCTCTCCCCTTTGTATTGCTCCAACAGATACCTATAAAACCATTGGATATGTTTCAAAACTATGACCTCTGAGAATAAACTGTATGTTAATTCCAAAATATGTTTAGGAATTCACATTTTCCCCCTTTAATTTTTTTTGAATAAGAATATATGAAGCAATTTTATTTTTAAGTTAATTTTTATTGAGCACATTTCATATATTTCTTAATCAAATTTAGACTCATTTCCCCATCCATGCCCACCCCTCATGCCCCCGGCCCCCACCTCCAGAACTCATGGATTCTGTCATACATGTTAAGTCCTCTCTTGCATCTCTTTCTCAGTCTTTTATAACCTTTTCAATGCACAAGTTTACTGTTTTGGTCAGTTCTTTGAATAGGTTTTTCTCTCTCTTTGTTCCCTTTAATTTTATATTATTCCAAAATATGCCTATATACACTCTGCACATAAATCAAAATTACAAAATCTAAACTGTAGGTTAATCCCAAAACACATTTAAAGATTCACATTTTAACAGTAAAGTTGCATGCAGGTAAGAAGTATAACTTTACATTTCTTTTTAGAATACTAATATATATCTTCGTTGCATGCAGGTAAGAAGTATAACTTTACATTTCTTTTTAGAATACGAATATATATCTTCCACCTATATATGGTAATTACAAATGTGTGACTATAAGTGGTAGGTCAATTCTAGAGCCCATTAAGAGATTCTTTTTTTTTTTTTTTTTGGTCTTTTCGAGACAATGGGGTCTTCCCTGCTAAGGCCTGCACACCCCATGCGAACTTGCCCTGCAGGAAACGTTAGACCAGGCTTGGCCTATCGAACACATACAGATCCGCCTGCCTCTTGCCTCCCAAGTGCAAGGATACATCTTTTTAACCCGAGGATTTCACACTTATACATAGTACAGTTGCTTTCAATACAATAAATATAATAATAAAGTTGTCTCAATTTGCCTGCCAAATGGGGATTTGGTGTAGCATCCATAAATGAGCCGGGAGGACCATTCTACACTACCCCCCCCCGAGACTGTGTTACTTCACTTCGCATATATGGCTCAAGTTCTATCAATTTACTGCCAAAAGTTCATTAGATGTCATCATACTTTACCACTGCATAGACTTCCATATGTAGAAATGTACACACATTTTTGTTATCCAATGTTCATCGTTTAAGTTGAGGAGGCATTACAGGTTGGTTCCAGCTCTTGCCTGTTGTTGAAGAGGCTGTATACAAACATAGCCCTGTGCATGTAATTCACTCAGATACAGGATTATAGGTATGGCATCCTTTCGTGCGGTATACTACCAGAACGAGGTGGTATGACTGGGTCAGGGTCGGTCAGGCTCATATTTGGGTCTTTCTTTGTTTATAATTTTGTTTTTAAACATTATTATTTATTATTCTGATTGTGTGTATGAAGTGACTGTGCATGCAGGTTTGTCACCCGGTGTATGGCAATGCCTTACGGAGGACAGAAGAGGGCTGTCGGATTTCCCTGGAACTCGGAGTCTCCTGATTTGAGTTACAGATGGCTTCTCAACTGCTCATGTGGGGTGCTGGGGATGGAACCTGGGGTCAATGTGTAAGGAAGTCGGGGCTCTTAAACCATAGGCCATCTCTCCAGCCCCATATTTAGGCTTTTGAAGGTGTCTCCACACTGTCTTTCTACAAGTGTTGTTAGCGAGTTTATCTTTCACCAGCAGTGGTGAAGGTTCGCCTTTCCCCACAACCCTGACCTGCATTTTGTGCTTTGTGTTTCTTTACTCTTGGCTAGTCTTATTGGAGTTGAGATGATACCTTAGTGTGTACTTTAATTGGCAGTTCTTAATATCTTTATATGATGTGAACACTGTGTTAAGCTGTTCGCATGCCCATCTTTACTTCCTCACTGGTTGAAGTCTCTGTTCACTCTTTACTCCACTTTTTTTGAGTAGGTCATTTTTTTCCTTTGTTTTTTGAGTAGCTCTGATATATTCTGGATGTATAATGCTCTGTCACAGTGAGCAGCATGTGAAGATTCCTCTCACCTTCGGGTTTGCTCTTTCACTCCTTGTTCTTTCCCTGAAGAGAAGCTATTGAGTTTTGATGCGGTCCGTTTGTCAAATAGTTGACCCTCACTTTCCTGTCGCTGCTGGTGCTGGTATAGGAATGTGCTTTTCCTATGCCTGGTGTCTTTAGGGTTTGCTGCCAAACTTTTTTCTTCTTTTTTTTTTTTTTTTTTTTTTTAAATTTTTTTTACTTTTTTGTGTATGGTTCATGAAGTAATGTCTGACTGTTGTTTTCACCCGTGATCGTTTGGCAATGCTCGGCGTCACGAGGGCGTTTCAAGGGTCGGATTCCCTGAGACTTGAGTTCTCCTGGATTTTGGAGTTACAGATGTCTCTTAGCCGCCATTGTGGTGCTGGGGATTGAAACCCGGGTCCTCTGCAAGAAGCAGTCGGTGCTTTCTTACACCGCTAGGCCGTCCTCCAGCCACCCAATTTTTCAATTCTTATCACCTTCAGTGTTTCAAGGTGTGCACATTGAGATTTGATCCACTTAGAGTTGATATTTTACAGGGCTGAGAGCCATACGGAATGGTGATCCAGATTTTGCCAAGCACCAATTTGCTGAAAGAGCTAAATCCTTCCTACCATTGCAGTCATTTTTTGCCTCTCTCTTGTCCAAATAGTGAGTGTAGTGCTGAAAATTGGTGTTGAGTCCAAGAATTTGGATCTCTGAGTTTTGTTCCATTGGTCAAATCAGGTCGTTTTTGTGCACGAAAAGAGCCAGTCTGTTCTTCTTAGACTATAGCCCTATGTAATATCCCACGTGTCTCGAAAGTCTGGTAGTAGATTCCCCCTGTTTTGCCTCTTCATAGGGTTTGTATATGGCTATTTAGAGTCTTTTAATTTTTTCATATGTTATTAAGGATTTTTTTTTCCAAAGGTCTGGAAGAAACTCATGGGTGTTTTGTTGGATTGATTGAATTGTATATCAATGTGGGTAGAAATGGACACTTACTAACTAATTTTCGTAGTCCATGAGCATGGAGGTTTTCCATCCTTTTGATGGTCATTCTTCAGTATCCTTCTTCAGGGATTTTAAAATTTTTGTTGTAGAGTTTTCTTTGGTGTCTTAGTTTTTTCCCAGGTATTTATTCTATTTTCTTTTTATTTCTATTTTAATTTCTATTTTATTTTATTTTCTTTTTTTATAATTTTATTTTGGGCTACTGCTGAGTGAGAGGTTCTTATAGTCCTTCGCCATTTGTTTATTGTTGGGTTGTACGAAAGGTATGATCTTCTCTTAGGTTATTTTGTTATCCCACCCCTTTATGTAAGCGTATTCATTTCTAGGAGTTCTTCTGGTGGAGTTTTTAGCTCATGTCTTAGGTAAATCTATCATCATCACATGCCAAAAAGGGATAGTTTAATTTCCTCTTTTCTGATTAGTATCCTTGTATTTTCTTTCTATATTAATGGATATTTTTCATATCAGTCATTTTTATGTGAAATTTATTTAACATACAGAAATGGGTATAATTGAGATAGCTTTTCTAATTATACAGGGGTCAGTCTGCTATTTTATGAAATACTAAAAAAAAAAATAAAAAAAGGGCAGAGGTCAGTCATAGTTATGCATGCCCTTGATCCCAGCAACTAGAAGGCAGAAACAGTCAATTTCTGTAAGTTTAAGGGCATCCTGGTCCACAGAGCGAGTTACAGGACAGACCCTGTCTCAAAAAGTAATAAAAAAAAAAAGCAACACAAGAGTTTTTCTTTTGTTCCTGCGACATGGATCCTCTTCTTTTTCTTTCTTGCTTTTATCTGGTTAGTCTCTTTGATCAGTTTGAATTCTCTTCCCAAGATTTCTTCACACTAGGGTTTGCTGTGGACAGGTGATTTGGCTGCCTTTTTTTTTTTTTTTTCTTCTTTCAGTTTTATGTGTATGGGTGTTCAGCCTGCAGGTTCAGTCTGCTCATGTTATGCAGTGCCCATGGAGGTCAGTAGAGGGCATTGAATCCTCGGCAACCTGGAGTTATGGAGATGTGGGCAATAGAACTGTTGGTCATCTGCAGAGCAGTGGACTGGTTACTACTTATGTATTTATGTCTATTTATTTCATTATTATCATTTTTTTTTTTTTACATTTTATGTATTTTGTACTGTGTAGAGGTACTGTCTCGCATGTAGGTTTGTGCACCCGCGGTGTGCAATGCTGCGGAGGTCTGATAGAGGTTGTCGGATTCCCTTGCAGCTGGAGTTCTCCTGGAATCGGAGTTTCAGACGTTCTTAGACGCCATGTGGGGATGTGATCGAACCGGGTCCTCTGTAAGCGCGTGCGCTCTTACCGCTAGGCCATTTTTTTTCTCTCCAGCCCCTATTATTTATTTTTATATGTATGGTGTACTGTCTGCATGTAGGCTTTGTTGCTCCTTGTGTTGTGCAATGCTGCCGGAGGTCCAGAGGAAGCCATCGGATCCCTGAACTGGAGTTAAAGATGTTTTTTTTTTTTTTTCTTGTGGGTGCTGGGAATTTGAACCTGGGTCCTCCCTGCAAGAGCAGTCGTTACTTTTAAAGAAATTTTAGTTCTACATTACTCTAGCCTCTTAAGATTCCCAGAGGCTCTTATGCTCACCTGGTGTTGGAGTTTGATAACCCCCTGTAGTTTTGGCTGCTCATTTAGAATTGACTTGCTATGTGAAATTCTAGTGAGCTAGTTTGCTTACTTTTTCAGTTTATTAGATGCACTGATGGTTTTCCTCTGCTTTCTTATACATAAATGCCATACGGTGACGTTTTACTGCTTTACTGCAATGCTGCCCATCAGTTAATTTATTTATTTATTATTTATTTTATGAGTAAAATAATTTTATGAGTGTATTGCATGCATGTAGGTTTGTGCACCCGTTGTAGTGCAATGCAATGCGTGGATGTCAGAAGAGGGTTTGGATTCCCTGGAACTGGAGTTTCCTGGAATTCGGGCTTAAAATTCTCTTTACATAAAAGCTAGAAACGCAAAGCCCAGGCGTGGTGGTGCAACCTTTAATCCCATCACTGCGGAGGAGAGGCCCGGCAGATCGCTGTAGTCAAGCCCGCTGGTCTACATAGAGAATGCTAGGACACCTAGGACTACAGGGGAGACACTCTGTCTCAAAAAGCCAAACAAAAAACTACAATGACATTCCTCAGGGGAATTGACAAGATCAGCCTCCTCTCTCTTCTCCTCTCTTCTCTCTCTTCTTTCTCCTCTTTTTTTTTTCTGTCTCTTTCTCGAGACATGGTCTCCCCTGTAGTTCCAGCTGTCCTGGAACTCACTCTGTAGACCAGGCTGGCCTTGAACTCACAAAGATCCGCCTGCCTCTGCCTCCCAAGTGCTAGGATTAAAGGTGTGCACCACCACGCCCGGCTTTTTTTCTTTTTTTAGCTATGGTACCTGAACCCTTGACTCCTTGACTAGTCTTTCTCCAACCATATTATAGAGTACAGAGTACTTTCTCATGTTTCATTTATTCACCAAAACATTAAGTCATAGTATGATATTATGTCAGAGAATTGTGTTACAATTTATTGTACTAAGATAGTATTTTTGTTCACAATACGCCAAGCTAATAAGAGTTAGTGCTGAAGTGAAACGAGACTCTTCTAGGTGCTAGCTTCATTTTCAGCAGGTCTGGCAGTAATGGTAATGGTGCTGTTTCTGTGTTTAGCATGCTTCATGATGACCCAAGCAGAAGGATCCCTGCTGAAATGGCATTGTGCAGCCCATTCTTTAGCATTCCTTTTGGTAAGCTGAGTATGTTTTTTCCCCTGGTCATAGGATAATCTTGTATTCTCAAGCTCCTTTGTTTGACATTCATCAGTTTATTTGGGGGATTTGCATTTAATCATATGGTAATGAACTCTAACAGCCCCTCATATTGAAGATCTGGTGATGCTTCCTACTCCAGTGCTGAGACTCCTAAATGTGCTGGATGATGATTATCTGGAAAACGAAGAAGAATATGAAGGTCAGTGCTTCCTAAATTATATTTTAGTGCTTCTTTC
Organism: Rhizomys pruinosus; assembly: GCA_009823505.1. Taxonomy (NCBI): domain Eukaryota; kingdom Metazoa; phylum Chordata; class Mammalia; order Rodentia; family Spalacidae; genus Rhizomys; species Rhizomys pruinosus. The sequence goes on along the minus strand of VZQC01004878.1, from coordinate 3,800,897 downwards.
TTATACCAAATATGACTAATATCTGTGGGATAGATGTTCCTAAGATTCTTTTATTTTTTTCCTAATATCTATGAGAAAATTTAATGAGACCGTTGAATTCTGTGATCTCTAAAATACTTTTTGATTCATAAAGTCATTTTGATTCTTTTACATTTCCGTTTTACCAGGTGAACAAAGGTTACTTCCCAGCAAGCTCTGTCTCAGTCTCCTTTCTGGCCCCTCTCCTTGCTTTCTTTTCTCCTTTTAACTTTCTTGCTTTTAACAACTCTCTCATTCAGGATATATTTACTGTATCATCATGAGATTATTTTGGGGGGAGTAGATTATTTGTTTTTAATATGAGGGAGACACACAGATGATAACAGAGAGGGGGCACTTAACCCAGCCTGAGTGGTCAGTGAGGGCTTCCCTGCAGAGGTTCCATCTGGACTCAGTAGTGAGAGTTGTGGAACAGTTGAGTGGGTAGAAAGGAAGAACACCAAGACAGAAAGTGTGGCATGCTCAGAGAGTAGCAGTTTGGCACAGTTGTATCTTAAGTCGTTTGTTAGAAAGCAGTTAGGTAAAGCAGAAACAGTGGCCAGAGTACACGTATCTTACAGACTTGATTACTGTGATTAAGAATTTGGATCTTGGGGCTGGAGAGATGGCTGCTCTTGCAGAGGACCTCGGTTTAATTCCCAACACCCACTTGTCTCCACCCCTCCAAGTATTGTGGTTCTAGATGGGAGCCACCACTTCATTCATGGCTTTCACATGGGTCTTGGAGATCTAAACTCAGGTCCTCATGAGTTTTACCCACTGAACCATCTCCTTAGCCTCAATAAAGCAAATATTTATTTTTATTGAAAAAAAAAAAAGTATACAGCTGATGGTGGAGAGATGGCTGCTCTCGCAGAGAACCTGGGTTTGGTTCCATGTACCCATATGGTGACACAACCATCTGTAACTCCAGTTCCAGGGGATCTATTCTAGTTTGTCTTCAATTGCTATGACAAAATACCAACTTGGGGAAGAAAGGATTTTATTCATCTCACATCTTCTGGGTCACAGTTCATCATTAGGAACCCCAATTAGGAACTAAGGGCAGAAACCTGGAGGCAGGAGCTGAAGCACAGGCCGTGAGGGAACACTGCATGCTGGCTTGCTCCCCTGGCCCATGCTCAGCCTGCTTTCTTTTTTAGCTCCATTTTCTTTTTTTTTAAATTTTTTTATTTATGTGTATGAATGTACTGTCTGCATGTAGGTTTGTGCACCCGTGTCGTGCAATGCTGTGGAGATCAGAAGAGGGTGTCGGATTCCCCTGGAACTGGAGTTCTGGAATTGGAGTTACAGACGGTTCTCAGCCACTATGTGGATGCTGGGGATCGAACCCGGGTCCTCCTGCGAGAGCAGACGGTGCTCTTAACCGCTAGGTCGTCTCTCAAGCTCCCAGCCTGCTTTCTTATACAATACCGAACAACTTGCCCAGGGGTGACACCACCTACAGTGGGCGGGGCCTTCCCACATCACTCAAAAATCAAGAAAATACCCCACAGATATGGCCATAGGCCAGTCCACTGGAGGCAATTCTTCAAATGAGGCTCTCCCTCAACCCAGGTGTGTCAAATTGACACTAAAGCTATCCCAGAACAATTGACCCCTTGTCAACTTGACACACAAATACATCATTAAACCATAAGCATTCCATTTTTTATCCCCAAGGTATGATGTTAATATCACAACATAAAACAGTACAACCTTTATAGTCCCACAGTCCTTAAAAAATGCAAACACTTGAAAGTTCAGTCTCTTTTAAAAGTCATCTGTGGGGGCTGGAGAGATGGCTTAGTGGTTAAGAGCACCGACTGCTCTTGCAGAGGACCCGGGTTCGATCCCCAGCACCCACGTGGCGGCTGAGAGCCGTCTTTAACTCCAGTTCCAGGGGAATCTGACACCCTCTTCTCACCTCCGCGGCATTGCACTACACGGGTGCACCTACCTACATGCAGACAGTACATTTATACACATATGAAAATATAAATAAATAAATAAATAAATAAATAAATAAATGTCATCTGTGGGCTCCTGCAAAATTAAAAACAGGCACTCTTTTATTTCAGAGGGAAGAATGAGGCACACTTAAGCAAAATCTTAGTCCAGCAAGGTAGCTCAAGGCAGGACCTCTGGGATTCACTCACAATCTTTTGGGCTCCATAGGGTTTCAGCAGCTCCCCTTCTCTCACTCTGCCATCCACAGCACACACAGCTCATCTCGAAGGCCCAGGCCAGCTCCATTCCACACCTGCTGCTATCCTTGGTGGTCATCCCACGGTCCTGGCATCTCCAAAAAGCTGGGGTGTCCACTGAAACTGAGGCTGCACCTTCACCAATGGGCTCTGATGTCTTCGTCTAATGCAAAGCCTCAGCTTCTCTCCATGACCCCTGCCATCATGGGTGTCTTCGCTGCAACCGAGGTGCACTTTGACCAGTGGCCTTCCTGGCCTCTCACACTGTCAAGCCATAGCTGCTTTCTGTGACCCCATCACACTTTCAATGCCAGAACCATGCCGGAGACTTACACATTAGCAAATCCTACTTCCAGCTTGAGATGGAGGCTCCAGCTCCCTCTGGACCACAGCTTCTGTGTGCCAACCCTGAGGAAGTTTTTCCTAGATTTCACCACAGTGATGCTGGTCTCTTGTTATTTACAGGTGATTTTTCAGCCCCAGGTAACCAGCATCAGTTGTCCCAATAAAACAAAGGTTTCACTTAAGGTTCTGGTCTTAATCACAGCTGATTCTTCAGACTCAGCCAACCAGAACCCACAGATTCTCAATTCAAAACGTCCTGCAAACAGCCCTGATACTCTCCACTTCTCTTTGAAACTTCACAAGCCAAGCCTCCATTCTGTACAACTCTTTGAGTATAATTATTCCACGCTCCACAGCAACAAACTCAAAGCACTGAGTGACCTTTCTAGGCCAAAGTTCCAAATGCTTCCACAATCCTCCAAAAACACCTGAGCCAAGTTTGTCACAGCAATACCCCACAATCCTGGTACAACAGAGAATACAATATATTTATATATGCACATACATACAAAGTAGGTTTGTGTGTGTGTGTATGTATGTTGTATGTATGTATGTATGTGTGTAGATTTGTTAGATTAGCTCACAGGATAGAGTCAGAGTAGTTTAACAATGGCTGCACCACACTGGACAGGCTGAGAATCCAGTAGTTGCTCAGTCCATGAGGCTGGATGTCTCAGCAGTCCCAAACTGGCACTGAAGGCCTGATGGATTCAGGGAGCTCTGTTAGTCCTCAGTCTACATTGGAATCCAAGGAGTTGGTCATAGCAGTAAGATGAACTCACCAAGGAGAGAGAAGGCAAGCAGCAAGAAAGGGAAGAGCTCCCTTGTGCCCTGGTCTTTTATGCTGGCTGCCATCAGAAGGTGACCTGCCCTGAAGGGTAGGTCTTCCAAATGGTCCAGTCAGAAAGTCTCTCTCATTTTAGTTAATCCCAGATCCAGTCAAGCTGACACCCAGGATTAGCCATCACAGGATCCCAAGTCCTCCTCTGGCCTCAGTAGGGACTGTATGTATGTACCTTGTGCACTTAATATGCAGGCATAACACATACAAGATGAAAATAAAAAGTATACATCCACAAAAACAAATGAGATTTAATTACATAATATGGAGAACTCACAAAGATGCAGTTAATAAAGAAGTAGCAAGGTTGAAATTCTCACTTAAAATATATAATTGTATTTTTTTATATAAGCTGATAATACTTATGGCAGAATCAGAAAAAAATTGATAATGCTGGGTGCCTTCAATAGGGGAAACAGAATGATTCTGCTGGGAGTTTTTTCTTAAGTTTAAGTGGCTGCTGTTGTTTGTTTTTATAACCAGATATTGTAGAAGATGTGAAAGAGGAGTGTCAGAAATATGGACCAGTAGTTTCTCTCCTTGTTCCAAAGGAAAATCCTGGCAGAGGACAAGTAAGTGAATTTAATCATAATTACAGACTCACTGGGGTCACTACACCCTTGTGTTAATGTGTCCTGTGGAAGCTGTACACAAAATGTTTCCATTGTACATGAGTATTACTTTCTTGTGCTTTTTAAAATTTTTATTTTTTTATGTGTATGAGTATACTGTCTGCATGTAGGTTGGTGCACCTTTGTTGTGCAATGCCGCGGAGGTCAGAAGAGGGAATCGGATTCCCCTGGAATTGGAGTTAAAGATGGTTCTTAGCTGCCATGTGGGTGCTGGGGATCGAACCCAGGTGCTCTGCAAGAGCAGTTGACGCTCTTAACCGCTGAGCCATCTCTCTAGCCCCTCTTATGCTTTTTATTTTTTTCCTAAAAGCTCTGTAATATACTATTGTAGTTACCTAAACTTTGTTTTTATTTTTGGTCTTTTTGAGACAGGGTCTCCCTTTTAGTCCCAGCTGGTCTGGAACTTGCTCTGTAGGCCAGGCTGGCCTTGAACTCACAGAGATCCACCTACCTCTGCCTCCTGAGTGCTGGGATTAAAGGCATGTGCTACCACAGCCGGTGTTTTTTTTGGGTTTTTTTTTTTTTTTTTTTTTTTATAAAGTTAATCTACTTTGGAGCCATTGGAAATAGTGCTACTAACTGAATTGTGTATTAATTTCAATCAAGTTCAATTAGAGAAATATTTGCTTCAGTTTTAATTAAGTAGTGTTAGAAAACCAGTTGGGTTGTGTTCTGATTGTGATAGAAATTACCAGTGCTAATTTAAAGAAGGAGTGCTTGCTGGACTGGGAATCCTGGTTCCTGAGTTTTGTTTCTGGCTAGCTTTTGATTGAGCCTCACTTCATCTAAAAGCTTTGTGGGGAAAACTATGATCATAGCATTTTGATTAGAAATTCTGCCATTCTGAATTATATAACAAAAACATTTTATCTGTAGTATTATTACTTTTGGAGAAACAGAATATTGTTTTACTGCACTCCAGCTTTCTTAGGTTATTCACTGTTAGCATGTGAGCCTCATCCCTCTTTGTTAGGAACTGTCCTCTGTGTTGTAGGTGGTGAGCAGCATCCCAGCCTCTGCCTGTGAATGTCCTTCTTATACTGTCCAATGTCCATTGGAGTGGTGTAATCACTTCTGGTTGCATTTTAGCACCATGCTCTAATCAACTGAGCTATCTGACCAGATTTTTGGTATATCCCTGTTCATTTTGGGACAGGGATGATACTCAAATCCTCCTGCTTCAGCTTCCTAAGTAGGAAGACTGCAGAAATGTGCTACCACCTGCCACTTGTGGGTTATTATTTTATCTTATCAGTGTTATAAAAAATTTGGGCAACAAAAAAAAGAGAAGTTCTCATCTTAGTGAAAAACTGTTGGCATTCTAGTAGTAATAACATCTCATTTATTGTCAGAGGCATGCTAGATCTAGCCTTGAGGTTTTGTCTTACAGCCATTATTTATTGAGCTTATATTGTGTTCTAAACACTTGGCTTACAGCAGACAAAAAATATGGTGATGAGTATGAGGGAGAAAACCAGACTGAAGAAGTGGCTTCGGTGCACTAGTGGAGGTGGCTGCCCTCCTGAATTGAGGGGTAGGAAAGGTCATGTGGGGAAGGAAACATCTGAGTCAAAATAGGAACGAATTAGGGAAAAGAATTCAAGCAAAAAGAACAGAAAATTCTAAGTCCTTTAGCATTTTGGGAAGATTCAGGAAGGTAGTTTGGCGGTAAATACAGTGTGAAGGAGAAAGGGAGAGGAGATGAACTAGGAGATGGGGGACTAGAGGAACAGAGCAGGAAGATGGAGCTTCATGGGGTGCTGAAGTAGCGTTGGGTCTCACTCTGAGTGAGAAGGGGCCGGAAGATTTTGAAGCATGGATTAATATCATTGGATTTAGTGTTAAAGCCAGTGGTAAAGTGAGACAGACACAAGAGAAGGAAGCAGGAAATATTCCCAGGCAGGAAATAGCCAATTTGAAGATGATAGGGAAGAGAGTATTAATGAGAAGAAGTTTTTCATTATCTGTTATTTAGTTGATAAAGCCATAAAGTAGGTCCTGGGATCCAACTCAGGATGTCAGCTTGGTGGCAGATGCCTTTACCCACTGAGCCATCTCACCAACTTCATTTAAAATTTTCAGATAAGCCAGGCATGGTGGTGCTTGCCTTTAATCCTCTACATGCATGCACACTTGCACTCACACATGCAACTATGCATATACAAACATGCATACATGAGAATGATAAATCAATAAAGATAAGTGGTAGCTGCCAGCTGTTCTTGATCACTAATATGTCTCATTAAACGAAAATAAAAGCACTTACGAATGGCCAAACTAACATTCTGTCAGGTTTATATGTAATTGCAAATGTACCTGGGATAAAACTACATGCAATGGGCGTGGTGGCACACGCCTTTAATCCCAGCACTCCCAGCACTCCAGAGGCAGAGGCAGGTGGATCTCCATGAGTTCAAGGCCAGCCTGCTCTAAGGGGAAGTTCCAGGACAGCTGGGGCTACAGGGAGACCCTGTCTCAAAAAGACCAAAAAAAAAAAAATAAATAAATAATAATAATAATAAAATAAAATTTTCAGATAAAAGCATGAGTTTTTAAAGTGCTGTTAAGGGGAGAGCCTATTTGGGCTTAGGATCATTGTCTAGCCCTGGGTTTGATCCCAAGCATCACAAAAAAAGCCTGAAAAACCAAAGGAGCTGTGAAAAATAACTGACAAGTGTATCTTATACAGATTACAAAAGTAGTTAAAATGACATAATTGATGTAATTTAATTCAATTAGTGTCAAATGATACACTGTGTAAAGCTGTAGGCCAATGCATATTTGTGTATTTATTGAACTTTAGTGTATGCATTTGGGAGCAATTAATAATCAGATAAAAAGTCCAAAATAGATTCCTTCTCACTGGACATCATATTTTAACTTTCCTTTTCTATGTAATAAAAAAGTATATATTGCCGAAAGCCAGTGTCAGCCAATGTGGATTTTTATTTTTGTAACAAAAGAGAGACTAAGAATCAGTAAGAGAAAATAAACATTAATGTATTGAATTATATATTTGATGACATACTTGAAAAATAGGGATTTTTAACTATCTTATGAAATACCCCTACTCTAATAGAAACTGCATGTAGTTTTGGTTTTTGGTTTTTGGTTTTTTTTTGAGACAGGGTCTTCCTGTAACTCCAGCTGTCCTGGAACTTACTCTGTAGAGCAGGCTGGCCTTGAACTCATGGAGATCCACCTGCCTCTGCCTCTGGAGTGCTGGGAGTGCTGGGATTAAAGGCGTGTGCCACCACGCCCATTGCATGTAGTTTTATCCCAGGTACATTTGCAATTACATATAAACCTGACAGAATGTTAGTTTGGCCATTTGTAAGTGCTTTTATTTTCGTTTAATGAGACATATTAGTGATCAAGAACAGCTGGCAGCTACCACTTATCTTTATTGATTTGTTTCTTTTATCATTCTCATGTATGCATGTTTGTATATGCATAGTTGCATGTGCGATGCGTGAGTGCAAGTGTGCATGCATGTGGAGGCCCTGTGTTGATGCTTGGAATCATCCTCCATCACTCTTTTTTACCTTATTCACAGAGGCAGGGTCTCTGAGTCAAACCCAGAGTTGGCCAGTATGGCTAGTCTCACTATCCAGCTTGCTCTGAGGATCTTCTGTCTCTACTTTCTGAGACTGGAATTCAGGTGGGCCACCATGTCTACTTGGGTTTTTATGTGAGTGCTGGGAATGAACTCTAGTCCTCACATCATATGGGAAGTGCTTCAACCACTGAGACACTTCTCCAGCCTCCATTTACCTTTATATATATGTAATTATCATTAGATGCTCTCCAGGAGTATTGCATCATTTATGAGGCTGGAGAGATGGCTGAGCACTTAGGGACACTGGCTGCTCTTCCTGAGGACTTGGGTTGGGTTCCCAGCGTCCACATAGTGGCCATCTGTAGCTCCATTTCCAGGGATCCAACACCTTCTTCTGATCTCTGTGGGCATTGCATGACATGGGAACACTTACATATATGTAGACAGTACATAAAATATTTTTTTTTTAAGTATAATTTAAAAGTAGTCATGATAAAGCCAGGCGTGGTGATGCATGCCTTTAATCCTAGCACTTGGTAGGCAGAGGCAGGCAGATCTTTGTGAGTTCAAGGCCAGCCTGGTCTACAGAGGGAGTTACAGGACAGCTGGGGCTACAGGGAGACTCTGTCTCGAAAAGACCAAAAAAAAAAAAAAAGTATTCATGATATTGAAGAAGCAAAATTAGTCCATCTCTCCATCTTCAATATATATTAACTCAGAAAATTTCATCACAGTCCAAAATACCTTAGTCTTACATTATACATCATGCTTAACAGAATGTTTGCATAAGATGGAATTACCAGTTATAGATAGGGCATGAGGCTTTGTTTATTAATGAAGGAAGATTCCATTTATTTTTTATTTATTTATTTATTTTTTATATGTGTATGAATGTACTGTCTGCATGTAGGTTTGTGCACCCGTGTCGTGCAATGCCGTGGAGGTCAGAAGAGGGTCTTGGATTCCCCTGGAACTGGAGTTCTCCTGGAATTGGAGTTCTCCTGGAATTGGAGTTACAGATGGTTTTCAGCTGCCATGTGGGTGCTGGGGATTGAACCCCGGTCCTCTGCAAGAGTAGTTGTGCTCTTAATCGCTAGGCTATCTCTCCAGCCCCGGAAGATTCCATTTTTTAAAAAACGTATATATACTGGGAGTTGGGGAGGTGGCTCCCATGGGAAAATGCTTCCTGAAGATCTGAATTTGGATCCCCAGCACCCATGTGGAGAGCAAGGTGTGTTGTGTGCCTGTAATCCCAGTGCTGAGGAGCTGGAGGCCTGACAATCCTTGGGGCTGGCCAGTCTAGCTAGTCAGTGAACTAGTAGGCTCAGTGAGAGAGCCTTCTTTAGGTTTTTTTGTTTTGTTTTGTTTTGTTTTGTTTTGTTTTGTTTTGTTTTTTTGACTTTTTGAGACAGGGCCTCCCTGTTGCCCCAGCTGTCCTGGAACTCACTCTGTAGACCAGGCTGGCCTTGAACTCACAAAGATCCGCCTGCCTCTGCCTCCTGAGTGCTAGGATTAAAGGTGTGCACCACCACGCCCAGCGAGAGAGCCTTCTTAAAATGAAGGTGAAGAAGTGATTAAGGAAGACCCCTGACATTGACCTTTGGCCTCCACCTGCACATATGCACATGCATCCAACATGTACACATGTGGACAAAAAAAAGATAGTGTGTTGAGAATTATTTTCATGCCTGTGGAAATAGCTTTTTTTTTTTCCTAAATGAAAGAAGAGTTCCTTTGAAAGGTAAAATGAACTGAGAACTTGCCTACATTGTAGGTAGATTGATAGGAAACCATACAAATGAAAGTTAAGTATATAGAGTTAGGCATGGTGGCACCTGCCTGTGATGACAGCATGTAGGAGATATAGGTAGCAGAATCAGGAGATCAAAGTCATCCTCAGCTGCATAGCAGGTTTGAGGCCAGCTTGGGTGATAGGAGACTGTTTCAAGCATCAACATCAAATCCCAAACACCTGGAAGTTGCAATTCCAGAAGTTGAATTCCTTAAGATGGTCTCTCTAATGGTCCCTTTGGAAGTCTGAAGGTCCTAGCTCAGTTTGAATACTTGATATAATGAATTAGATATACAGTGAGGAGAGAGAGCAGTTCTTTCATTCATTCAGCAGTATGCAGGGTGCCTGAGAGCAAGTCATTCCACATCATTCCCCATCTCCGACCTTTGGTTTGTGGTTAGCAAAAAGAACTTACGTTCCATCTTTACCTTTGGGAGGAATTCAGAAGCTCTAGAAAAGGAAATCGAGTTTCGAAATATTTTTTTTATTTTCATTATGGTGTATAGTTTCTACAAATCTTTGAACAGGTATAATTTCCAGGGAGTTTTCTCATATTTTTTTCCCTTCATTTGGTTCTAAAAATGTAGCTCTCTTTGGGGGAAGTTTTGCAGTTGGTCTCTGGGCTCTCCGTCCTCATCTGATGGCATCGCACGTTGCTCTATGAACTTGGCAGAAAGTTGTATGCATTTCCATCTGAATTGCCTTTGATGGGGCTTATCAATTTGATAAGTTGAATTCTGAGGAAGTATTTTTAAGCCTCCTGCTGTAAAGTGTGGTTGGTGGATTAGCAGTATTCCCTTCAGAATCTGTTAAGAAATTGCAAGTACAGTCCGGCAAGATGGCTCAGTGGTGGAGGCACTTGTGCCCAGGTCTGATGACCCAGGTTCAACTCTTGGATCCGACAAGGTGGCAGGAGAGGATAGACTCTTTGAGAGTTTTCCTCTGGCTCCCACATGAGCACAAACACACACACACACACACACACACACACACACACACACACACACATTTTTTTTTAAGCCATATCTTGGACCGATGGAACCAAAAATCCCCACGCGCTCTATAGTCATACATCACTTATTGATAGGACAGGATATAAAAACCGTGCCACTGTGTGGCTTTTCTAGTTGTGCAAACTGACACACAATATCCTCAGCTACAGAGCAAGCCTATATAATACCTAGACTGAATGGTAGAGTCCATTGTTGCTAGCCAGGTACAGACCTATATATACGCTATTACTATACTGAATGCTGTATGCAAGTTATGCTACAGTGGTAATCATTGGTGTATCTGACATAGCTAAACATCAAAAGAGTATAGTAACGTTATCAAGCAGTACCGAGTTTGCAACTTCTTAGTAGTTTTATGGGACCAGTGTCTTATATGGGCCTTTATTGATTGACATTATACAGTATGTGACTAGGTATACATTAAAGTTGGTAAAGTACTGATCTAAAATCATCATGGTGGACATGAAATGACTGTTTTCTCTAACCTCTTTCAGGTCTTTGTTGAGTATGCAAACGCAGGTGATTCCAAAGCTGCTCAGAAATTGCTGACTGGAAGGATGTTTGATGGAAAGTTTGTTGTGGCTACATTCTACCCGCTGAGTGCCTACAAGAGGGGATACCTATATCAAACCTTGCTTTAATCAGTAACCTAAGGACTATTTGCTGTTTCTCCTCTTCCATTTCTTGGATTATTATATTCTACAGCTGAATGCAGGAGCACCCCTTTACCCATTTTAAGGGGTACCTTGTACATTTATTTAATCTTACTAATGTGCAGCCATTGCCCAAACAGTGACTGCATCGCAAACGTTGGCACTGAGTAGGGCACGACTTCTCAGCTATACATTGAGGGGTTTTAGAGCATCTATGTGGGCACCCTGTTTTTGTGCAGTAGGGTGGGTGCTGCTCTTAGTATGTAACCTAAAAAGATATTATTTCCTGTGATGATGAAGCAAAGATGAATAATATGTCATAGTGAACATTATTAACAAATTCATTAGGGTTGGTGACATCACTTACAGATTATTCATTTGTCTCGTCGGGTGGCTCTCGTTGATGTCCTAGGTGGCACAGGGTGCTCTAACGATGTGAATATTTGTCAAGCAGCAGTTACCTACTGTGTTCTTAAAGAGTTGTGAAACTTTTTAAAGGAGTACTGTAGTACTTAATATTCCTTTAAAGAAACTGCAGTGAGCCTATCAATTTTTTAAATTACTATTAAGGCTTTTAAAATAGAAAGCTGATGCTTGATCTTGCACAATTTTTATGTCTAGTATGTATGTTGAATGAGTGCAGGTATGAAAGAATAGAGAAAATTTGAGTCTGTGTACTTTATAGTGTGAATCTTGTGAGCTAACGCAATCTGTGTCCATTTCCTCCCTCCCTGTTTCACACCTGTAAGACTTAGAAGTTTTTTTCAGAATTGGTCTGACTGATAGAATGTAAACAACAAAGCAGTTCATTCCTGAGAGGCTCAGAACAAACTGGAGCCTAGACCAAGTTTACATTGAAACTCTTCAAATGACTGGAACAGAGCTTTGGTACATGTAAATTACCCCACTCTTCAATCTACTTTAGATCCAAGATTGGCTCACCTGTTTTGTCCTGAATCCTCTATAATTATAAAATTCCCAAAAGGATCACTCCAGATGTGATTCTGTCTACTATGATGGAAAACTGAAGTGGATCAGAAAAAAAAAAAGATTAAATGTACAGTGAAGGGAAAAGAAAGGAGGTAGATAATCAGAGGATCCTTTTTCTTCCTCTCTGTCTTACCCACCACCTTGCCAGCCTCCTCATCTCCTCCTCACATTCTCTGTTCTTAGCTAGAGGAACAGTAGCCAAGTAGTGTGGCTTTTGACTGAGGAAGTAAAAACAGGCTTAGGTACAATAAGGTGGACGTAGAAAGGAAAGAAAACTCAGTTCGTACAGGGAGCTGCAGCAGTCCGGCATGTCCTGTGGGCACAGACTGGCTGATTCTAAGGGTTGTGAGTGTGGATTCTTCTCACTTTGGAGTAGATGGCCTTAAAGGGATAAAACTTAAGAAAACTTTGTAAAGCACTGATCATGCAAAAAAAATCTACAAATTGTATACAGATTATGAATTTTGTCCTATTTCCTTACTTGAATGAAAATTTTATTTTTCCTTAGGAAAAAGATTCTTGTTTTCATGCTGGCAGCCTGCTAACATGGTTTTTACTTATCCATGCCATACCAGTTCCTGAAAGCCCAATTAGAATTAGCATTGTAGAGCATGAATTGTTTTAACCTGTTCAAACACTCACTGTCTGGCACTTGTTATTATAATCAACATATTCAATATTTATCATGAAGCCAAATTTGGTATTAAGGAGACTAATTGATGAATTACCAAAGGGTCTTGTATCATGGTCCCCAATATGTGCCCTTTAGAAAGAATTACTATGTTAATTTCAGCTCTTTCAGGGGTTGATTGGGTGGGTGGTTAGTTTTCAAGTCACAGTGAAGAGAGTAGAAGCAGTGCTGTGAAGACCCAAGCCTTCCTAAACATAAATATTTACATGCGTAGCTGCTTCTGTGGTCATTAGAAACAGGTCCTTACATCCCTATTGATGAACACAGGGTACTAATGACTTCTTTTTAAGGGCAAGTGTGGTTAACATATGTACCTCTGCCCCCATCTCTTAAAAAAAAAAAAAAAAAAAAGAGAGATCCTTGCAAATAAACTGCAGATAGGCTTCCAGGCTTTGTCATGCAGTATGCTGCTAACATTGTTGCTGTACTTCAGCATTCTTTGATCTTCATCTTACTGTGGATATAGTCCTTCATATATGTAGTGTTTAACACTGTAGAGTTTTTATTACAGAAGATGCTAACTAGATTTTAAGGGAGTTAAGGAAATAATTGATGAGCCTAAGTAGCCATGCATTGAATCAGATATTTTATATTAAAGACCCAGAATTGAGAAAAAAGATACTATAATTTAAACCATCATTTTATAGCTCTTAATAATCCATTCTACCAAAGAGGACATTTGTAGATTCTCCCTCCCTCCCTCTGATATTATCAGAAAGTTCAATACCTTCTTCAAACTAGAACCAAATATTATCAAAAAGATCTAATTTTCACCACTCTTTTATGATAAATATATGCATGGAAATTTTGATTCTTTGAGGTTAAAAAAAAACAAAACTAAAAAATATCTTACTGAAAGGATAAAGAGAAGGTTCGTGTCACTTAGCCCCTATCCCTGGGGGCAGTTTTTATCTCAGGTAGTTTTTCTTTCCCTAAGTTAATATCTGTGCTTCCTTCCCTCTTGCCTTCCCTGCGTCTTCCTTACTCTTCCATGGCACTTCTGTGGCATGGAAAAGGTATGGAAAAGGATTGTTCCTTGGGAAATTTGGGGTTCTGCGGAAACTCTTGGAAGAGGTGACGAGTTGGCACTAACAGAACTGTAATGCCGTGTTTCGAGGAGAGAGTAAGGGAGGTGCTAGCTGTGTTTGTCACCGCTGGAACTCTTCCTTATTTCGTGGCCATCAGCATAGCAGTTCTCTTCAGGAAATTCCCCTTTCTTCTATTCCTTGAGCCCAAACCATGGCTGCTTATAGAAAACTAATGACTAATAGAGTTATTCACCATCTCTTTGTTTTAATTGAGAGAATTGTGGCCTTCTCTTTGAAACCATAGCTGTTAAAGAGTGCTGAGATCTGTTAAGTGAACCTGCCAGCAACAGTGCTACCATCTTGGGGAAGGTGCAGAGAAAATATGGCATTGGCTTTCTTTCCTTCTCATCACACTGGATTCCCTACAGGAAGGGTATCAGTCAGGTGGGGAAGAGCTCAGGGGCAGAGTTCCTCCTCGCATGCTCTTTCATGACTCTTTGAGTTCATGATCAAATGCAGGTGCCTGAAATTCTGGCATTATTTTTATTTTTATTTTATTTTTTTAGTTCTCACTTTTTGTCTTGTGCCTATCAGACATAGTTTTTTTTTTTTTCTATCAATTATACTTGGCAGCATGGCATTTTAATAGTTAATGAAAATCAATACCATCATACTTGCTGGTAATTGCAACAACCCAGGTATTGGGTGAGGGAGTCAGGAAGACTCTTAGTTACTATGTTTTACTCAAACTCTTATGCAAGGGCACATGCTAGGTGGTTTTATTCAGATCAGGGTACAGATGGAACCACATTAGGACTTTAAATCTGGTGGATGAGTAGCTAGCTCAAGTTTTGAGCAAGTGCCTTGTATTTCCTGGAAAATAATAAAACTCACTTGGGCAAGAGCATCCCAGGTGATGATTGCCTTTTCCATGGATTAAGTCACGTGATATGAAGGTCCAGAATTTCCTTGCTTTTTGAGAAGTATATGTAAAACTATTCATATTTGATTTCATTCCAGTATTTCATGATGACGGAAAGGCCAGTTATCTAATAAATCAAATTCTTTTCATATCTAGTTCCAGTTGTCAGGTTCCTTCCTCAAATCTTATTATTCAGCTCTCCATTTCTTACCTGACATGGTCACATACAGACCAGTCCCAGTTCAAAAGAATTTTCATTTCTTAAGGTGCTCAATAATTTGCCTTCATTTTGCAATGCTAGTCTTTCAAGTTGATGTTTGCTAGCTTCTTCAACGAATATACAAATCTTGAGTCCCTATCATATGGAACTCATCGGAGTATGTTTAGATTTTATATTCTTAATCATGGAGAAACAGATGTTTTAGTTAAGAGTGTCCCAACTTTTAAAGGCTTAATTTTAAGTTAGTTTCTTCACCTGATACTGTGGAATATATCATGGTTTTTATCCTAGCCACCTCCCCCAGATGATTTTCATGATAAAATTGTGTGGTGACCAACAGCTTCACACCTGGCATGCAGTTGACAGGTACTAGGGAATTAAGAAAGTAAACAGTTTAAACTATTTTTGCTATGACTTTATAGTGAAAAAAAATATATATATGCACACCAGGGAGCATTTGGGGAAAGATTTTGAGACAGGGTTTTTCTGTGTAGCCTAGACAGGTCTCTAGCTCAGGATCGTCCTGCCTCAGCCTCCTGAGTGCTGATATCATAGCTCTGTGCCACCATGCCCAGCTCATTTAGGAGATTTTATATTTTATAGGTGGCCATTAAGACTTTCAAAACTAAACTTACAAAGTTTACGTGTATTTTGTTGTCCTGATACAAAGTTTATTTTCCTATAGCCCAGCACTTTTCTTCTTCCTTATACTGCTTATGAGGATTGTTGCTTTAAATTTGCTTTATTTGTGCCTTTCAGAGAGTTCTCATAATCATGGTAGTTGTGTTTGTTGGGACTAGTGTGAATGCTGGTGTTCATGGTAAACTTCCCAAACGAGGCCGTTGCCCATTAAATTGGCTAGCTGCCACAATAACAAGAGGAAAAGCTGGTGGCTGTTTTGCAGGCCATGTATGTTATGTGAACTGAGTTCATAGATTTCAATGTGAAGGCAAAGCGAAGTGTTCTTATATGCCTGACATGGTCATTAGTCTCTGTCATGCAGAAGACAGCTGACTTTGCTATATTATTCTATGTAATGAAAATAAGTTACACTTTGAGAAAAAGCAACTGGAATTGTTTGTGCATTTGTTGTTGTTTTGTGTAAACCCTAGAGCTACTGCTTCCTTAAGCTACTGATTGATTATCAGTGAGGATTGTTGCTGGTCAGTTCTAAAATCCTAGATTGGAATTGCTTTTCTCTTCTCTGTCATCTCCTCTTAATAACATACATGATATAAAGACTATAAAAGCAACCTGAAAATGTGTTAATTCAGAATCTCTTCAGTTATTTGACTTATCTCTAGGATATTATTTTATTAGGGTGGGTTTTCAGAAGACTGACCCATTTAAGGATGAGGAAGAGAAGAGGGAAGAGCACAGCCCCCTTACTCTTCCATGTATAGTTCATGGTCTAAAGGTGACATTGGTTTTTTTAAATCCATACTTGGTACCTGTAGCATAAAGGCATTGCCTTGCTTACACAGTCCTCATTCTTATTTCCCCATGAAATTACTGTCAGGGTTTCTAAAAACATTAAATATCCATATTCAGTTTGTCCTAACTTTTAAATTAAGTATCTAGGCTCCAGCCCTTGTGTAATATTTGTTTGTGCCCTTTCCTACGCATCAAGGCTCAGAAAGAAACTGGGGATCAGCCACCTCTCTGTTTCCTTTGCATCTGGGGTACAGTGGGTGGCCTTAGTATGCACTAGCTGCAAAGCTACAGCACCTTATGCAAAGAAGTGTAAGTAGTGTTTATTTATTGTAGTAAAATCTTAAATCTGCACTTCTGTAGATGAGCAGAGTGTAAAACTGTTGCATCTTTTCCAGTGGGATTTCCTCTTCATTCTCAATTATTTTTTGAAAAATATTAAATAATAAACATTCCTAATATCCTCTGAACAGTGTCAAATCTGAGGTAGAAGGCTTCTCCCGCTCCCCCCAAAAGGGCTCCATCTTTACTATCTTTTTGGCAGTCTTAGAAATCCATTTATGATAATGCATTTTTATAGTTTCTGGTCTCGAGACCATGTCAGCACTGGAGTGGTTACCTGTCATTATGAAAACCTACTGCTATTTTCCCTTGGAAACATGGAATTTCTGTTTTTGACATGGAAGGTCTGGTCAAAAGAAACATGAAAGATCACTTAAACCAAAGCCAGTTCTAAGGAGTATTTTCTCCTGTTGGTTTACCTTCACCTCAGAACTACATGAACATTACAGTGCACAGTGAATAATTGTCTAGAACATTCTACCAGGTGTTTCAGTAGCATATTGGTTTCAGCATTTCTTGGCACTACGGTTCTCTTTTTTGTGATGAATTATTGTTTGTGAGTTGTTTGTTTTTTAACTAAATGAGACTATAAATGTAGATAGATGTTTTAGTACCAAGAAATTCTTTTTTTTTTTTCAAATCCCTAAATTTCTGATTTCCATTTAAGTCTTTCAAACCTCTGTTTTCTTGCTGAGTAGCAGAGAACTTTTATTTTCCACTCCTGTATAACCTAAAAAGTATGAGCACTGCGTTTCAGTGGACTGTATTGTGTACTTCTTGCTGAAAACTTTCTGTAAACACAATTGCCTTGTTCAGTTTTGTTGTAAACTGACTTTCCCTAAGATGCACTGTTGATGCTTCCTGATGTGTGTTGGATAAGAGTGATAAAATAAAGCTTAAACAAACGAATTGCTTGTTTATTTGCTTATTTATTTCTTTCCTTTAGAATGAGGCTTTCATGTGGGCCAGGCTGCCCTTGAACTCGCTATGTAGCGAGGGTGACCTTGAACCCCTGATCCTCCTGCCTCTAGTTCCTCCTGTCACCACTGTCCTGATTCTATTTCAAATATTTCTAACAGTGTAAATGTTCAAGTTCAGCTAACAGGTAAATACTATGTTTTGCTTTAATTTTTACTAACAAGCTACCATTAATCATTTCCCCTAGCATGCATGAGGCCCTGGGTTCAATCTATAACATATTTTTTGCCAATAATTTCAACTCTTTCTAAAAAGTAGATTTGGGGGTGCATCAAGCTCAATGAACCTGAGTTTGATTGCTGAGAGACACAAGGAGGAAAGAGAGAACTGATTCTCACAAGTTGTTCTCTGCACACTCAAGTGCAAATGCACACACCAAGTAAATCTAAAAACAACAAAAAAACAGTTTCAGTTTTGGACATAGTGAATCAGATCAACAATACTAAAATGTAATTATTTTGGAAAAATGTTCTTGATATGTCCTTGATATTATGGAAATAACTGGTTCAGTGAACTTTACAAGTCAGGAGCTTTGTGTTCTCTTCCGGTCTCTTACCAGACTTGATAGCTTTAAGCAGTGGACTTGGTTTTTATAGTAGCTGTTATGCTATGAGGAGAACATGAGATCGGAGGTGCAGCAGTACTAGTGGACGGCACGGCCATCAGTGAAGGCGGATCAGTTAGTTTAGGTCATGATGTTCCGACGTTCAGTATCATAAAACCGAATGTTGCTCCTACTAGTCTAGGTGAGATATAGGCATGTTACTCTAATAAGTCAATGATCTGAATGGTAAATTCAAGGGAAAGTTAGGAGGGGCTTGAGCTCAGACTAGAGATTATGCATATTTAAATCAGTTTATAATGGTATCAGCTCAGAGAACTTTTTAGAATGCAATTGCTGTGCCCTCTTCCAGTGGTTCTGACTAGTTCTTTGTGAGAGCTGAGAATGCATTTTTTCTTCCTTTCCCTTTGGTCTTTTTGAGACAGGGTCTCCCTGTAGCCCCAGCTGTCCTGGAACTCACTATGTAGACCAGGCTGGCCTTGAACTGACAGAGATCCGCCTGTCTCTGCCTCCCAAGTGCTGGGACTAACGGTGTGTGCCACCAAGCCTGGCCAAGACTGCATTTCTAGCAAGTCACAGGAATAGCTCCTGCTGCTTGAACCATGCTTGGACTATTAATCTACATGTGGCATTGCTTGTAGGAGTAGAAAGACAGAAGTGTTGCTGAGCATGTTAGCGCAGTCTTTAATCTCAGCATTCAGAAGCAGAGGTAGGTGGATTGCTTAAGAAGTCAAGGCAAAGTTCCTGCGCTCTGGGAGGAAGAGGAGGGTCACTGGGCTAGGTCGCAGTGGCAGGATCCGGGCCGCATAAGCCTTATTCTGAATCACCCCGATCACTGCATGCTGGTCTGGTGAGGCACCCGGGCACCCTGGCACCCCGGCGTCGGCCCCGTGCGCTCCCAGGAAGCATCAGACATCCAAATGGAGGCTCCTCCCCGAGGATCACATGTGCCAGCTGGGTATGGCCCTCACTACCCCCCAGCAGCATACCAAGGACCTCAGGCTGGCTATCAAGGGCCCCAAGGACCCCATTCAGGATCCCAGGCTGGTTTTCAAGGGCCTCAAGGAGCCTATCCAGGACCCCATGCTGGCTACCCAGTCCCATCAGGAGGCTATGCAGGTGCTGGCCCAGGTGGCTTTACTGTCCAATGTCAGCCAGTATACAGTCAGTCAGGTGGCCCTTCAGGGACCCCCTGGATGCCCACACCACCACCTCCACTGAACTGACCACCTGGGCTGGAATACTTAGATTGATCAGATTCTGGTTCATCAGCAAATTGAACTTCTGGAAGTCTTAACAGGCTTCGAAACAAACAACAAATATGAAATCAAGAACAGCCTTGGGCAGAGGGTTTACTTTGCAGTGGAAGATAATGACTGCTGTACTCGAACCTGCTGTGGAGGAGCTCGGCCTTCACCATAAAGATCCTGGATAATCTGGGCCAAGAAGTCACGGCTCTGGACAGACCCGAGGTGCAGCAACTGCTGCTTCCCCTGCTGCCTGCAGACTGAAATCCAGGCTCCTCCTAGTGCCTGTAGGTTATGTCTCAGATCTGGCACCCATGTCTACCAAAGTTCACACTTCAGAATGAGAAGAAAGAGGATGTTCTCAGAGTTGCTGGTCCCTGTGTCGTCTGTTCACATATTGATTTTTGAGATCAAATCACTAAATGAAGAATCTACAGTTGGCAAAATTTCCAAGCAGTGAAGCAGTGGTCTGGTTTTATGAGAGGCATTCACAGACAAAAAAAAAAAAATTACAGTGGCATTAATGTTAGTTATTTTCATGTGAACTGTTTGACTCCTGTATTCTGACATCCCTAGAACATGCATTGCTCAGATGTTAATTCAGTGGAACAAATTAAACCTCAACGCGAATCATCAATTATAAGTCAAATTCATAATAAAAACTTACGGATGTTAAAAAAAAAAAGAATTCAAGGCCAGCCTGGTCTACATAGTGAGTTCTAGACCAGTCAGGGCTATACAGAGAAGAAGAAAAAGAAAATGAAACTCTCCCCTTTCCCCCTGAAAGTTGTAACTGTAACAGTAATCGGTGAGCATTGTTTTCTACCAGATGTGATAGCAGGTGCTCTTGGGTAGTATCTTCCCTGCATTTTGTCCTCACAAATCTGAATGCAGTGACTAGCACTCATCTGTCTTATGGTTGAAATGGATTTTCAAGAAGAGCTTCTTAGGTCTGCATGGAGGTTGAGTGTCTAGCTCTCACATTGTGTTCCGTGTGTGTGATGTGTGTGTGTGCAAGTGTAGGCGCCACATGTCTGTGCACTGGCATGAGAAGTCCCAAGGTTGATAATCAGGAATCTTCCCTGATCACTCTTTCACTCTGGTCTCTGAGGCACACACAGAGCTTGCTGATACGGCCAGTCTCACTGTCCAGCCTGCTCCAGGGATCCTGTGTGTCTGCCCTCCATGGCTGAATTGCAGGTGAGCTGCCACATGCCCCCAGCATTGATGTAGGTGCTGGGGACCCCAGCTCTGGTCCTCTTGCTTACAAATTGCTGAGCCGTCTTCCCAGCCTGCAAGTTACACTCTCAGCACCGCTGCTGCTAGATTCAGCCCCAGCGTGTCCCCACCCATCTCTTCATTCCCTATGAGCACACTTGAGTCCTTGGGCTCTCCTCTCAGGGTTTCTTTCAGAGCTCCACTGCTGCCACTCTTACATACTGTGCTCTCCTCTCCATACTGCTGTGTACATTTTTTTGTTTTTCTTAAGATTAAATTTTTTTTAATTAATTTTATTTATTTCTGTATGTGTATGAATGTACTGTCTGCATGCAGGTTTGTGCACTTGTGTCGTGCAATGCCGTGGAGGTCAGAAGCGGGTCTCGGATTCCCCTGGAACTGGAGTTCTCCTGGAATTGGAGTTTCAGACGGTTCTCAAAAAAAATTTGTGTGTGTATATCTGTGTATGTCTTTGACCGTGTGTGTGTGTGTGTGTGTGTGTGTGTGTGTGTGTACCAGTGGAAGCCAGAAGAGGGTGTTACATCCCTTGGAGCTGGAGACAGGCAGTTTTGGGTCCTTTGTTTTTTTTTGTTTTTTTTTTTTAATTATATTTTTTATTTTTTTTATTTTTTTATTTATTTTTCATTTATTTTTTTTTTTTTTTTTTTTTTTTTTTTTTTTTTTTTTTTAATTTATTTTTATTTGTGTATGCATGTCTGCATGTAGTTGGTGCAACCGTGTAGTGTCCAGAAGAGAGAGTGTGAATTCCCCTGGAACTTGGAGTTAAAGACGGTTCTTAGCTGCCATGTGGGTGCTGGGGATTGAACCCGGGTCTCTCTGCAAGAGCATCAGTGTCTTCTTAACCGCTATGGCTTATCTCTATGAGACGAAGATTTTTTTTTTTATTTAGCTTTTCCCGAATGCTGAGTTCAATCCAGTTTTGTCTACATAGCAAGTTCCAGGCCAGCTGGGGTTCAGGGACACTGTCTCAAAAAGAAAAAACAAAAAAAAAAGCAAAGATACGCAAGTGAGGCTTTAATGGCTTACATCATCCTTTGCCTATTTTTTTTTTTTTTTTCCTTTCTCCTTTCTTACTTTTCTCCTTATTCTTTTTTCCCTCCCTCCCTTCCTTTCTTTTATTTTTTTTTTTTTTTTTTTTTTTATAAATTTTATAGTAGGTGTGCATGTTCTTGTGCAATGGGAGGTCATGAAGAGGGTGGGACCCCCTGGATGGAGTTATCGATGGTTATTGATGCCTGTGGGTGCTGGGAGGAACTTGGGTCCTCTAGAAGAGCAGCCAGTTGCTCTTAACCATTGAGCTATCTTCTCCACGCCCTGGTTGAATTTCTTAATAAGCTTGACCATGTTACTCCCTGCTTTAAAATCGAGTCTTCCCATATGCCTAATCCTCTTAAATTGATATATTTTTCACAATCTAGCATAAACCATATACAGTCCTGCCTTAGTGCCTGTCTCTTTCCCTCGTTTGCACTTCATGCTTCTGCTAGACAGAGATACTTGCAATTTCTGCAAATTCCAAAACTCAGCTGTGGTTAGTTGCTTATCAAAATACCATTCAGTTTCTCACCCCCTTATCTCTTTCTCTGTAGGGGGAAATGCTGATTTATTTTTTATTTGCGTGTTTTTATTTTTGTTGTTGCTGTTTGGGGACAGAGTCTTACGTAGCCACAGTATTGGCTTCAAAGCTCACTGTGCAGCAGGATGACAGTGACCACTCCTGGCCTTCTTGCCTCCAGAGCAAAAGTCCTAGAAGAATTACAGGTATATTAAGCGTCACCATTTATAGCTCAACGGATCTTTGGAAATGACCATGATGATCTTTATTTAGGAGTAGATCAATAATAGAGCTTTGTAGGACATTAATGTTTTTTGGACTGTAGTTTGAAAAAAATAGCTTGACTATATGTTTAAATCTATCCTTTTTTATAATTTTAGCATAGACTAGCAGTTTTTTTTATATTGGAGGAGAAGCTTACCAATTCAGTTCAGGTTATCTCCCTTCCCTTCCCCCCCACCCCACCTCAACCCTATCCAGATCATGCATTTGCCATAACTGTCCTGCATCTTTCAGTTTTTTTCCCCATTTTTTAGAATTATAATTATGAGTACAAGCATCCTTCATAGTAAAACCAGTTTGCAAGCAGTTGGCCTCAAACCCCACACAGCCCCTTGGTCCCACCATTCAGGCGGGGGGGGGGGAGGCTGTATGTTCAATCAAGTTGAATTCAAATGAGTGTCCGGCTATATTGCTGTAGGTTCACGCGTTACACCCAAACACAGCCTTACATTCTACCACGCCCCCTCTTCTGCAGATTTTTCCCTATGCTTAGAAAAAGGACAGGTGAATGAAGAAGCACAAAGACGTCCTATCTTTCTCTGGAGATGTGTTACTGTGAGACTCTGGTTCAAGTGTTCGTGGCTGTTTTTTCTTTCAGTGGCTGACAGTTTAGGTGCCAGGAACATAACCCGTTCGCTCCTTCCATAAATTATAGATACATAAGGCAATTAGAAGTATAGATATTTAGAACATGTACTAGATTGTATCAGGTATACTTTGTATAAAACAGATGTTTGGATGGTATAGATATAATCCATGAGATTTACATTCCTTTTTCTTTTGATAAGTAGTGACAGGGTCTTGATGTGTGCTTCGTGGATAAATCTCCTAGAACAGTTCAAGGATGTGAGGCTTGTGGCGATCAGCCGTGGGTTTGTGTAGCCGTCCAAGGAGAGACACTAGCCAATTAGATATTCGGGATATGACGAGGCCATATGGCTGCCTCTGCTGCAATCAAGTAGTTAACTTCTTAGATGGGATCTTAGTCTCAGTAGGAGAGCAGTGGTGGGAGTGTATAGTGGAGCTCGGT
The DNA here is from genome assembly GCA_009823505.1 of Rhizomys pruinosus. Classification (NCBI taxonomy): domain Eukaryota; kingdom Metazoa; phylum Chordata; class Mammalia; order Rodentia; family Spalacidae; genus Rhizomys; species Rhizomys pruinosus. The sequence goes on along the minus strand of VZQC01004878.1, from coordinate 3,777,320 downwards.
GGTGTGAGTGGTAAGGACTTGCTGTCTCAAGGAGACCCATTTTGCTTCGTATGTAGACCTTCTGGTAAAATTTCTGGATAGAGCAACGTCACTGTGATGTGTGTTCTCAATAAACATCTTTTCCCATGTTATAACGTCAGGTCTTGCAAGCAGGGCCATATCGCCTCTTTTTGCAGGTATTCTCCCAGTTTATGATGGCAGGAGAGCCTTTTACCGTTTGTGAGCGCCTTGGATCCCCTGAGCCAACCTCACTTCTTATAGAAAGATCCACTTACTGATGTCAGAGCTCCTTCATTTTTATATATAACGTGTTCGCTTAAGTGCATAGCATTAAGGAGACTTTAGTATATATTTGGTATTCTGAATAGCGCCGGTCATTATAAGGCTGAGGCGGAGAACCCACAGACTAGCAGTTTTTATAAATATTTTTTACCATTTTATTATTTCTGTATGTGGTTATAGATGTTAACTTGTCTATGCAATCTATTAGTTTTGGTGTCACACCGTGTTTTGTGCATTATAATTGTCCACTAATCGTTTTTCGAGCGGATAGGTCAATGTAAGTGAGTAGGTGTCGTGATTCCACCGGGAATTGGAGTTCTCTGGAATTGGAATTATTTAATGTTTCAGAAATGGTTCACGCCATTTGCTATCATTGTTGTGGTTGCTGGGTACGAATATACTCTAGTGTCTCTTGCTATATTATGAGGTGCGAGTTTCGTGTTGCTAACTACTTGTCGGTCTCATGCCCGCAGCCGATCTTATGTCTAATGCAGGTTTAAGTATGTGAAGAGGCAGTTGGTGTGCAATGTATTTATATTTAATAAATTAACAAGTCATAGTAATGTGTATGTCACTTATAATTTATTAGATGTCCCTTATATGTGGTGTCATATAATGTACAATAGTTTGCACAGTAGATAGTCACGTGTTTGCATCATTGTGTTGTTGTAAATTTTGTCATATTGGGCAATAGTGCATTTGCAATGTGCAAGAGAGCAGAAAGAGTGTGCATGTGGTGGTGGTGGNGTGTGTGTGTGTGTGTGTGTACCAGTGGAAGCCAGAAGAGGGTGTTACATCCCTTGGAACTGGAGACAGGCAGTTTTGGGTCCTTTGTTTTTTTTTGTTTTTTTTTTTTAATTTATTTTTTATTTATTTTTTATTTTTTATTTATTTTCATATGTGTATGAATGTATTGTCTGCATGTAGGTTGGTGCACCCGTGTCATGCAATGCCATGGAGGTCAGAAGAGAGTGTTGGATTCCCCTGGAACTGGAGTTAAAGACGGTTCTTAGCTGCCATGTGGGTGCTGGGGATTGAACCCGGGTCCTCTGCAAGAGCAGTCAGTGCTCTTAACCGCTAGGCTATCTCTAGAGCAGCAAGATTTTTTTTTTTACCTGCCTCTGCCTCCCGAATGCTGGGATTAATCCAGTTTTGTCTACATAGCAAGTTCCAGGCCAGCTGGGGCTACAGGGACACTGTCTCAAAAAGAAAAAAAACAAAACAAAGAGCAGCAAGTGCTCTTAATGGCTTAACATCCTTCCTTCCTTTTTTTTTCCTTTCTCTTTCTTTCTTTCTCTCTATTTCTTTTTCCCTCCCTCCCTTCCTTCCTTTCTTTATTATTTTATGTGTATGAGTGCTTTGCCTGCATGTATATAAGTGAACCCACATGTGCAGTGCCTACAGAGGTCAGGAGTGTTGGACCCCCTGGAAATGGAGTTACAGACAGTTGTTAGCTGCCATGTGGGTGCTGGGAACGGAACTTGGGTCCTCTAGAAGAGCAGCCAGTGCTCTTAACCATTGAGCTATCTCTCCAGCCCCTGGTTGAATTTCTTAATAAGCTTGACCATGTTACTCCCTGCTTTAAAATCGAGTCTTCCCATATGCCTAATCCTCTTAAATTGATATATTTTTCACAATCTAGCATCACCTAACAGTCCTGCCTTAGTGCCTGTCTCTTTCCCCGTTTGCACTTCATGCTTCTGCTAGACAGAATACTGCAATTTCTGCAAATTCCAAAACTCAGCTGTGGCTTAGTTGCTTATCAAAATACCATTCAGTTTCTCACCCCCTTCTCTTTCTCTGTAGGGGGAAATGCTGTTTATTTTTTATTTGCGTGTTTTTATTTTTGTTGTTGCTGTTTTGGGACAGAGTCTTACGTAGCCCAGATTGGCTTCAAGCTCACTGTGCAGCCAGGATGACAGTGACCACTCCTGGCCTTCTTGCCTCCAGAGCAAAAGTCCTAGAAGAATTACAGGTATACGTCACCATTTCATGCTCAATCAAGGATCTTTTGGGTTCAAATGATCCATTGAGCTTTGTAGGACATTAATGTTTTTTGGACTGTAGTTTGAAAAAAATTAGCTTGACTATATGTTTAAATCTATCCTTTTCTTATAATTTAGCATAGACTAGCAGTTTTTTTTTTATTGATGCTTTGTGTATTTCATACATCACTTTCCAATTCAGTTCAGGCATATCTCCCCTTCCCTTCCCCCCACCCCACCTCAACCCATCCCAGATCATGCATTCTGCCATAACTGTCCTGCATCTTTCAGTTTTTTTCCCCATTTTTTAGCAATAAATGATAATTTATGAGTACAAGCATCCTTCATGTAAAACCAGTTTGCAAGCAGTTGTGTCCAAACCCACACAGCCCCTTGGTCCCACCATCCAGCAGGGGGGGGGGGGGCTTGTATGTTCAATCAAGTTGATCAAATGAGTGTCCAGGCTATATTGCTGTAGGTTCACCATTCACCCCAATCACAGCCCTTACATTCTACCACGCCCCCTCTTCTGCAGATTTTTCCCTATGCTTAGACAAGGGGCACAGGTGGATGAGAAGCAAAACAGTCTACTTTCTCTGGAGCTGTTGTCTTGGACTCTGGTCAATTCTGGCTGTTTTCTTTCATGGGCTGACAGTTTGTCCAGGAATAACCTTTCGATCCTACTAATGAAGCATAAGCAATTAGATATATAGGTATTTAAACAGTACTAATTGTTATCATAGGTTACTTTGGTATAGACACAGATGTTTGGATGGTATGTTAATCCATGAATTACATTTTTTTCTGTTGAATATGACAGGGTCTTATCGTGGCTTATAACATCTCCTGAACATTAGAGGGTGTGAGCTTGTGGCATCAGCCGTGGGTTTTTCCTCCAAGGAGAGAGCCAATAGCCAATTAGATTTGGGATATACGGGCATATGGCTGCCTCTGCTGCACAGTATTTCCAGGCAGGTGAGGTGTAGCTGGTGCTGATGGAGGAGTCTTGCTTGACTCAAGGAGACCCATATTTGCTTTATCGGTATAGTGGCCTTTGGTAACACTCTCTGGTATTCCAGAGACCATCTGTATACTTGCATGTGTGGTCTCAATACATCTTTCCCATGTTAACGTCAGGTCTTCGACAGCAGGGCCTTATCGCCTCTCTTCTTGCAGGTATCCCAGTTTAGAGGCAAGGAGCCTTTACCTTTTGTGAGGCCTTGGATCCCCTGGCCAACATCTCCTTCATAGAATAATCCATTACTGATGTCAGAGCTCCTTCATTAATATAGTTTGCTTAAGTGCATAGCTTAAGGAGACTTTAGTATTATATTTGGTTCTGAATAGCGCAGCCATTATAGGCTGAGGCGGAGAACCACAGACTAGCAGTTTTTAAAATTTTTTAAAATTTTATTTATTTCTGTATGTGTATGAATGTACTGTCTGCATGCAAGTTTGTGCACCCGTGTTGTGCAATGCCGCGGAGGTCAGAAGAGGGTGTCGGATTCCCCGGGAACTGGAGTTCTCCTGGAATTGGAGTTTCAGATGGTTCTCAGCCGCCATGTGGGTGCTGGGGACCGAACCCAGGTCCTCTGTAAGAGTGGTCGGTGCTCCTAACTGCTAGGCCATCTCTCCAGCCTGACTAGCAGCTTTTAAAGTATGTATATGCATGTGTGCATGTATATATACAAGTCTGTATGTATGCATAATTATGTGTCCTTATATGTGTGTATATATGTACATTGCACAGTGTACACGTGTTTGCATATGTGTGTGTACATGCATATTGGGCATGTGCATGCAATGTGCAAGAGAGAGAAAGAGTGTGCATGTGTGTGTGTATATGTGTGTATGGGTGTGTGTATATATCAGGTCCATAGGAGGCAAGAAAACTAAAGAAGATGCAAGGAGTACAGGCAGATGTGACATTCTTCATTCACTGCCACAAAAGCAGATGCTGACAGACATCCAGAACATACCTGTACATACAGGCAGACTGGCACATAGGCTTCAGAGAAGTAGGCTCACAGGCCCACAGGCAGGTTGGCAAAGGCACGTGTCTCTAACCTCAGGGCCATAGTTATACAAAATCATACTAAAGTGATATCTTTTTCATGGATGGTTATATAGAAGTGACATCACTGCTTAGCCCTGGTTCCCTGGACATCCCATGTCAGCCATCATTAGCTGACTCAGAGTACCCCCAAATGTCAGTGCTTGCCATCCTTGCTCATTCTGGATATACATATCTGTGCTCTGCAGTGTGCATATGCACATCTCCATATGTATGAGTACATGTTTTTGCATGTGCATGAAAGTATGTGTTGCATTTTTGCATACATGTGTGTTTATGTCTATGTGCCTTTGTGTATGTTGACATGTGTGTGCATGTGGATGGCTGATAGTACTTGTCCTTGTGCGTACATGCATGTGCACATGCACCTGTATGTATGTATGTGAAATTATGTGGTTTTATGTGTATGTGCCAGGTTTAGGATTGCTGAAAATGACATTCATTTCAGAACCACCTATACTTAAAAAGTATTTTAGCTGGGTGTGTAGGAGCATACCTATAATTGCATCCGTTGACAGGCTGCAGCATTGTGAGTTCAAGGCCAGCCCGGAGTGAAATACTGTTCCAGAACCAAAAATAAATAAATAAATATAATAATAATACCCTCATATATATGCGTTTATGCATATATGGGTACATGAATACATATGTATTTAAAGGACTCTTTGACTTTAAGAGGAACAAGAACAAATATAGTCCAAACAATTATCATAATGGACATGTCCTAGTCGTGATCATTTTATAATAAATAAAAAGTCTTATTACATAAAATTCTGAGATAAATAATGCTTAACACATGTTTGGAAATCATCCCAGACAGAACTGCGCAGTGTGTAAGACTGCCATTGTGGTCCTTATTGGATTATCCCCCCCTTCAGCAAATCCAGTGGAGTCTCTGAAATTGCTCACCAGTAGTTGGTCTTTCCTAAGAGGAAATGGAAACACATCTGGAGTAAGTAATATGTAATGTTATGTCTGCTTTGTGTGCAGAGCTTTTCTCTTTGCTAATACATCACTTTAGTTTTATTAGATTACTTTTTTTTAACTTTCTTTTTAATTTTATTTATTTCTGTATGTGTATGAATGTATTGTCTGCTTGCAGGTCTGTGCACCCGTGTCATGCAATGCCGCGGAGGTCAGAAGAGGGTCTCGGATTCCCCTGGAACTGGAGTTCTCCTGGAATTGGAGTTTCAGACGGTTCTCTGCCGCCATGTGGGTGCTGGGGATCGAACCCGGGTCTTCTGTAAGAGCGGTCGGCGCTCTTAACTGCTAGGCCGTCTCTCCAGCCCCTTATTAGATTATTTTTATAGGTCTTAATCATACTTAATAATTCCAAGAGAGACAATCCTGGTTTTACCATAATACCCAAAGGATCATTTCTCCACCCTAGGAAATAAGTCTGTAACTTCCCTGCCTAACTCATGAGGTTTTACTCTTTTTCCTTACATTTTTATTTCTTAGATGCTTTGTTCCTTCTTTCTCTGGGTGACCAGCATCATTCAGATTCCACCTATATGCTGGACACAGCACGCATTCCCCACTTTCTGTGCTGTACTCAGATCAGATACCCCATTAGATGTGTCCACTTGAGTGTCCTGACTGTTTTAGTCTCAGGTATCCCTGATCCCCTTTGTTATCTCTATTTCTAGATTGTCAGTAACAAAAAGAAGTGCTGACTGATAACTGCTGGCAGTTAACAAAAGAATCTACCATGGGGAGACTTGAGTTTATGAAGTGTAAGAACAGCAATGCAGCAGCTCTCCCTGCAGGCCAGGACTGCAGCTGGGAAACTGCCAGGGCTTCCTTGACTCTTCTCTTGTCTCTTAGACTGCTGCTGCTGTCCTTGGAGGCCTGCAGGATTTGCACCTTACTTACCTTACAGCTAAAAGGACACACCTTACAGTAGGAATGCTGCATGGTTTCTCCAAGCAGTGTGGCAAGAAAAGAACCCTATTCACTGCTCGTGGGAGTGAAAACTAGCACAGCCATTACAAAAATCAGCATGGAGGTTTCTCAAAAAATTAAGAAGAGAACTACCATGTGACCCAGTTCTACCACTTCTGAGCCTATACCCAAAGGACTATCCTGCAGACATACTTATCCACTGTTTATTGCTGCACTATTCACAATAGCAAGGAAACAGAACCAGTGTAGAAGTCCATCAACAGACGAGGAGATTACGAAGATGTGTCATATGCAAATAGAATTTTACTCAGCTTTTTGTAAAGAAAATGAAATTTGCAGGAAAATAGATGGATCTGGTCTAGAAAATATTGTGAGGAGATCCAGACTCAAAAAGACAAAAGGCTCATGTTCTTTCTCATATAGGGATCTTTCAATATTTGTTCATATGCAAATAAGGGTGTATGAGAATTTGTGTAGGCTGAGAAACTAGAGAGGAGACCAGGCGGAGGGAGCAGAAGGACACATGTGATGTGAAGGCAGAAAGACAGTTGAGGACAGGAGAGAACCAAGGGGGGATGGAGGAGAAGCAGGGGGAAGAAACAACAAGACAGATGTTTAAAAAAAATACATTTGGGGGTTAGCCAGGAGTGGTGGGGCACACCTATAATCCAAGCACTCGGAGGCAGAGTTCAAGGCCAGCCTTGTCTGCATATCAAGTTCCAGGCCAGCTGGGATTAAAGGGAGACCCTGTCTCAAAAAGACCAAATAATAATAATAATAATAATAATAATAATAATAATAATAATACATTTGGGGCTGGAGAGACGGCTCAGCAGTTAAGAGAATTGGCTGCTCTTGCAGATGACCAGAGTTTAATTCCCAGAGCCCACATGGCAGCTGACACCCTCTTCTGACCCCAGACATAGCACAACATGGGTGCATTTAAACACATGTAGGGAATATACTTGTACACAAATAATAACAATAATAATAATTTATAATAAAGTATTTTTAAATTCCATAATAAAACCCAACACTTTATATGCTAATAATAAACAAATATGACATTCCTTCCTCCTGAACAAGTCTATTGAGGAACCTATTGAGAAACTGGTCGGCCAGTGGGATCAAATAGCTTCTGTTTGCTGAGAGGGTGACTTAGGTGTGGTAGCTACAATTTTTCTGATGCTTGATCATAGAATTGGTCAAATTTACAAAACTGCCCAGTCATAGCTGTCTGAGGCAAACACGAACATTTATTGCTAGCTTACCAAAAGAGTGACAGCACATGATTTCTGCAGAAGCAAAGGAGAGACTTGGTTAAATGTAGATGTCAACTTGACTGGACCAAAGCTCTGCAGACAGCTAATCTGGGTATGTTCAATCTGTCTGTGAGGCTGTTTCTAGAAGAGCTCAGCACTGGAATCAGTGTGTTCTGGAGAGAATCTGGCCTCAGTGTGGGTGGGAACTGTTTAATTTAGAGTTCTCTGTAGAACAGAAAAGCAGAGGTAAGGTGAATTTGCTGTCCTAGAGTAGGGACAACCTCAAGCCCGTAGACATTAGAACTCCAAGTTCTCTGACCTTTGGACTCTAGGACTCCCATCAGTAGTCTGCTTCAATTCTAATAAACCATGTCTCCTACCCTGCTGCTTTTCATGTAAACCTGCAGTGATTGCCCAGGTGTATGTGTAAAATCAATCAGTCAGTCAGTCAGTCATCAGAGGCTCCATCCTGTGATGAAAGACAAGTTTTACTACAGGGAGGTGATCAAATGCCAAATTGTGTGTGTGTGTGTGTGTGAGAGAGAGAGAGAGAGAGAGAGAGAGAGAGAGAGAGAGAGAGAGAGAGAGAGAGAGAGAGAGAGAACGAGAAGAAGGAGGTGGCTGGGATGAAGCCAGATGAAGGTGAGTGATAAGAGGTCTTGTACAACTCTCCCTCACAATTTTGAAACTGGAAAGACTTTCATCAGCCTACAGGGCTTGGGTTCTTCCGTTTTAACACAGCGATAACAAATGATATTGATCTTCCTGTCCTGAGTCTAGACCAGTTTGAGCTGCTCCCAGGCTCACATCCACTTTGCTAGTTCAAACTCACCCTCTTGGTCACCGTCGTCCAGCTTCGGGATTAAGCCCGTTTGCACTACTGGAAAGCACCTGAGTAGCCTGATGCCCTCAGCGTCCAGAAGAAGGTATCCAGCTCTGGGCCGAGGTACATGTGCACTGAACTGCACTGGAGTCAAGAGGAGGACCTGCTCATAATTGCTGAGCCGTCTCTTCAGCCCCATTAAAACATTTTTCAAAGGGATTGAGATAGGAGTGGGAAGAGTTTATGTCTCAACGAGGCCGTTTGGTCTGTGAACCTCCAGTAGTTGGAGGCTTTAGCCAAAATGTGTAACATATCTATTAACATGCAGACATGCATTCCTAAGAATTGGCTTTCATGGGCAATGAAGGAAAAGGAAGTCTCCCCAAACACTGACTCATCCTGGTAAATGTCTCCCTCCGTCTGACGTCTGGCTAGAATACGGAGTCAGTGTAAGCATCGGCCGTGCCGCTGACTGTCAGCTGAACAGAATAACGAGGTCACTTGTTATATATGATGGCTTATCTTGGCTATCAACTTGCTGGTACCTGAAGTCAACTGAGGGGTGTCGACAGGTCTGCAAGGGTATTTCCTTGAAGGATTAACTGAGGGGGAAGAACCTTCCCCAGAGTGGGCAGCACCTTCCTGTGGTGGTCCACATAAAGAGGTGTGCATGAAAACCTGTCATCTGAACTAACATCAGAACTCAGCATCTTCAGCCTTCCAACGCATACTAAATACCAAAAAATGTCCAGGAACCCGCTCAGCCTCAAGACCAGATTTGAACTGCCGAGGTTTCCAGCCTCATGGTCTGTGCAGCTACCAGATACTTAACCTCTCCAGTGTGTGGACACCCATTGTTGGACTACCAAGTCCACACTGTGTAAGTCAATCTAATAAATCCCTTTGTAATGTGAATGAATGAATAAATGGTATTTACATGAAATTGTGAAGACCGACAATAAGACATACCCTGGAAAGGTGTTTTCTTCTGTTCTGTCCTGTCATCGTAATTACTCTTCTCAGTCAAGCTGCAAGTTGAGCTTAAATTTTAACCCCTTTTCTTTTTTTTTCTTTTTTTTTTATATTCAATAGTCTTTATTCTCAACACAGATCAAATGTTTAAACTTAAAATCTATAGTTTAGTGTTGCTCATTTAAAACATGTATTGTTTTCTTTTTTTCTTTTTTTTCCACATAAATTTATTTATATTTTTTTAACAAATCTAGACCCGTGTTCCCACCCATTCCCCCACCCGCCAGAGCTCATGCATTCTGACAAACATGCTTTTCATCTCTTTCTCAGTATTTCTCAATATTCTCCATGAGGAAGTTGACTGTTTGTGTTCTGTTTTTTTTTTTTTTCTTTTTTGTTGTTGTTGTTGTTTCCAATTTGCATTACGAACAACTGCTTTGGACAAAAGCTCAGGGGCCCTACACAAGAAATACTAACAACTGGGTAATTGGCACTAGCATCCACAGATGAGGGACCATTCGTCGTTTGTTTTCTGGGCCTGTGTTACTTCACTCAGCATGATGTCCTCTAGCTCCAGCCATTTTCCTGCAAAGCTTGCGATGTCGTCTTTCTTTACTGCTGCATAGAACTCCATTGTGTAGATGTACCACATTTTCTCTATCCACTTGTCAGTTGAGGGGCATTTAGGTTGGTTCCAGCTCCTTGCTATTGTGAAGAGAGCTGCAATAAACATGGCTGTGCATGTATCTCTGTGGTGGCGTGAGTCTTGAGGGTACCTGCCCAGGAGTGGTATGGCTGGGTCGGGTGGCAAAATCATTCCAAGTCTTCCAAGGTTAACCCCCTTTTTCATTCCTTCAGTGTTATCCCCATGTCTTCTGGCAGGTTGGTTTAGTGCACACCACATCCTGACTGAAGATATGAAACATCCCAATGCCAGATTTTTTTTCCAAACACATATGTTCTTATTTCTAAAAAGTTTATATTTGGAAACTTCATTTTAAATAAAAATTTGGTGTGGCTGTGTGCATGTCTGTGTGTGTGTGTGTGTGTGTGTGTGTACCCAAAGAGGCCAGAGGGTAGGATCCCTGGAGCTGGAGTCAGAAGTGGTTGTGAGCCACTGAATCTAGTCCTCTGCAAGAGCAGTATGCACTCTGAACTGCTGATCCATTTCTCCAGTCCCCTGGAAAACTCATTAATTGAAAGTATGGCCAATATTTCATCTGTAACGGATCCAGAAATAAGTTGTTAATGAGTTTTTCTCTTTTTCTTACTGCTACTACTACTACTACTACTACTCCTTTTCATTAGATCCTTAACCCTTTCAAGAAATGACTACTCTGTACCCTTTGACGTTATAGGGAACTCTTACCATTTCTACCATCAGTGTTTTTATATCACATATGAAGATGAACTTCAGTCAATTTCAAGATCAGGTCTAAATTAAGAATTGGTCTGGAGTTTTAGTTGGGATTTTAGGAATATCTTTTCACAGACAATGAGCTTTTGCTTATAGCTAGTACCTGTATGAATAGATCAAGGGGAATCATTACTTGGATGAAAAATCTCAGTAATGGATGATGATTAATTCATAAAAAAACATTTTACAACTAATATAGGGGTGAATATATATGGGCCAAGTACTTCTTAATGTGTTTGCTTAATATGTCAGGAATAAAGTTTAATTCAGGCAGTCCGTCCCCTGTGTAGCAAGAATTTTAAGCTTTAAATCTCTCTTTGATTGTTTTTCACAACTGGAATCAGTAAAGCTGCATAATTTCATATACATCCCCTACATATACATGTGTTTTACATAGGTGGTCTGTATTTACTGGATAAATCCCAGATCCGGACTCAGTACATTTCTCTGAGCTTTGGGAAAATGACGGATCCTCATTGTCAACCTGGCTGGATTCAGAATCATCTAGGTTAGAATCATGTAGGAGATGGTGAGATACGCCTCTGGCTTTGCAAGTAAGGGGATTTCAAGAGGGATTAATGGAGGGAGGAGATCCACCCTCATTGTGAACAGCACCATCCCATAGAATTAGGGCCCCAATTTAAGAGAAGGGGGAACAGGGGATAGGCAGATGGGGGCCAGCAACCCCCTTCCCTCTGCCTCCTGGCCTGCCATGACATGAGCCGCTCATGCTCCGTCATGCCCATTCACTATGGCCCTGCTGAAAATGGAGCCAAAAGAAACCCTCCTCCCTTGTTTTTCTGTGAGGTGTTTGGTCAAAGCAATTGTAAACTGGCCAATACAATGACCAAAAATTATGTTTATAAGGGAAAGCAGAAACCATACTTTAAGGCTAATAGTGACTAAGTTCAGTGATTATGAGTTGAATCTGAATAGAACACATCTCAATTTTTCTAGTTATCTGAGTTCATAAGCCTTTTTTGTTTTTGAGCTCACCTTAAATTTTTATAAAGTTCTTTGTTGTTTTTTTTTTTTTTTTTTTTTGTCTTTTCGAGACAGGGTCTCCTTGTAGCCCCAGCTGTCCTGGAACTCACTCTGTAGACCAGGCTGGCCTTGAACTCACAAAGATCCGCCTGCCTCTGCCTCCCAAGTGCTAGGATTAAAGGCGTGCACTACCACACCCGGAGAAGTTCTTTGTTTTTAATCAGCTTGAACACTACCCCGTATAGAAAAATAGAGTTTTCAATCAAGGTTAAGTATGACAACTATGATCTTTGTTAGAATAACCCAGATAAGCACTAAAAGCCTGTGAGTGGGAAAAGGCAGTTTTGCCTGATCACACTGGGTAGGCAGCAGAGTTCAAAATCCAGCCTGAGACAGCAGGGCCACATGACTCTTCTCTTTCTAGCCGAGGGAATTTGTATGATTAATGGATAGTTTTGGTACCCAAAGGCATTGTTCATAACAAGAAGAGTATCAAATTTAAAAGAAAATATTCTCAGCTGGGCAACGTGGCTTTGTTTGTAATCCCCAGGACTGAGGATGGTAGAGCAGGAAGATTGTCATGAATTCAAACTTGAGGCTAGCCTAGACTACATAGTAAGTTCAATTCCAGCCTGTGCTAGAGTGACAACCTGGCTCAAAAAAGAAAAAGAAGAAAATATTCTTTGATGGGATAGCAAAGATTCTAGAGACCAGAGATAAACTCTTAACAAGAAGCCAGAAAAAATTTCAGTCATCTTAAAACAATTTTTGGATAGCAGTTACGGATTGCAAAACATTGTAATTTTGAAAACTATATTTCATAGCTCTAGAAAGAATTCAGCTTTTTGGGAAGCAATTCAATGGGCCCTTAGGTTATGAAAGGCAGTACACACATATTAATATATAGATATGGTGAGGACCAAGCCACTCTGTATATTAAGATTCTGAGAGCTGTGGTGTATTTCAGTGGTAGGGCCTTTGCCTAGCAAGCATAAAACCCTGGGTTCTATCCCCAGCACCACACATGTACAAAAGATTCTGTTATTTGGATGTAGAGAGCACTAAGTGATTACTTGATTATTCTGCTTGTAGAGAATTGGGTTACTTTATTAACTGTGGTGTTCTCTCAGTAGGCAAAAGCATCGTCAACTATAAAAACCTCCCTGGGTATAGTTGGGGTAAATAGTGCATTTTCTTAGTTTTGAGCTCTGGAAGTGGCACTTGCATGCATCTTAGCATACTAACTTCTCCTAGGACTGTGTCAAGATCAGATCCTCCCTGTGGCTACCGGACGGCGCCTCAGAGTCTGGGCTCGTTCACTGATCTTGCTACCTTCTCCTCTCTTCCTTCAGGGTGCTGTTCTGTTGCTTCTGTGACTCTAAACTCCCCCACTTGAGAAGCCCCCTAGCCATTGTGAAATGTCAACCTCAACTGCTAAAGGAGGAAACATTCCTCCAGGCTTGGCCTGAACATTCAGGGAAATGCCTTGGGCCCCTCCACTGCTCATTCTGTGTCAGCCCCTGAGGGAATTGAGCCATGTTGTTTTGGTGGAGTGAAAGTGATGGGGTGGGGTGGCTACCCTGTTCCCAGTTCAGCACCCCTCCCACTGAAGGGCTACCAATGACTTAACCCCCCAAATGAGCATATGTTAAGACTAAGAATAACATTTATTTTTCCTCGCTTAGGGACATTTCCCTAACTGTTAAAAACAAAGTCAACAGTACATGTTGCTATTGGTGTGGCTGCTTCCTCCAAAGGACATGTCCTGCTGTTGAAGTATTCGGCCTTTCCTGAGGTCCTCTTAAATATATTATGTCCCTGCTCTAAGTCACTTTGTTTCCCATAAAGAAGGGAAAGCATGATGTCAACTTGAAATTCTTCTCTTTATTCTGCGTTTGTTCTGACGGAAGTCTATCCAGTTAATAATTACATGGAACATAATGGTGCATGTCCGTAGCCTCAGCACTTGAGGGCAGAGGCAGGGAGAGCACTGCAGGTTTGAGGCCAGCCTAGGCTACATAGAAACTTCCAGGCTATCCATAATCACACAATTAAACCCTGTCTCAAAAATAAAACACACAAACTTGAAGCCAATAATTTTTAAAAGCAAAATCAGTCTGAAGCCATACTGATATATAAAAAAATTCATAATACTATAATATGTAACCACAAGAATGACATTTTTTTTACATAAAATAATAATATAGATATGAGATAATGTCTCAAAAACCCCAAAATAGGCAGCTGTGCTGGCACATGCCTGTAATCCTAGCACTTGGCAGGCAGAGGCAAATGGATTTCTGTGAGTTCCAGAAATTCTACATAGCTAGCTCTAGGCTAGCTGGGGCTACAGGGAGACACTATCTCAAAAAAGTGAAAAAATAGACTAAATATATCAAACATGCTGAGTAAATTTTTCTTAGTGGTAGCAGTTTAAAATATTTCTGAGAGGAATTTCTCCTGTACTTTAAAAAATTTTTCTGGAAAAATCTTTTTAAAAAGTACTTTATTTTTATTTTATGTGTATGAGTATATTGCTTGCATGTATATAAGTGTACCCATGTTGTGTAATGCCTACAGAGGTCAGAAGAGGGTGTCGGATTCTCTGGGACTTGACTTACAGATGAGTTAGCCACCATGTGGGTACTAGGAACGGAACCTGGGTCCTCTGCAAGAGCAGCCAGTGCTCTTAACCATGGAGCCATCTCTCTAGCTTCAGGTGTGTAGCCCAGGATGGCCTTGAACTCCAGATATTCCTGCCTCTGCCTCCTCTCATATTCTACCAGTGTGTGCCACCATAAATGGCCCAAAATTATTACATTTATAGTTATGAAAAATCCAAGATCATCATCATCATCATTATCATCTGGACTTTTGGGACAGAGTCTCACAGTGTAGCCCAGGATGGCCTCAAACACAAGATGGTCTTCCTGCTTCATCCTCCTAAGTGCTGAGATTACAAATATGGCACTGGGCATCCAAATCTCTATTTTTAAGAAATTAATTTTAAGAAATTAATGGTAAATGATGCCAGAACCATGGCATATGTTAAGTAATTTGGAGTCCTCTATTATCCAGAATGAAAAAAAAATTTTTTTATGGCTTACAGTAGGGAAAAATAGAGTGAGTCCAGAGGAGCAGGCTTCTGTGACCAATACAAGCAAGTGACACAGTCAAAGAGTTCTCAATCCTGTGGCTATTCTAAGAGTTAAAGCTTTTAAGAATACTTAATCTGTATATTGTAGAGCAATGTGTCTGGTGACAAGCCCTCTCCCCCAGACTGTTATTAAACTCCATATACATGTAAGAAAAAGTGATCCTTGGAGGGCTCCGGACAAGACCCAAAGCAAACAACACAACAAATGAATGAGCGTTGTTCACGGGAAACTGTTGGACTCCAGTCTAAGCATGGAGAGTCTGAGCCTGTCTTGTTCTGCTTCCGTGAGGATGGAGGTGCCGCCTGGTGGGACTAGCAATGCACAGTGCAAGCTTCAGCTGGGAGGGTGCTGGCTTGATTCGGGTGGAAAG
Source organism: Rhizomys pruinosus (assembly GCA_009823505.1). Taxonomy (NCBI): domain Eukaryota; kingdom Metazoa; phylum Chordata; class Mammalia; order Rodentia; family Spalacidae; genus Rhizomys; species Rhizomys pruinosus. The sequence continues at coordinate 3,762,088 of VZQC01004878.1, read as the reverse complement.
CGAGAAACATGTTTCAGCAAAATATCAAACTTTATCAGAAACAAATGGGTGAACTTTAGATTCTAGAAAGCTCTGTTTAGGGCTGGAGCAATGGCCTAGCGGTTAAGAGCGCCGACCGCTCTTGCAGAGGACCCGGGTTCAATCCCCAGCACCCACATGGCGGCCGAGAGCCGTCTGAAACTCCAATTCCAGGAGAACTCCAGTTCCAGGGGAGTCCGACGCCCTCTTCTGACCTCCGCGGCATTGCACGTCACGGGTGCACAGACTTGCATGCAAACAATACATTCATACACATACGGAAATAAATAAAATGAAAAAAAAAAAATACTTTTTTAAAAAAAAAAAAAAAAAAGAACGCTCCTGTTTAAAAAATTGAAAGCAAGCTAAATCATATTCCAGATTTAAATGTATTTTAAGAGACTGCTGTAAGTTTGCTTTCAAGAAATACTGAGGGGCTGGGCGTGGTGGTGCACGCCTTTAATCCTAGCACTCGGGAGGCAGAGGCAGGCGGATCTTTGTGAGTTCAAGGCCAGCCTGGTCTATAGAGCGAGTTCCAGGACAGCTGGGGCTACAGGGAAACCCTGTCTCGAAAAGCCAAAAAAAAAAAAAAATAATAATAATAATAATAATAAATAAATAAAAATAAAAATACTGAGGGAAGTACTTTAGGCTGAAGGAAGTGGCCCAGATGGCATTTTGAGTTCATGGGGAGAAACATAGAATGCTAGAAATGGTAACTGTGCATTAATAAGATGGAGAAACATGCTTTCATTTTCTTTTCCTTCTCTTTATTTCTATTTATCTATTTTTGAGATACAACCTCATATATCTCAGGCTCACCTTATACTTAGTATGTAGCCAAAGATGACCTTGGGCTTCCCAATCCTCCCAGGTCCATCTCCTGAGTACTGGGATTACAGATGTACATCACCACATTCAGATATGGTGCTGAGGATTGAACCTAGGGCTTCATACATGCTAGGCAAGTCCTCTACCCAACTGAACTACATACCTAGCCCTATTTTCTATAGAAGACTTATAAAGGACTACAACACAGTAACATCAAGTTCCCTAAACATAAATGTGTAATTTATATGAGGAAATGAAACTCTTTTGGAACAAAGTTTCTATACTTCACCAAAATGAAGTCATTATTAACCAAAAGTAGATCATGAAAACATACAAAACAGTGTATTTCCTAATGTAATCCAAGAAACTAAATACCAAAATTATAGTTAATTAAAACAGAGTAATTAAAATGTTCTTTTTTTAAAATTAATTATCTATTTATTTTTATATGTACGAATGTACTGTCTGCATGTAGGTTTGTGCACCCGTGTTGTACAATGCCGTGGAGGTCAGAAGAGGGTGTCGGATTCCTCAGGAACTAGAGTTCTCCTGGAATTGGAGTTACAGACGGTTCTCAGCCACCATGTGGGTGCTGGGGATCAAACCTGGGTCCTCTGCAAGAGCAGTTGGCGCTCTTAACTGCTAGGCTATCTCTCCAGCCCCTAAAATGTTCTATTAATGTGCTGGGTGTGGTCACATACGCCTTTAATCCCAGCACTCGGGAGGCAGATCTCTGTGAGTTCAAGGCCACCTGGTCTACAGAGTAAGTTCCAGGACAGCTGGGGCTACAGAGAGACCTTGTCTCAACCCGCCCCCCAAAATGTTCTATTAAAATATGTGTTTAACATAAAGAAAACAATAAAAGAGGAATAGAAGACCCAAAATGACATGGAACCTATGGAGTACAATTATGAAAATGGCTGGTATAAATCCAACCATATTAGTAGCACATTAAATATAACTATCTGGGTTAAATATGACTAAAGTGGAGATGGTCAGACTGGATAAAGAAACAAGATTAACCATCTGTTATAAGGAATGCACTTCAGATTCAAGAACACAAATTGGTTTAAAATAAGTAGATCTAGGTTATAAAATTTAACATGAAAAGTTATTCTGAACTGTTTTGGAAGAGAGGCAATCTGATTCTAGGAGCCCTTAGAAACAGAAACTTTTGGGCCTGGAGAGATGACCTAGCAGTTAAGAGCACCGACTGCTCTTGCAGAGGACCCGGGTTCGATCCCCAGCACCTACATGACGGCTGAGAACTATCTTTAATTCCAGTTCCAGGGGAATCCGACGCCCTCTTGTGACCTCTGAGGCATTGGACGACATGGGTGCACAAACCTACATGCAGACAGTACATTCATATACATAAAAATAAATAAAATAAAAAATTATTAAAAAAAAAGAAACGGAGACTTTTCTTCCACCAGAGAGATGGGAGAGACTAAAAGCATGAGCAGAACTCCGTCCATTTGTGTTGGAAAAGACATGGAAAGCAGAAGAAAGCAGGAAGCCTCCAGAAGCCAAACCGGGCGCAGAGGTAGATGCTTCTGCTTCATAACTCCAGAGACTGAGCAACAGCGTGAATGAAGAGTCTGAAGGCAGATTCTTCCCAGTAAGCAACCTTTTCATGTCCTAGTCCGCCAACCCTTTCATGTCAGCTTTTTGAAACCCTAAAGGATCTGGTTGAGCCTGCCCAGACTGTTCACCAAGAGAATCTTGATATAATAAAACCATGTTTTTAATCTACTAATTTGTATGCTTATTTCAGCAGCCAAGTATTAATAAAGTAAACCTATATCTCTATAGAACACAGATTTTATAACATTTGAACTATCTGGCAATGACTCAGAATTTTATTAGCTCTCTATCTATTGAAGAAATGATTTATTCAAGCATTGGGAGTTGGGCATGTAGACTTCTAAAGTTCCTTTCATATTGATCTTGTCCTCCAAATGCATGTTTAATATGAATGCCTAGGCCAAAAGGATAGGCATGAGCCCTAATACTTACTATCACCTATATGCAATTTCTTAGGCATCTGTAAACAAATATTTCAGGCTTATATTATAAACCAACTGTTTTGTCATGAATGCTTTTAGAAACACTGCAGTAGTCAGAAACACATTTGCTTATCCCGGTCCTAACGTAAACATCTGAGACTAAATAGCTCAGGTATATAAGGTTTGTGCTACTATTCATGATGTGAGGGTTCAAGAACTAAGGACTGTCTTTTAAAGATAAAACGTAAGAGGCTGGAGAGATGGCTCAGCAGTTAAGAGCAATGACTGCTCCTGCAGAGGACATGGGTTCTATTCCCAGCACCTATATAACAACCATCCATAACTCTAGTTCCAGGAAATCTGATGTCCTCTTCTGACCTCTGTGGGCATTGCAGGATATGGGTGTACTTACACACATACAGACAATACATTCTTACACATAAAAATTTTTAAAGAAAGATAAAATATAAGTATTGTGTGCTACTAATTTAGCATAAAGGCTTATGTAGTCAGTGAAGGATATTTAATTTGCCATCATTATTGTCTTTTAAGACATTACTATGCAATCACTAAACATGTTTTGGAATCAACCTATAGTTTATTTTCAGACATCATAATTTTGGTATCTGTGTGGAATGTATACATGCATACTTTGAAGTAACATAAAATTAAAGGGAACAACAACAACAAAAAAGACCTGTTCAAAGGACTGACTGAAACAGTAAACTTCTGCCCGAAATAATAAAATTCTGCATCGAAAAATTAAAAAAAGACTGAGAAAAAGATACAAGAATGCATGATCTCTGGTGGGGTTGAGGGCATGGAAGGGGGGAATGGGTCTAAATTTGATTAAGAAATGTTGTATGAAATGAGCAGAAGTTCAGTAAAAAATTAAGAAGAAAAAAAGACGTTACTATGAAATATTTATATAAATTGATTAGTACCAGGGAGTGTATTTAGTTGTTTGGAAAATAAATGTCTGAAGATAAGGATTCAGAGACTGGAATCTTCTAGTTGTTACTGAAGGAACCTGTCATTAATCCAGAACCCAACCACGTGGCCTCCACTTCCCAACCTGCACAGCTGTGACAATAGATGTCTCTTGTTTAACTTGCTGTGGTCTTCTGTTAAGATGAAAACCTTCGGGGATCTCCCAAGACCACTGTGGCTGCGAGGGTGGAGTTGTCCTCCCAGCTGGTATAAAAGGTGGGTTTGTGTGAGTCTTGAGATCGGGGATCTCTCAAGACCACCTGAAGCGCAGGTACCAGGGCACCCACCCACCCCCCTACACCCCCTCCCCAGCCCACTGGGATTGCCAAAGGAGTGTCCAAGTGGATTTTTTGGAGAACCTTCAGAACAGAAAGGGAAGAGTGAGTTAGACTGCCAACAGAAAGCCTAAAGCTTAGACAAGTCAACACTCCATAAGCAAGTAATAAAGGAGAAAAACAAATCAATCAAACAAACAACGACGGCATCTGAAGGAGGCAAGCAAAGCAAGCCTTCAACACAGTGAATAGGCATTTGGGATTCACATTGGAATACAGGCAAGGAGAAGCCCACATGCCAGGGACACGAAGAAGAGACAACATGGGAAAGGTGCAGGATAATTCCACACCAAGCCCTACCAACCCTGTGGAAGATTCCTACAGTGGGATCCCCCTGGGGATGGCCCAGGATACAGATATTAGAAATACAATTGTGAACATACTTAAAGAAGTACAAGATTATAAAGAGCAAATCAAAGAATTAAGAAAAGAGAATGAAAAACTCAAGAGGGACCTAAAGAGAGAGAATGACAAACTGCGGAAGGAAGTGGAAACACGGAAAAGATCCCATGTTGAAAAAGATAAGGAAACCAACCAGCGAAGCAAAGAGCTACAGGAAGAGATTGAGAAGCTCCAAAAGGAAGTGGGAATACTAAAGAAATCAGAACAGGAAATGAGAAAGGAAATCAAACACTCATCCAATCAAGAGGAAAGGAATGGAAAAAGCCTCAAAGGCAGAATGGAGAAAGCAGAACAAAGAATATCAGACCTGGAAGATAACACAGAACAACTGAAAACCTCAAGGAAAGATTATGAAAAATTTAAAAATACACAAAAGTGGAACAACCAGGAACTGTGGGAAACTATGAAAAGATCAAACCTCTGCATCATAGGAATAGAGGAAGGAGAAGAATCCCAAGAGAATGGTATTGATCAGATCTTCAACAGAATAATGACAAACCAATACAAATACAAGAAGCACATAGAACTCCAAACAGAAAAGACCAGAAAAGAAACTCTCCATGCCATATCATAGTTAAAATGCTAGATGCCCAAAACAAAGACAAAATCCTTAAAGCCAAAAGAGAAAAACAACAAGTAACCTATAAGGGGAAACCTATCAGAATTACAACTGGCTTCTCAGTGCAAACTATGAAAGCAAGAAGAACGTGGAGCAAAGCATTCCCAGTATTAAAGGACTATAGATGCCAACCCAGGTTACTATACCCAGCAAAAATGTTGATTATAGTTGAAGAAGAGAGAAAAATCGCCCATGACATAAACAAGATGAAAGAATACATGTCCAGAAAACCAACCTTTCAGAGAATACTTGAAGCAATTCAAAGGACAGAAGAAAGGAGCAACCATTCCCAGGCACCTAGAAAGAGAAATCAATAAAAGCATAACTGCAGAAGTAGAAACCTAAACCAAAACCACAAGTGGATAATAAAGCAAAAGGAAGCAACACAACTATCAGGTCGTACCTAATGATTAAGTGGACTAATTACCGCAATCAAAAGACATAGCTTGGAGATTGGATTAGGAAACACAACTCTCATAGTAGCTGTCTACAAGAAACACATCTTACCTTCAAGACAGGCCACCAACCTAAAGTGAAAGATGGAAAAAATATTTCAAGCAACATGGGTACCCAAAAGAAAGCAGGTGTTGCTTTTAATTCAGACAAAATAGACTCAAAGAATTAAAAGAAATCAGAAGAGGAAGAAGGGCCATTACATTTTTTATCAAAGGAACAATTCACCAAAAGATTTCACAATTATAGAATATATATATGGCACCAAACTTTATAAAGACAACTCTCAGGAACAAGCACATGATTAACCCCAGTACACCTCATAGTAAGGACTCAATACCCCATGAGACCCTGTATTGGACATGGTCAACATGGACAAAAATAATAGAGAGACTCGTGAATGAACGATATGATACGCCAAATGGACTCACAGACATTACCGAATATCCACCCAATACACCAAGAGTACACTTTCTACCCAGTACCCCATGGAACATTCTCAAAATCGACCACATACTGAGACACAGAAGAAACTCCACAAATACAAAAGATTGAAATAATTTCATGCCATTCTATCAGACCACAGTGCAATAAAATCACAAATCAACACCAGAGATAAACCTACTATCTACAAGATAGACTGAGACTGAACAACACACTCTTGAATAATGAATGTGTCAAGGAAGAGATAAAGAAAAAAATAAAAGCATTGCTGAACGAATGACAATGATAATACAACATAACAAAAACTATGGGATATTTTAACAGTCCTAAGAGGAAATTATAGCCCTGGGTGCTACATTAGAAAAAACAGAAAGAGCACAAGTGAATGATCTAACATATGCAGTTAAAAGTACTTGAGAAGGCAAAAACAGATCACACCCTAAATGCAACAGACAGGAAGAAAATAACAAAAAATCAAGAGCAGAAATCAGTGAAATAGAAACAAAAAACAATACAAAAAAAAATTCAATGAATCCAAAAGTTGGTTCTTTGAAAGAATAACAATAGACAGACCTCTAGCCCAGTTAACCAAAAGAAGAAAGACTCCAATCACAATACAAGCCATGATGAAAAGGGTAAATATCACAACAGACAATGAAAAGATCCGACAATCATACTGGAATACTTCAAAAACTATACTCTACCAAGTTTTGAAAACCTAGAAGAAATGGATGAATATCTGAAATCCTGGGAGTCACCAAAGCTCAACCAAGAAAAGAGACAGCTTTACAGACCCATAATATATGAAGAAATTGAAGAGTAACTAAAGAAACCTCCCCAACTAAAAAGCCCAGGCCTGGATGGTTTCATGACGAATTCTATAAACATTTCAAAAAGACCTACAACCATTATTACTGAAACTGTTTAGAAGGATATAAAACAGAGGAATTCTCCCAAATTCTTCTATTGAGGCAGCATCACTCTATTACCAAAAAACCAGGCAGATACATAGTGAAACAGCAGAATTGTAAGAACCTATGCTCCCAAGGAACTCACAGATGCAAATTCTAGCAGGATACTGGTCAAATCGCATACAGACCCTCAATCAAGAGATCATCCATCATGACCAAGTAGGATTCATACCAGAGACATCAGGGATGGTTCAACATATACAACATCAATAAATACTCAAGCATATAAATGACTGCAAGACAATAACCACACCATCATCTCAATTGATGCTGAAAAAGCCTTGTGACAAAAACCAGCATCCCTTAATGATTAAAGATTCTGAGGAGAAATTGCAGTTGGATGAAGAGAAGTTTCCTCAAATGAAATATCAAAGCCATATTACAGGAAACCTACAGCATATATCATCCTAATGGGGAAAAATGACGAGAATCATTGGCCTTTAAAGGTATGAACTGTAAGCCTGCCCCCTGTTCACTCAACTCGCTTTTTCAACTATAAGTGCTTTGAGAAGAGTACTTGCTAGAGCTAAATAAAGCAAGAAAGGAAATTAAGAGTGTACTAATGGAAAAGAGAGAGTCAAGACTATCCTTGTTGGCTGATGATATGATTGTGTTGTACTTAAGCTGGATTGCTAAAACTCCACCAGAAACTTCCTGAAACCATTAAGACTTCACGTAAGTGGCAGGATAAAATTACTACAGTGCAAAGCAAAAAACAGTAGCTATTCTTTATACCAACAACACAAGCCATTACTGAGAAGGAATCAAGGAGACCTTCCCACTCACATATGCCCTCAGGAACTACAAGCTCACAGAGGCTAAATACTACGTGAATACATACACTTAAACCAAAGACACCAAAGATCTCTAACAGCAAAAAATTTTGAAACCATTGAAAAGAATTTGGATAGAAGCATCAGAAATTGTAAAAACTCTCCAATGCTCATGAGTTACGGAAAAATTAATATAGTAAATGTTCCATGTCTACCCAAATTCTTGTGAATGAATTGTTATATGCAATCCCACATGAATAATCTCCAAGAGGTTTCTCACAGAGCTGGAAAAAAGAATCTTTAATTTCATTTGGAAAACAAAAGACCCACAAAACTCAGCCAAGAGAAACCCTGAGGAGGCGTAATAGAGCATACAGGGGTGGCATCTTCTATATACGGACATACTCAAGACTAGTACTTAGGACTAGTAGTCATTAAACCAGCCTGGTTACATTGCAGCAAAAAACCTGTTCGACCCAATAGAGAAAAACAAACCCCAGCCGGAGCATCATCTCTGACAATTTCATCCACTCTCATATATTTGATAAAAGGGGGCCGAAGAAGACACATTGAGAATAGAGACAGCAATTTGCTGGTGGCTCAGGTCAGAATGTTGGCAAAACTGGGATCATCCACTTGTTAAGAAGAATGAAATTTAAACCCCTACCTCTCACCGTGTTCAAGCTCAGCTCCAGATGGTTTAAGAGACCCTCAAATGAAACCCGCAAACTCTTGAAAGTGATAGAGAAAAAGTTGCCACGCCTACAAGCACAGATGGGCATAGGAAAAGACTTCTAAATCAGACAGCAGCTGTCAAGAATTTAAGGTTGACAGTTGACCGAATGGACCTCAGTTAACTCAAAAGCTCTGTAACATCAAGGGAAACAATCAGGAAGTGAAGAGAAATCCACAGAGTGCTACGCGGATTGCCTAGAAGACGAATCTTGATCTAAAACCCATCTGTGAATGTCGCTCGAACCTTATCCCTTAATGACCACCTTATCTCTCTCTCAGCGAGCCCCAAAGCAGACGAACAAATGACCTATTTAATAGATGGAGCAAAGAGATCAACAGACTCTTTTGAACACAAATGGATGGAATGTTAGAGATGTGCTGCAAGGCCGATTCTTTCTTCAATTCTTTGCTAGATTAATCTATTTTAAGGGAGTCATAAATAGCATAGATAAAACCACATCATTCATATAATGGTATATATTATGCTATTCATTTCAATGCTAACATAGTTTACGTGGCGAGAAGTAACTGCAAACCAATATGGATTGTAACTCCCAATGCCTGAAGAGGTTGTTCGCTGGAGAATGAAGGCTTATCCTTAACTCTTGTATTTGTGATGTCCACGTGCTGGTGGTTTCTAGATGTAACTCGTACCAGACCACTATGGAAAGAGTGTGGAAACGCTTGGAAGACTTTTGGGAATGAACCTTGCCACGCTGACCCCAGGACATCGTAACTGAGGGGCATGTACTAAGTACTGTATCTTATTACAGAGATACTTGCTTGGCCATGTTTATTGCAGTTCTCTTCACAAAGGCAAAGAACTGGAAACAGTTTAAGTGTCCCTCAACTGATAGTGGATAGAGAGGAGAGGAGTGTCGCTTGGACAGCTAGGGTGTCTTGCAGGTCAGAAGATGCATCATGATTGCAGATAATGGGAGTGGAGCTGAAGTATCATGCGGAAGGAGTAAATACGAGGGGGGTTCAAGATAAACAAACGATGAATGTGTGTCCCTCATGGTGGATGCTAGACCAATTACCTAATTGTATGTCATTCTGAGGAAGCAATGTCAATGTGATCTGAAAAGAACTATGCTCTTATATTGTAAATCCGCTTAAAGTTTATAGGAACACCACAGTTAGACTAGACTGCGTCAGTGACTGTTGAAGAGTAGTGCAATGGTTTTGAATGATTGTAGTAGTTTGATGAGTCGCTAGGGGTATAATGTACTTCATTCACTCTCTTTATGGAACACTAATTCTCTCTCTCTTTCCCTCTGATATCTCTCTCTCTCTCTCTCGTGTGTGTGTGTGTGTGTGTGTGTGTGTGTGTGTGTGTGTGTGCGCGCGCGTGTTTGAAGGTCTCCATTCTCCTAAGGTCTAAACCTGCCCAACTGCTAAGATCACAGGCATATGACACCATACTTGGCTTGTACCTTTCTTTAAATCAAGAGGATTTAATCTACTGTGGTAGGGTAGCCTATTTATAGTTTATATTCATTTATTATATCTGCTAGAAATATACTGCAGCCAAATTTCTTTCTCAGTCAAAACAAGAATCCGAACATCCTTACAGCTAAGATAAATCTGGTCAGAAATTACTTCTGTGAAATGTTGGACAAATTCTGGGCTCAAAAAGCAAATCCCAAGTTTTTTCCTAAAATTTGTTGGCAAGAAATGAGCTCAGCTAGGGCAGGGTGTAGCCCATTAACATGAAGTCAGGATTTCAAAAGAGACATTGTTTCATTCCCCTGGGAAGGACAGAGGGAAATGGTAGAATGATGCAAAAGATGATAAATACTTCTTAAGAAATACTTAGAAATACTAGAACTCTCTGTAAGGAAACAATCATGTCATGTGGCAGGACCATGTCAGTAGTTCCCCCTCCCTCCCTCCCTTCCTCCTTCCCTCCCTCCCTCCCTCCCTTCCTCCCTCCCTTCTCTCTCTTCCTCCTTTCTTTCCTGTTTTATACATTGTTTTAATGTTTATAACAGTTGTGCAATAAAAAGAAAAATCTAAGAACAGACAAGGTGGAGCATTCTGCAATCCTAGCACAGGAGGTAGAAGCAGGAGGGTCTCCCAAGTTTAAGGCTATCTCTGTCTACCTAGACCAGGGAGGGCAACATAGTAAGATCATGTGTCTCAACACCTCCCCCACTCAAAAAGCAAAAAACAAACAAACAAAACAACAAACCTCTAGTGTCTAAAGGGGAAGGCTCCACTGGTAAAATGCTTGCTTTACACATGAGGACCTGGGTTCAATCACCAGAACTCAGATTAAAGAGGCTGGAGATGTGGTGCATCTGGAAAGGTGGGGAGGCAGGATGGGCGCCGGAGCTTGCTGGCTACCTGGGTTAGCCTAATTGATGAGCTCCAGGCCAATGAGGGATCCTCTCTCAAAAGGAGGTGGAAAGTTTCTGAGGATGACACTGGAAGTTGCCCTCTGGCCTCTGCATTATGAATGTGCATACATGTACATGGGCACCTTCATACATGTACACCTGCATATACACATGCACTTACATACACATGTGTAAAAATAAATAAAAGTTAAAAATTGATTTTTAAAAAAAAACAATAAAAGTTTCTTTGACCGAATTGTTGGTTTTAATCTTTCATCCCATAGGAGGAAGATGGGAGAGGCATCTGAGAACACCAACTTGGATGCAATGGCATCCTTTGTGGCCTTCCTGTGTCAGCAAAGTCAAGTCAGGCACAGTCGCATCATGGCAGAGCCTGATACCCCCATATATGCAGATCTGTGATAGTAACTATCTTTTGTCCCATAGGTCAGAAGGATGGCTGATTGAAAAGAAAAATAAGGGCTAGAGAGATGGCTGAGGGGTAACAGCACTGGCTGTGCTTGCAGAAGACTCAGGTTTGAATTCCAGCACCCACATGGTGGCTAACCACCCTCCATAACTCCAGTTCCAGGGGATCCAGCACCCTCTTCTGTCCTGCATGAAGGCATTGCATGATACGAGTACACTTACATACATGCCAGCAATACACATATACACATAAAATAATAAATAAAATATTGAAAAAAGAAAAGAAAAATAAAAGCCAAAAATGAACATCAGGGACTTCCCGATGCTCTCGGTATGAGTCCTAAGCTGTAGTGATGCTGGTGTCTGGTGAACCAGGGCAGGGTGTGAAGAATGTAAGAAGGATCAGCAATAACGTTGAATCATTGAAAAGCATCAGAGGTAAAAGCATAATTTAACCAAACTCTATTATGAGAAACCATCCACATCTGAGAGACTATTGTGGATGGTCATATAGCAAAGCAGGGGTGGGTGGCTCAATAATCATCAGGCAGGTATGTAGGGAGGTGCCATCTGCCGTATAGAGCATCACTGTGAGGCCATCTACATCTGGCCAAGTAGCTTGCCACGAATAAGCATTCATTCACTATTTGACCTAGAATTCACCATGGTAATTGTCTTAGTTACTTGTCTGATTTCTTAGAAGAAATACCTAATAGAAACAACTTAATGGTTTATTTTGGCTTACAGTTCCGGGGGATACAGTCTATCCTGGTGGGAAGGGATGGTGTCAGGAGCAGAGGCAGCTGGTCATACTGTGTCCACAGCCAGGAAGCAGAGGGAGCTTTTTTGTTCAGGTGGGCGCCTAGCCCATGGAATGACACTGCCACATTTAGGGTAAGTCTTCCAACTGTACTTAGAAAAATCCCTCATAGACATGCACAGAGATTTGTTTCTATGGTGATTATAAATCCTATCGACAGTCAAGTTTAACCCTCATGGTTATGGACCACTGGGCTTTAAGAGAAAAAAATATATTATGGAGTAATTTATTATGATGGCTGAAGGGTGTAATTATGGGGTTGTTTTCACAGACATTACTTGCAGAAAAAGCCTACAATATAGGACTGGCTTAACTTCAATTCTTGGTTTTATGTCTTTCTACCAATTTTGTCTGTAAGGAAACCACTTCACTTTTTGAAAATAAAATGTGTTTCTTTATAAAAGGACAGATCAAGTAATGTGTAGCCAACACCACTGGGATGAAATTCAAATTCACTCCTCCAGACTACAAAACGAGGCCTCAGTGGAGAGTCCTCTGGCTGTGCACACCCTGTACTTACCACACACTGGCCCTCTTATCTACTTCCCAGCTCATTTCACTTGGCTACTGATAAACTTCTTAGGTTGCATCAGTCTTCAAGGGTTGTCTTTAGTTATTCTGTGCATCACTTCTAGCATCCCACATGTTGCAGACAAACTTTCTAACTCAGAATCCTCTTGAAGGACTGCATAAATGTTAGGAGGGTGTGGAAAAAACTGACATTTAACAGGGCGTATTCTTCATTCCCCAGTATTTCAAAACACACCCTGAGCTACAGAAAATTTAAGTGTGGGAGGAATGGTGAGCTAAGTCAGTATCATTTCCCGAGAGAATAAGAACTTGTCTTAGGAAGCTGTCAGCAGAAAGTCAAAATGCTAGTTACCTCCACTACCCATTTGTCTGTATCCTTCTGGAAACAGGGATCTCAGGAATCTGCTGGGCCTGCTCTGACCAATTGTTGAGCTGAGCCAGACTCTCCTGGTGCTTTGTGTATGTTGCTGGAAAAATGTTCTGTGGACCAGCAGAGGCCCTCGAGTTCAGGGCAGTGGAGGTGTTATGCCCAGGACTCCTCTGATGGGGCTTCCCCAATACCAGCCCATTTTTCAAAGTAGCTGGGTGGGTCATAACTGGTTATGAGGAACAAGAAACTGTGGGCAGACTGGCACATATCTGACACAGCCACAAGGAAAACCAATCAAGCAAGTGGTTGTTTTAATTGTTAAGCAACATGTTTGATGAAATTAAAATATGTTACAATTTAACAAAAAATGTCCATCCAAAATAACATAAAAATCACTATAGTACCATTGCCCTAGAAGACAAAACATAAAATGCATTATTATTTTTTTTTTAATTTTTATTTGTTCTTGTATGTGTATAAATGTACTGTCTGCATGTAGGTTTGTGCATCCGTGTTGTGCAATGCTGCGGAGGTCAGAAGAGGGCATTGGATTCCCCTGGAACTGGAGTTAAAGACGGTTCTCAGCCGCCATGTGGGTGCTGGGAATCAAACCCAGGTCCTCTGCAAGAGCAGTTGGTGCTCTTAACTGCTAGGCCATCTCTCCAGCCCAAAATGCATTATTTTTTTTAATTTTTTTTTTTAATTTTTATTTATTTATTTATTTTTATGTGTATGAATGTATTGTCTGCATGCAGGTCTGCGCACCCGTGTCGTGCGATGCCGCGGAGGTCAGAAGACGGTCTCGGATTCCCCTGGAACTGGAGTTCTCCTGGAACCGGAGTCACAGACGGTTCTTAGCCGCCATGTGGGTGCTGGGGATCGAACCCGGGTCCTCTGCAAGAGCGGTCGTCGCTCTTAACCGCTAGGCCATCCCTCCAGCCCCCAAAATGCATTATTAATATACATCATTCTTAATATTTTTTCACAATAATGATGCATTTGAAACATCTCTTTTCAGAAGGTAGCTTGGAGAGTGGTTACAATCATAAAATATATATGGAAATATATTCATATATACAAATATCACAGTGAAACCTATTGATATATAAATTATATGCATTAATAATATGAATAATAGGGGCTGGAGAGATGGCCTAGAGGTTAAGAGCACCGACTACTCTTTCAGAGGACCCGGGTTTGATCCCCAGCACCCACATGGTGGCTAAGAACTGTCTTTAACTCCAGTTCTAGGGGAATTTGGTACCCTTTTCTGACCTCCATGACACTGCATGACACAGGTGCACAAACCTACATGCAGACAGTACATTCATACACATAAAAAATAAATAAAATTTAAAAATTATAAAAAAGATTATAAAAAATAATATGAATAATAAAAATAAATATCTCACATCTTGACTTTTTTTCCTGGGGGGGTAGGTGCTTAAGGATTTATGTTAGGCAAGTGTTCTGTCACTGAGCTATATTCCCAGTCTAATTCTGTATTTTTAGCAGAATATTCCACTTCACTTTTCCTTTCCTCTTTCTTTGCTTCTCCTTTTCTTTTATTCATCTAACATTTATTATATAATCACCAGGCTAGTACTTCCTCCTTTCTCTTTCCAATTTTATAAGATATATTGGGTTTATATCTCAATTTTGTGTGTATTTCTGGAAACTTTGGTGATCTTTTCTTTCTAGATCCCCATCTAACAGATGAAAGTATTTCCTTGTTTATTTATTTAAACCAGGCTGAGATCACAGTACTAAAAATGTGTATCTTTTGGCACCCCTTTGATACTTAAAATTCCACAGTATATTTAATGGCAACCATTAGATAGATATTTCCCTTCCTAATTAAAACAAAAATCTGTGCACAGATTCCTTGGTCTTTTTCATTAATGAGAATCCAGGAATTAGCAAAGGTGATCTTGTTGCCAATGTAAAGGCATATAAAAGTTTCTGTCGGGGCTGGAGAGATAGCCTAGCAGTTAAGAGCACTGAGTGCTCTTGCAGAGGACCCAGGTTCGACCCCCAGCACCCACATGGTGGCTGAGAACCGTCTGTAACTCCAATTCCAGGGGAACTCCAGTTCCAGAGGAATCCAAGACCCTCTTCTGACCTCCGCAGCATTGCACAACACGGGTGCACAAACCTACATGCAGACAGTACATTCATACACATAGAAAATAAATAAAATAAAATAAAATGAAAAAAAGTTTCTATCACTGAGGCCGGGTATCAAGGTGCTGCCTTCAGAAGAGTGAGGCTGTCTCTCACCTCTTTCTTAAACTAGGGGGGACATATCTTAGTGGGAAACTTCTTCATTCCTTTCTTCTCTTCCTCCTCTGGGTCCTGAAGTCCTTCCTCTGTTCACTCCTGCAGCACTCAGGACCCTCCATTTTGAAAAGAACAGCTATGTGCCCTATCTCTATTATGGTATTATAAATTCCCTGACGACACAGAATCTTTTGATTCCCCATGGTATCCTAACATAAGGTCTAGTACAGAATAATCCAACAAGTACATCTTGATCAATCTGTTCTTCAGTGAATGCTAAAGCTGCCAGTTTGTTCTTAAGAGAGTAATTCAACCCCAGGGACATTTATATGTAACAATCAAGGGATTCTATGGACTCTCCACTGTGTACAGGTTCTTTCTGTACTCTGATTTTAAGACTATTTTCAAAACTGGAAGTTTGAAAATCAGAAACAAATACTGTCATTCTTGTCCCAAGAGGGCACAATGCCAACATAAACAGCACTGATGGTGGTATTTACAGATCCTCAGGTGACGTGGTAGTTTGACCAGGATATACCAGACTGCAAATGTGATCCCGGACAAGCAAACCACTGTGTTACCTATCACACCCTTCCTGGAACCTTTTCCTCCCATGTTGTATGCTCTGTGGGTTGAGTATTTTCTTTTGTGTTTGGCTGGTTGTCTAAATCCCTGGAAGCCACAAAAGTTATTTATCAAATGGAAAAAAATATCTCTTTGTTAATTTACAAATGACACCCCTGGTTAATGATAAATTTCTAAATGACACAAATGGATAAACTAAAGTCCAAGAAAAACGAAAATGCAAGAATGGACATGAAAACACTGAAAATCTAAACTAAGAAACCTACCCATCTGGTATTAAAATGGAAGAAAAGCAGTTAAGTGGCTGAATTTCTTGAGGGGCCAGACTATGTTAAATCTACGTGTTTTGAGATCTCAGCAAATTGGACTTCGGAAACTGAAAAGATCAGAAAAAAAAAAAAAAAAAAAAAGGAAACTGTATAAAACCTAACACAACTTTGAATACAAACACAACTGTCAAGGCACGGTGCTGATACAGTGTGCAGACCCATAGCTGGTTGTGTAACAGGGTAGTGAACACTGGCACTTCCCGCCCAGGGAGGTGACTGTCCAGATACTGCTCTTGGACCCTGGGGCCACTTTCACTGGCATGCTCAGCGCAACCTCGGTTTACCTAATCCCTCTAGCTTGCATTTCTTCCTTTTATGTGTGACTGTGCAAAGGGCCATCGGCCTGGCTTCATTCCCACAGGACTGAGAATAGGGTGGCTGACTAAGCAGGGGCCCAGGCTCCTATCAAGAGAATCTGAGATGAAACTAGCTAGCCTAAGGTCACAGGGCGCGGCTAGAAATCCTTGGGTCTTTCCCAGTCGCACGCGTGGGTGCTCTGAAATCTGCAACCCGCTGACGCAGAGCCTGAGCCATTGCAAGCGCGGGATTGGAGCCTACCAGGACCCCTGAGAATACCACGCACGCGCAGCCTTTCCAGGTGGACCTCCAGACCTCGCCCCGCCAGCTCACGCAGTCAGCTCCGCCCCCGCCAGAGCGTGAGGAGGCGGGGCCTCAGATTGACAGGACTTCGGGCCGTTCCATTGGGTCAAAAGTGTGAGTGACGCCTAGAGCCCCCGCCCCTCCCCACCCGCACCCGCCCCTCCCGGCGCGCTCCGGCGCTGACGTGTCTGGGCACCCGGCTTCCGCTCCGCCCAGCGGCCGCAGCCAGTCACCGCGGTGTGAGGGGCGGGGTGGCCGGGGCCCGCGTTCCCCTCGGCCGCCACTCGCGGCCCGCCCCGCCGCCCCGGCCCCCCCGGATGACAGTATATATTCCAGGCGGGCGCGGGACGCCGGCGAGTGGCCGAGTCGAAGGAACCGGAGGCGAGCGGAGCCGAGGTAGGGGCGCGCCACCCGGGAGGGCCCGCCACACGCGCTCCCACGCCACGCGTCCCGCAACGTGCCCGGCCACGCCGCGGAGTCCGTCCGATGCATCCCATGTCGCCGCGCATCCTGGGCCATCGCGCTGGAGGGGCATGGGTTGGGTCGGGGACGGACGGGGAGCGCGGAGGGACCCGGGAGGAGGTTTGGGCAGTGGCCAGGACTGGCCCGTGTGTGCCACCGCCGCGAGTGGACCCGCACCTGGCTGCGGGAGAGGAGCCTGGAGGTCCTCAGGCCAGGGCTTTGGGGCGGTCGTTGGAACTGTCAGGGGAGAACGACTTGGGGTGTCCTGAACCTATGAAGAAAAGAATCAGCTCTGACAAGGACGGGGATCCCTGTGGGAAGAGTGACTGGAACAGAAGCTGCGTGCTTCTTCCCCTCCTCCCTTGATACTGATAGTGGGAGAGGGTTCAGGCTTCTAGGTTTCCCCTCCCTTAGGGTTGGAGGGCGGAAAGCACACGTATGCTCTTGAAGATTTTTTTTAAGTTTGGTATACTATTTATGAAATCTGAAGTCCGGTGGTAGTGATTATGATCTCTGTCCTTATGTGAAGCAAAAGTTTTGGGAGTTGGAGGTGAAGTTCACTGGGCGTGGATCCAAGGGTTTGCAGGAAACCCAAGGCATTTGCCTATTTCGCTGTTAGTCAGTTGGCTCACTTGCCTGCGCTAAAGGAGATTTTATAGACTGTGCTGTTAGGGTTATGATTCAATCTCAGTACTGCTTCAGAAAAGAGGTTTTCTGACCCATTTTAAGGACGTATAGCAGCAGAGGTAGGGGAGGAGATAGAAACTTCTGGTGTTCTTTAAGGTAATAAAGGCACATTTGGTAATGGTGGTGTTAACCATGTCATTTGTGTTGATGCAGATGCTTGAGGTTATAGGCACATAGCAAATTGTGTCATAAGTTTTAGAACAGATTTTCAGCTCTTAGATTTTTGTTGTTAGGATAAAAATCCATGACTTTTAACCCTTCCTCTTTGTTGCTACTTAGCATCACACACACACACACACACACACACACACACACACACACACACGCACGCACATAAACACCTCCGACCAGCACCCAGTGAGAGCTGATAGTATAAAGGTTATGAGGGTGGTTGTAACTGCCTCTGGTAAACATAAACTATGCTTGTTAGTTTATGAATATTACATAACATGTAGGTGAGCCCATGTGATTTTTGGTAACCTTTGTAGCTTGCTGGTGTTCTAGGCCAAAATATCAGCATTTACCATGAATTTCCTTATTTGTATGAATCCATTTTTTTAATTGCTTAAAGGTATTGAATGACTTTTTAAGGAAAATTTTGATTTATAATTAGTGTTGTAGTATATTTTCAGCCCTCCTCATTTTTGACTCTCTTTAGGATATATGAAAAGGTCTGGGTTGTCTTATCTTCTTGAGGAAATACATACACTGGGAAGTGAAATTATTTGCGTAGGGTCAATTGATGGGGGAGGGACCAAGAACTTGCAGGATCTCTTATTCGTCGGTTACCTGTGTTCTCCCCACAATATGTACTGAGCTCCCTCAAATCTACACAAAAACAGTACCGTAAATGAGACCCTGAGGACTATGCCTTAGAAAATAACGCAAATCTACATCTCCCAACTTTTTATTTTTTAGAAATGTAATATTTTAAAATTTATTGTTTGAGAATTTCATATAACACCTGTCTTATTAGGTGTTTTTTAAATTTGTTATTTTTATTTTGATGTGTATGAATATATTGCCTGCTTATACGTACATGCACCCGAATCACACAGTGCCCGTGGAGGTCAGAAGAGGGTGTCAGATTTCCTGGAACTGGAGTTACAGCCAGTTGTTAGCTACCGCCAGTTGTTAGCCACCATGTGGGTTCTGGGGACTGAACTTGGGTCCTCTGCAAGAGCAGCTCCCTATTGTGTATTTTCTAAATAAAAAGTAACATGACTCTTGAAATATACATCAGTAGAAATGTTTTTTATAACTTAAAAATTATTCCTTTGGTTTATTTTTATGTGTATGAATGTTTTGTAAGTTGACCAGAGGGATGCACTGGGGACAGTGCCCAAGGACACCAGAAAGATTTCTCCATTCTTAGTAAGCGGTGTCCACACTCTGTATTGGGGCTTTTTTACTTGCTGTTTCTACCTAGGATGCTTTGTCCCAAGCTTGATTGGTCTCTTCATGCGTAGTCTCAAAAATTAGTCATTTAGAAGCTTCTTACCTAGTTACCCACCATTGTCCTGGATAGACTGTAGTCCCTTCTCTACATATTTCTTTGTAGCTGTGTTTCATGACATATTTTTATTTATCTCCTACGTTGGAAATGGATAGAGCTGATTGTGACCCCAGCCAGTCCTTCCACTGCCCAGTGATGGGTACTACCAAATCACACCACCTGTCTTTTTTTTTTTTTTTAAAATTTATTTTTATTGATGCTTTGTGTATTTCATACATCATTTTCCAATTCAGTTCAGGCATATATCCCCTTCCCTTCCCCCCCACCCCACCCCTACCCATCCCAGATCATGCATTCTGCCATAAGTTTTCTGCATCTTTCTCTGCTTTTTTGTTTTGTTTTGTTTTCATTTTTTTTAACAATAAGTGATAATTTGTGAGTACAAGCATCCTTCATGTAAAACCAATTTGCAAGCAGTTGTGCCCAAACCCACACAGCTCATGGGTCCCACCATCCTGGAAGGGGGGGCTTGTATGTTCAATCAAGTTGATCAAATGAGTGTCCAGTCTATATTGTTGTAGTTTCACCATTAACCCCAATCGAAGCCCTTACATTCTACCACGCCCCCTCTTCCGCAGATTGTTCCCTAGGCTTAGAAAAGGGGCACAGGTGGATGAGAAGCAAAACACTCTACTTTCTCTGGAGCTGATGTCTTGGTCTCTAGTCAGTTCTGGCTGTTTTCTTTCATGGGCTGCCAGCTTGTCCAGGCTTAACCTTTCGATCCTACTAATGAAGCACATGCAATTAGATATTTAGGTATTTAAACAGTATAATATATAGCCTTTCGATCCTACTAATGAAGCACACACAATTAGATATATGGGTATTTAAACAGTACTAATTGTTATGGTAGGTTACTTTGGTATAGACACAGATGTTTGGATGGTATGTCAATTCATGATCTACATTTTCTTCTGTCAAGTATGGCAGGGTCTTCGTGTGGTTTATAACATCTCCTAACCATTAGAGGATGTAAGCTTGTGACATCAGCCGTGGGTTATTCCTCCAAGGAGAGAGCCAATAGCCAATTAGATTTGGGATATACAGACATATGGCTGCCACTGCTGCACAGTATTTCCAGGCAGATGAGGTGTAGCTGGTGCTGACGGAGGAGTCTTGCTTGACTCAAGGAGACCTATATTTGCTTTATTGGTTTAGTGGTCTTTGGTAACACTCTCTGGCATCCCAGAGACCAAGACCTAGCCCTGGATTCTCAGTACTTCCTGTTTTTGTGAGGTATGGAAAGAGAATAGATTTTAGAGTCACATGTAAGTTTTATGAGTTAAAATTGCTGTTCTTCTAGAAACTTGTAAAGTAGCCCAAGGCAAAAATACTTAACTTTTTTTTTTTTTTTTAATACTTAACCTTTTAAACTTACTCTGTAATTGATTGTCAACATAATTTATGTTGTACCTGGTCATGTGAGGAAGATTTTATTCCTATGTTTCAGCTGAAGATACCAAAGTTGGAAGTGATTTAATCCAAGTAATAGAACTAGCAGTAAAAGTTTGATTCCCTAAAACTGACAGCTATGTGATGGGCACTTGGAGTTCCTCAAGGCACATAGTACACGAGACAGGTTTGTTGCTGCAGCATGGTCCCTTTTCATGTCATAAGACATCCTCCTGGTTACAGGAGGAGCAGATGACCTGAGTCTTCCACGTGTCTGCCACCTTCTTGTATCTTTGGTATACTTCTTTTCAACCTCCACTGCCCAGCTCACACACAATAGCTCTGTCATGTTCAGAAGGTTGTAACTTAGTGCTCTGGAGTGCAAATTTTGTGCCTTCTATCACGGGTGGGTGAGCCTTGCCTTCTTTTGTTGCAAAGGCCATGGTGCTGTCATTAGAACTGCACTGCCTCACAGGTCACAAGGTGTAGGTTCGCTTGATCCCAGTTTGTAAATGTGGCATTTGATGTTGGATGGTTGTGATGAGGCAGATAGTATTAATCTCCTATAATAATGTGGCATTTGGGGCTGGAGAGATAGCCTAGCGGTTAAAGAGCACCGACTGCTCTTGCAGAGGACCCAGGTTTGATCCTCAGCACCCACATGGTGGCTGAGAACCGTCTTTAACTCCAGTTCCAGGGCAATCTGACGCCCTCTTCTGACCTTCGTGGCATTGCATGACATGAGTGCACAAACCTACATGCAGACAGTACATTCATACACACACACACACACACACACACACACACACACAATGTGGCATTTGATGTTGGATGGTTGTGATGAGGCAGATAGTATTAATCTCCTATAATAAGGAATGGACCCGAGGCTTTGGGAAGTGTTCTGGTTTCCTTTCAGTTGCTGTGACAAAACACTCTGACCAAAAGCAACTTGGGGAGGAAAAGGGTTTATTTGGCTCACATCTCCCTGGTCACAGTTCATCACTGAGGGAGGACAAGTAGGAACTCAGGGCAGGAACCTGGAGGCAGGAGCTGAAGCACAGGCCATGGAGGAGTGCTGCTTACTGGCCTTCTTAACTGACCCATGATTAGCCTTCTTTCTTATACAGTACAGAACAACAGCCCACAGTGGGCTGGGCCCTCCCACATTGCTCAACAATCAAGAAAATACCACACAGACGTGGCCACAGATGGGTCCAGTGGAGGCAGTTCGTAGCTGAGGCTCCCTTAGTCCATGTGTTCATCCTTCAGCCCAGGAGGCGTGCAGATGAACGCTAGAACTGTGCTCTGAACCACTTTTCATGGTGGTGTGAGAGGAGAAGTTTGTTTGCTTGTTACCACTTTCCTTTAACCCTTCTATCTTAGCAGTTGGAATGCAGTGAGGATTCTTTACAAAAAGCCTTAAATTCATCCCTTTCGCTCTTTCTCCCCTCTAAGTAATCTGGTTTATACTCTTGTTTTCTCTTTAAAAATAATTTTTTACTTAGCATACAAAATAATGCATTTGAGTTTGGCATATTTTTGTACATATGTATCTTTGTACCTTGTTCATATTGGCCCCCTGCTGCCTGCCTTTCCCCCAGATAGTGTGGAAGACATTTACACTTGATTTTCCTTCATTCCCCATTATCTTCTCTTGTTCTCACCTCTCCACTCCCTTTAAACTTCTTTCCTCCCAGAGTCCTCCTTTACTTTCATGTTACATATATACACAAACACACACACATACATATACACACAACATATGCATATGTATGTATAAATCTAGGTTCTGCATATGAGAGAAAACATACAATATTTTTCTGAATCTGGCCTATTCCATTGATGGTCTCCAGTTCTGTTTTTCTGAAAATGACCTAATTTTATTCTACATACATAACAATCTCCATTTGTCTGTCTACCACATTTCTTTATCCATTCTTCTGTTAATGGCTGTCTAGTGTGCTTCTATAACTTGGATCTTATGAATAGTGTAGGAAGAAACATGGATCTCTAAGCATCTCTGTATGCTAGCTTATGATACGTCTGATTTTGGTTTCTGACTTTCATAGTGGCTGTACGGGTTTACCTTCTTATTAGCATTACCGAGGAGTTCTTTTTCCCTCACATCTTTACCAGCATTTGTTATCATTTGCTTTTTTGTTGATAGCCATTGTAACTGTGGGTACTCTTGGTTTCTACCTACACTTGTCTTTTAAATTGCTTTCCTGCTTACAGTTGTCTCTCCCTCTCTCGTTCTGTGCCATTGCTGTTTTCATCTTTCTAAAGCTTGAGGATAGTGAGTGCCCTGTTTGGTACTCTACTGTTAGTTTCCCATTACTTATTCTTAGATTTAGAGTCCATTACATGGCTGGCTTTCACTGGGTGCCATGGTCTAGCTGTACCCTACACATATCCATCGTTGTACTTAAGGGATTCACTTTCTTACTGCTCCCTCACCCCGTTCATCCTCACTTCTCAAGGCCACCAGGGTCTGCTTGATGCTAATCTTATCTATGCAGTCTGCTAAACCCTAGAGGCACAGCTAGATTGTGAACTTTTTCTTTCTATTTATTTATTTATTTATTTATTTATTTATTTATTTATTTATTTATTTTTATGTGTATGAGTGTACTGTCTGCATGTAGGTTGGTGCACCCGTGTCGTGCAATGCCGCATCGGTCAGAAAAGGTCATCGGATTCCCCTGGAACTGGAGTTAAAGACGGTTCTTAGCTGCCATGTAGGTGCTGGGAATCGAACCCGGGTCCTCTGTAAGAGCAGTTGGTGCTCTTAAGCGCTGAGCCATCTCTCCAGCCCCGATTGTGAACTTTTTCTAGACAATACCTGTTTCTTGTTGGATTATTCTCTACTGTATAGATAGACTAAACATGTCTTCATTCTCTTCCTTTTTAGCACTGTGCAATTTAACATTTTGCTATGTGATCACAGACACTCATGTTTTGTGAATAACATGGTCTTAACTGTTATTCACTTTTGTCTTTGGTTTCCAAATTTTTAGTGTGTGGATATAATGGTAATGTTTTCTTTGCTTCTCTGCTTAGGTTGCTATTGAAATGTCATTTTCATGATTGTAGGTACTCTGTATTTCTCTAAAGATCACTGTAGTCTGAATACAACAGTAGTTATTTTCACCACTAGAGACAAAGGAAAACAGTTGAAATATTAAATGGTACCTTAGTGACCAGAGGAGTGTGAACATTGGGATGAGGTTGCCTGGTTCATGGCCCATGAACTGGTCATGCTGCTGAGTGGCTATGTGTTTCTGTGTCCTTGATAGAAAGTCATGAAAACAATATTAAAGGGTTTGACCTTTCACAAGTATTGAGTGTCAGAAAAGCAGAAGTTCATTTCTTAACATCAAGTTTTTTTTTTTTTTTAATGTACTGTCATGCATGACTTAATGATGGGGGTTATATTCTAAGAAACATGCCATTACAATGCAAGGATCATAGAATATATAACCTAAGGTAGCTATGATGGGATGATGCAATTCTTGGGACCACTGCCATGTAGATGGTCTTGTTGACCAGACTGTTATTATACTCTATGTGACTACTTAAGAAAAATTTCTTCAGGTTTAGAGGTTGGATTTTGGCTTGTTACTAATTCATTTTCTCTTTTAGGTTCACAGCTCTCACACCTGTTTTCACAAAGCTTGGCTAGGAGAGCACTATGAATGTTAATGACCTCAAACTCAGGTTGTCCAAAGCTGGGCAAGAACACCTGCTGCAGTTTTGGAATGAACTGGAAGAAGCCCAGCAGGTAGAACTTTATGCAGAACTCCAGGCCATGGACTTTGAGGAACTGAATTTCTTTTTCCAAAAGGCCATCGATGGATTTAATCAGTCCTCTCATCAAGAAAAAGTGGATGCACGAATGGAGCCTGTGCCTCGACAGGTGCTGGGCAGTGCTACCAGGGATCAAGATCAGCTGCAGGCCTGGGAAAGTGAAGGTGCTGAGCCTGTGCTCTTTTCTTACACAGTTTGTTATGCAATAGGGTAAATGATTAAAGTCGCTGGGTCATGTCACTAAGTCTGGGGTTCTCCTACTGCTTTAAGCCAAGTGACCCATAGGACTAACAAATAGTCTTGCCAAGAGGGCTGTAGCATCTGCTATTGCTGATCTGTATGTTCTGTTAGGATGTCAGATGCCTGATTTCGAAGCTCTTCTCCATTTAAGTCTTTATTTAGCTTCAGTCCGTTTCCCTCCTCAGTTTCTATATTTTTCCTAGATTTTTTATTCTGAAATTTCCTAGTACAAGTTAAATGTTCCAATTTAAGCTGGTTTAATCTGAAAACCTGCCCTAGCCTAACCTAGCCTAGCCTAGCCTGAACATCTAGTCTTGTTTCTCTGCATATTTTTTCCTTATTGCTAGTGCTAACCACATTTTACCGAGCCAAATAGTTTGCCTTCCCCTGGACATTATATTTTGCCTTTCCTGCCTTTGCTTATGTTTATCTTTAGCTGATCTGGCCTGTGTCCTTTCTCTGCCTAGTGGGGTCACCTTGTAAGGTCATATCCTGGGTTGTGCAGGCAGTTTGTGGAACTTAAATTCTGTGTTTTGTTTTTGTAGTACTGGATATGGAGCCAGGGCCTCCGGCCTGCCAGACAAGCAGTCTGCCACTGAGATGTAGCTCTAGCCCTTTCTTTTCTCTTTTACTTTTAATTTTGAGATAGGATCTCACTGATTTACCTGAAGTTATAAATTGATCAATAATGTTTGTCGAATTTTCTCAAAGACTCTTATTCAAAACATATAATGGAGTTTATTCTCATTATCTAGCACCAATTTTTGCTTTAAAGAATGACAGAATAGCTTAATGTAGCTTTTATTGGTAGTTGACAATTTTGGTTAATATAATCCAGTGCTCCTCTGTAGGAGGAGTTTACTAAACATTGTGTCCTCGTTCCTTGTTGCTTTTGCATAGCTATGGTGAAATAACAAGCTCCAGACAATTTAAAGGAAGAAGCTGTATTTAGACTCACAGTTTCACAGGGTTTAGTCCACCATGATGGGAAGACTTGGAAACACAGGTGCTCCACTGGCTTTCCCCCTTTTTTCCTTTTCTCTCTTTGGACCCCCCCAGCCCATGGCTGGTGTCAACTACATGCACGGTGGGTTTTTCCAGCTTAGTTAATCCTCTCTAGAAATCCCCTCACAGACACACCCAGAAATGCACCTCACCAATCTCCTAGGTGATTGTAAAACCAATCATGAGAGTGAAGATGAACCAGTAGAAGCCTTGAGTGTTTGTGTGCTTGTATGCATGTCTTGTTAAATCCATACCTCATTTCTTTAGCTGGGATTGAGCAGATGAGATTAATATTTTTTTAATTCTTTTTAAGATATGACTTTATCATAGGAACTAATATGAAAATGTCAGCAATTGCTTATATCCTCATCAGATCTATTTTTAAATGATATTTTAATAATAATTACATTATTACCTAGCATTTGGTTGTATATAGGTTTACTTTTGTGGATATGCAATAATGTTCTGGCTATAATTTTATGACTACATTTTACTATACCAGGGCTGCTTTTGTCTTCCATTTTTGGACCTTCTACCTCTCACTCCACAAAGGAGATAACTGGCATTATCAATATTTTGTATACCTCTCTATATTTCTCTAGGCTCACAAATTTATTGATTTTTCAAATCATGTTTCAAAAATCCTTAGGGATTTCACTTCTGGGAAAGTTGTCTTGGGTAGGGAAGGGACAAGGGAATAACTAGGTAGGTCCCCAACCCTTTCATATCTCTACTGCAAAAGTAGTTCAACTTTTTTCCATTTTGTGTATTTGATTATTATATGAGGTTTTATTTAAAATGACTTAGAGCTTAAAGAGCCACTTGAGAAGGATTGGTGTTTGTTGAGAAGTTGCTTTTCCAAGCTGAAAGACTCAGCAGTGGCTAACCTAGCTTCTTAGAATTGGGCCCTGCCACTAAGAAGAGAGAATGACTTTCAGATGAGTCCTTGTGAATGGAGAACTTTAGTGAGATCATGACTTAAACAGACTTTGAATCCCTGTCCTCTGGGTCTCAGAAAGCCTCTCCAAACCAACTTCTTACCCTCTGTTGTTCCAGCTGCCCATGTTTCTCGGGATTTTAAGAGGATGAGATCTTAACACTGACTCTGAAGGAAGGTCAAACTTCACCCTTATTATGTGTGGCCATAAGCAACGACAGGGTCTCCTTTTGATTTGAATCTTCTTTATGAGCTTTTTGTTGGAAGCTGTAGAACTACTTTACATTTATGGCTTTTCATTTAACATATAATCTTTAGCTGTTAGAGCAAGCATGGCACAAGCAGGAGCAAAGCAAACTTCCTCTTGGCTTAGTATCAGAAAACATCTATTTGCAGCTTTAACAGTAGGGTGGAGGAGATTTTGCAACTGACTTTTTGTCTTTCTGACTTAGCCTGAAACTACCATAAGTTTGCACATTCATAATACAAAAGTTCCTGCAACTATTTATCAAGGGGAAGAGATTGTGAAGATCATTCCTCTATTAGTTTCAGCTGATCCTGATAACTGTTTCAGGACAGTTGGTTCCTTTGGATGGTGGAAAAAAGCATTGTACTGTAATTTCAGAATGTCTGGTGTTTATTGAAATGATAAAGAACATTTGAAGCGTAGGGTGGAACATTCTTCATTTCTAAGAGATGAAGACATCATATGTGGTCTCTTTGTTGAGGAGAGATCTTATTTAATTTTTAAAGTTTTCTGGCTACATGTAGACAGCGTAACATAGAGAAGTAACTGGGAACTCGGTTGAGATCTTGAAAGAGAAGAAGCAAGAAGCTCTGAGAAGAATGTCATTTTAGTAAAAATATACTGGAGAAATATGATTGCTTAATATAAAATACCATACTTTTTTTTTATTATTATTTCAGTGTTTCCTCTGACTAGCTTTTGTGGATAGCTTTCCTTTCACTCTACTGTAAGTTGATGCCACCCAGCTTGGCCTGGAGTGCTTACTCCATGAATGTTCTGTCTGCTGCTCCAGAAGCACCTATGCCACCTTCCTGGTTTAGACACATGTGAGTTAAAGAACAGGGAGGAACTGGTCCAAGCAGGAAGTTATCCAGAAAGCCTTTGACCTTTCACAGGCCACTGGAAACTGTTTCTTGTAAATGTTATCAAGGAAAAGTACTCAGGATCTTGTAGGCTCACAGTACGTGGAGAGATGTTCTTTCTTCCTGGAGTGATCCCACTCTGGCTTAAAGTTGGGTCGTTTTGTTTTCTTTCTTTCTTTCTTTCTTTCTTTCTTTCTTTCTTTCTTTCTTTCTTTCTTCTTTTCTTTCTTTTCTTTCTTTTCTTTCTTTTCTTTCTTTTCTTTCTTTTCTTTCTTTTCTTTCTTTTCTTTCTTTCGACACAGGGTCTCCCTTTTAGTCCCAGCTGGCCTGGAGCTCGCTCTGTAGACCAGGCTGGCCTTGAACTCACAGTTCAATCCCGAGTGCTGGGATTAAAGGCGTGCACCACCACACCCGGCTGTTTTGTTTTCTTAAGCCTCTAATTTGGTCCGTGTTGAAGTCCTTCCTGTACGAAAACCATTAACTCTTGGGTCCCTTAGTGAAGGATTGAAAAAGATGATAACTAATATAATTTTCAGTCTTTTTCGTATTCTGCAGAAGCTTGAGGATGTACTTTTTAAAAATATTTTATTTATTATTTTATTTTTTGTGTATGAGTGTATTTCCTGATGCTTATAAGTGCACCCATCTCATGCAGTGCCCACAGAGGTCAGAAGAGGGCATTGAATCCTCTGGAACTAGAGTTACAGACAGTTGTTAGCCACCATGTGGGTGCTAGGAACGGATCCTCTGCAAGAGCTGTCAGTGGTCTTAACTGCTGAGCTGTCTGTCTCTCCAACCTGAGGATATACTTTTTAATACTTTTAAGTTAAAAATTTTTTTGCAAGAAAGAGTCTTGCTGTGAAGTCTAGTCTGGCTTTGAATTCCTGTTTCTGCCCCTAAGTGCTGGAATTACAAATGTGTGCTATTATGCCCTGCTAGCTTTAGGATATGAAAAGTTTCTAATTTCCCAATTGCTATATGGGCTAAGTACATCTATAGTTAGCATATTTTTTGGGGGGGGGTGGTAGGGGAAATACTACCTATGTGAAATTTATGTTATGACACATACTTTGAAATAATGTATAATTGCTGTATAATAAAAAAGCTTACTGAATTTTATTTGCCTACTTAATATCAAGTAGTATTTTATCTGTAGGTAAACCTTTTAATTATTATTATTATTATTTGTTGTTGTTGTTGTTGTTTATTTGAGACAGGGTATCCCTGTAGCCCCAGCTGGCCTAGATTTTTTTTTTTTTTAGAATTTGTTGTTGTTGTTGTTTATTTGAGACAGGGTATCCCTGTAGCCCCAGCTGGCCTAGATTTTTTTTTTTTTTAGACAGGGTATCTCTGTAGCCCCGGCTTGCCTAGAACCAGGCTGGCCTAGATCTCATAAATCTGCCTGCCTCTGCCTCCTAATGCTGGGATCAAAGGCATGCATTACCACATGCGTGCTTACTTTTGGTAAGCAATGGTGTCTCTGTAGGTACACGGCTAACATAGATGATGCACTAGTTCAGTTAGTGTGGACACCATTTGATTCTGAACAGCCATGTGAGCTGCATTTGGTTTTGAATTACCCTGGGCTTGATTCTCCAAGGATGGCTTTCTTTCATTTTATTTTTTCTTTGTCTTCTGATAAGTTAGATGTAAAAGGGTGAAGTTAAAACAGAAATACAGAAAAAACTGTTTGTGTGTGTTTATGTGTGTGCCATGTGCAGGGCAGAGACCAGGACAGGATGTCTGGGCGTCTTCCTTTAACATGCCCCATCTTCCTGCTTTGAGAAGAGGTCTCATAGTGAACCACAAGTTCACCTTTTTTGCTAGGCTGGCTAGCTGGTGGAGTCTTGGGATCCATTTCTCTCTGCCTCCCAATCCAGGGGTTACAGGCATGTGGCTATCCTTACCTTTATGTGGGAGCTGGAGATTTGAACCCAGAGTCTCATGCTTATAGAGCACATTTTCTTACTACCGAGGTATCCTAGCCCATAGAAGCTTTTTTTAAAAATCACAAATATGGATTATGTAACAGTTGATTTTAATAGTAGTGGTTAAATGAAGATGAGATAGATAAAAAAAAAAAAAAAGTGTATCAACCCAGAAATCCCAGTGCCACTCTTAGGTGATGACCAGATTGGTGTCAGGCCCACAAATGGAAGGAACTGAGGAAAGTGGCCTGCCAGGGTTAGGAGACAAACCCATGCTGTGTGAGTAAAGGAGGAGGTTACTGGGGGCTGGAGAGATAGCCTAGCGGTTAAGAGCACCGACTGCTCTTGCAGAGGACCTGGGTTCGATCCCCAGCACTCACATGGTGGCTAAGAACCATTTGTAATTCCAGTTCCAGGAGAACTCCAGTTCCAAGGGAATCCGACACCCTCATCTGACCTCCGCGGCATTGCATGACACAGGTGCACAGATCTACATGCAGACAGTACATTCATACACATACAGAAATAAATAAAATAATAAAAAAAAAGTTAAAAAAAGGAGGAGGTTGGAGCTGGAGAGATGGCCTAGCGGTTAAGAGCTCCGACCGCTCTTGCAGAGGACCCGGGTTCGATCCCCAGCACCCACATGGCGGCCAAGAGCCGTCTGAAACTCCAATTCCAGGAGAACTCCAGTTCCAGGGGAGTCCGACACCCTCTTCTGACCTCCGCGGCGTTGCACGTCATGGGTGCACAGACTTGCATGCAGACAATACATACACATATGGAAATAAATAAAATTAAAAAAAAAAAAGAGGAGGTTACTGTGAGCTGAACTCCTTCTTCCTCATAAGTCCTCCCTCTTTCATTTCTACAAATATGTAACAGACATATTCTAGTACCATCAGCTTTAGATGGGTCAACTTCTTTACCCAGTCTGTGTTGCCTTTTCTTTTCCACTGAGTTCCTTTCTAATCTGCCTTCCCTACCACCCTGAATGAAAAGGTGTTGACCAGGAAAGTTCTCCAGAATTTCTTCAACACTCATTTTATGTGTATGAGTGTATTGTCTACGTGTACGTGCACCTGTGCTGCGCAATGCCTGCAGAGATCAGAAGAGGGTGTTGGACAGTTGTTAGCCACCAAGTGGGTGCTGGGAGTTGAACCTGGGTCCTCTGAAAGTAGCAGCCAGTGCTCTTCACTGCTGAGCCATCTCTCTAGCCCCCTTCAACATTAATATTTTTTTTAATTAATTAATTTATTTTCTATTTGTATGAATGTACTGTCTGCATGCAGATCTGTGCACCCGTGTCATGCAATGCTGCAGAGGTCAGAAGACGGTGTCGGATTCCCCTGGAGCTGGAGTTCTCCTGGAACTGGGGTCACAGACGGCTCTCAGTCGCCATGTGGGTGCTGGGGATCGAACCCGGGTCCTCTGCAAGAGCGGTTGGTGCTCTCAACCGCTAGGCAATCTCTCCAGCCCCAACATTAATATTTTTAACAGCATTGGGTTCATGTCCACCTTAAGTCAGCCCTATAATTATGCATCATGTAACAAAACCTGACTGAGATGAAATTTGAAGGAACAATAAGCCACACAGGGCAAATCTGAAAGCTGAGCTGTTGATTGTTAAAATGTTAGAGCTGAAAAAATTGGGAAATTAGAACAAAGAAGTAGTTTAGGGAATTGATCAAAGGGGGAAAAAGCTTAAAATGGGGATCCATTGAGGACTGGTTACATGGAAGAGAGCACTGAACTGATATTGATGGCATTGGGTGAGCAGGTGCTGAAGCAAAGAGCTGCCTGTGGGACTGTAGCTTTTGGGTAAATGGAAGCCAGGATTAGAACCTGATTCCATGCAGTCTCACCCCACACTACACCACCTCCAGCAGTCTCTTACTGCACACAAATACTTTGTAATTTTTTTGTCTGACAATTTCATGAATATAATGTATTTTGTTAATTCCCAGCCCCTTACCCCTCTCATCCCTCTCCCACTCCCACTCCTGCCTTCACCTCCCTCTTCCCCTGAGTTTCTGTGCCTTTTGCTGCTGAGACTGTGCCCTTTGAGTGGTTAAGTAGGTCTTAGAAATGGGATATGGTAAGATTTGGTGGTTTTTGGTTTTTTTTTAATCCATGGTGAGAACCTGAGTTTTTTTTTTAGTAGTCTACCCTTTCCTGGGGAGGTTCTGGGGACTGAATCCAGAGCACTTGAACTGAGTTAAACCCCAAACCCCTCAATAGCTTTTATGGTTTCATTTGCTTACATAGGGATCTAAAATCTTTGTTCAAAGGATAGTATTTTTATTTAAGCATATGATTGATTACTTACTATAAAAAAACTGAGATTCTAGGCCGGGCGTGGTGGTGCACGCCTTTAATCCTAGCACTTGGGAGGCAGAGGCAGGTGGATCTTTGTGAGTTCAAGGCCAGCCTGGTCTACAGAGTGAGTTCCAGGACAGCTGGGACTACAGGGAGACCCTGTCTCAAAAAGACCAAAAAAACCTCCAAAACCCCCCAAAAAACCTGAGATTCTAAACAGAAGAACCAAATCAGTAATGAAAAGATTGATCTTTTCAAGCTGCTACTGGCCCAATATATATAAATATATATATTATATAAAAGAAACATACCAAGGGCTGGGGAGATGGCCTAGCGGTTAAGAGCACTGACCGCTCTTACAGAGGACCCAGGTATGATCCCCAGCACCCACATGGTGGCCGAGAGACGTCTGAAACTCCAATTCCAGGAGAACTCCAGTTCCAGGGGAATCCAACACCCTCCTCTGACCTCCGCGGCATTGCACTACACGGGTGCACAAACTTGCATGCAGACAGTACATTCATACACATACAGAAATAAATAAAATTAATTAAAAAAATTAAAAAAAAAGAAACATACCAAAAAGAGAGGAAGTTTTACACATTCTATTAATATCTAATTAAATATAACAAATGCATAATTATATGCTTTAACAAATATATACATGCATATTACTGCTCTAATCAATTCCAGCACTCTGCAGGTCTCCTGATGCCAGTTGATAGCTAATAAGTTCAGTTGAGTTAGGTTTCCAGCTAGGTGTCCTAACTTGAGAACCTGGGGTTTCTTTATATTTTCAGGGTAATAGCTTGCCCAGTGTATTTGCATGCCCATTGATTGGTTATTGATTTATAGACTGGAGAGTGTTTAATGCATCATCATTCATCCTGAAACCTTGGTATCTTTTATTTTACCTTTTTTCTTGACTTACTAATTTCTTGCAAAACCTTTATTGGCAATTGTTTATCCTTACCTTTTAATTTAACATAAAAATTTTAAATGAGTTCATTGAAGTATATAATTCATTTTGGGGTATTTGATTGGGTTACCTAAATTTAATTCTGTACATTGAATCATAGAGGTTTTTGTCATACAGGTCTTTTCTTTTCCAGGACTTTTCCAGATTTCTCAGAACAAAGTGGCAGTTCTTCTTCTAGCTGGTGGGCAGGGGACAAGACTTGGAGTTGCATATCCCAAGGGCATGTATGATGTTGGCCTGCCATCCCATAAGACACTTTTTCAGATTCAAGCAGAGCGTATCCTGAAGCTACAGCAGTTAGCTGAGAAGCACTATGGCAACAAGTGTGTCATTCCATGGTAAAATATGTTTCATGTCACAACATGTATTCTGTAATATTGGAAATGTGGGTGTCAGCTTTATTGATAAAGAGGCACCTTTCTTGTTACCAGTGATTTTCCGTAGTGGTGTAATTTACTGTGTATGTTAAAAGTAATATATATTATAGTACTTATATGACCTCAGTGGCCTTAAATGGAAAATACGTACTCTTTTTTAATTTTTGTATCCCTGACTGAGTACCTTTAGGAATACATTTCAGTGCTCAGTGAACCTCAACCTAGAAATTTCATACTGAATAATAGCTTGTGCAGGACAGAAATTGATTGAAAACCAATTTTATTCTGAATTCTGAAGGTATTGCTCTGTTGCTTCTAACATTGCTGGCTAGATGTCCAGTGTCATTCAGGTTCCTAATCTTTTCCTGTTTTTCTTCTCTCAAAGCTTTAGGAATATATTCTTTTTAGTATCTGAAATGTGATCATATCAAGGTATGGGTCTACTCTGGTTACCCAGTAAGCTTTTTCATTCTAGTAACTCAGGTCCATAAGTCCCGTCCACACCCCAGATGAAAGCTACTTTGATTTCTCCGCGATAGGTCAA
Organism: Rhizomys pruinosus; assembly: GCA_009823505.1. Classification (NCBI taxonomy): domain Eukaryota; kingdom Metazoa; phylum Chordata; class Mammalia; order Rodentia; family Spalacidae; genus Rhizomys; species Rhizomys pruinosus. Next base: position 3,727,919 of record VZQC01004878.1, on the reverse strand, counting down.
ACTTGTTTTCTCAGCTTCTGTCGGTATTCAGGGCCTCTGCCTTGGTATTATTTGTCCCCTAACTACTAAGAGATGATAGAAAATTCTGTTTCTTTTCACAAGTTTTTGCTTTAGTTCTCTAATTACTTTTCCAGAGCTGTTTTGGAAATTAGCCTATTTTGAGGGCGAAAGCAGCTGTGCTTTGACATCTCTCAGTCTCCAATCTGGTCATTTCAGTCCCATATGACCAACAAAAGCTCTGCTGGTTTTTCTGTTTCTGGGCCTGTACCAACACCAGAGAACACCATTCCAGCAAAGCAGCTGCTTATCCTCAGTTCCCCTTAAAGATTCTCCCCTCTGGGACATCTGTTCCAATCCATGCTCCTTCTGTGGTTTCCGATTCCTTTGAAGTGATTTTGTTTTGTTTTGTTTTTTTTAAATTGCCCAGCTCTTCTAGTTTAATGTAAGTATTGGCCTGTGTGAACTTTTTTTCCATTTTGATTCCTGTGGGAGTTTCGAGGGACATCTGTGTTCTAAGTAGCAAGCACTCTACTTCTAGGTCTAGCTTTCTTCTACCATGCCGGATTTTCTTTTCGTTTTTTCCCTCCATCTCTTCACAGTGTGCTATTTCTGTTCTTATGCAGAACAGTTTACCCACCTCTTTTGTCATCTAGATTGTGGTCCAGCTTATTTTACCCAAAGATCAAAATACCCAGAGTGATTTAGTAGACAGTGTTCACCATACCATTTTCTTCATCAGTTTATTAATTCAGTGACTATCAGTTGAGTGACCTCTTCCAAGTGCTGGTTATTAAACACTAGCCATAGCAGACAAAAATCAGGACTCCCATGTGGCTTATAGCTTAGTAAGCCCCCAAAGCAATGCAATTTCTATTTCTAGTTTGGGGCTGGATTTTTTTCCACCTTTGCAGTTCTAGCATGAATTCAATTTTTGTAACAGTGTTTGATTTTACTTTCATGATTATAACTGGAAGGTGAACAGATCTTGGATTCTGTTTCAGGTTTTATTAAAAAGAACCACAAGTGATTATTAAACTGTACTGCCACTATCTTTTTTGCTCTCTTTATTTAGAATAAAACTTTTAATTTTAGCATGTACTTTGACAGAGCTATAAATGCTTTTATTAACACCAAATATAGATTCTCTGATTCCGGAAGTATGTTTGATATTGCTAGATTGATTTTATACAGAAGGATTGATAAAATTGCTGGAAGAAATTAGCAGCTAATAAGGTGCCTTAGCCAGGAAAAAGATAGGATCAAAATAAGAAGCAAGTGCCTTCCGAGACTGTCTTTAGCTTAGGAAATACATACCACTTTATTTTTCCCTAATTTGCACAATATAGAAAATCTACTTTTCTTTTGTAAGGTATATCATGACGAGTGGTAGAACAATGGAATCTACGAAGGAGTTTTTCACAAAGCACAAGTACTTTGGCTTAAAAAAAGAGAATGTGATCTTCTTTCAGCAGGGAATGCTGCCTGCTATGAGTTTTGGTGGGAAAATTATCTTGGAGGAGAAAAACAAAGTTTCTATGGCTCCAGGTTTGTAATCACCTTTACATAATGGTGGCTTATGTCACAGTAATGACAAACTAAATTTTTATTTCCTTTGAATGTAGCGATTTGGATATTGAAAATAATTTTTTCCCCACTTCACAGTGATTTAAAAAGGTGAAAATGTCCATTGGTGAAATGGAGAGATATTTTCATACTCCTGGCGGTGTCTGCCCTAGAGTAGCTTTCAGGATGTGTGTTCTCTTCACCTGGTGTTCTGTATCTACAACGGTGTCCATGGCATATTTTTTACTGTAGTGAAAAACTGGAAATACACACTATTCGATGAATAAGAGGCTTCAGTGAAAATTTAATTTGGTAGTAGATTGCTTGCCTACCCCATGCGAGGCTCTGGGTTTATATGCCAGCACTGGGGAAACAAAACAAAATGGCGAGAGGCAGCATTCCAGTTGTACAAATAGCTTTCGTTCCTAAATAATGTTAAATTAATTGTTTGGAGACATTAAATGGTGAAGAGAAATATTTCTTTTTTTTTTTGTCTTTTTGAGACAGGGTCTCCCTGCAGCCCCAGCTGACCTGGAACTTACTCTATAGACCAGACTGGCCTTGAACTCACAAAGATCCACCTGCCTCTGCCTCCCGAGTGCTAGGATTAAAGGCGTGCGCTGCCACGCCTGGCGAGAAATATTTCTATGGGTTACTAGAACACAAATAGAGATCTGTGTGTACCATTGCCCTGTGACTAGGGCAATTGCATGGCACAACTGCCTGTAGTGTGTATGTGTTGCAGACTGCTGATGGCATTTCCTGGAACTGGACAGTATGCTGCTTATGGAGCCACAAGCTTGAGTGTGATCTCAACTGCGAACCCATTAGTACATTCATATCTTTGTGAATCTACTTGGAGGAAATACTAAAAGGAATAGACATAATAGAATATTCTTCATATATAGGCTTGTATTTCATCTGGATTCCTTTAAAAATTGATATTATTATTGTTTTGAGACAGGGTCTCAGGTAGCCCAGGCTGGTCTGCTACTTGCTCTGTGGCTGAGGGTGACCTTGAATTCCTGATTCTTCTTCCTCTACTTCCTAAATGCTGGATTACAGGTGTGTGCCATCACATTAGGCTTTCGCAGTGCTGGGAGTCAAACCCAGGGCTAGGCAAGTACTCAACTACTAAACTCCCATTTATTCTTTTCTAAGAGAAGAGCTTGCTATTTATTCTTAGCTCTGTTTTGGGAACGTTTCTAATTTTTCATCATTGTTTAAGTGATGGTCAAGGTTGTTGAAGGAAGAAATAGATTAAAGCAGCACTGAAAATAGAAAAAGCTTTTACTTGTATTTAATTTAAATCATAATAGGCTTTCATATAATCTGGCTTCTTAATAAAGGTTTGGTATAAAATGCTTACAAATTTTTATTGTTTAGACAGTATTGTCTGTTGGTTATAAATTTAATTATATTAATACTTGAAATGGTCTTATTCATAAATTTTATATTACACAGTATGTTATAGGCTAAATTATTGAAAAAGGCTCAATAACATTTTTTGGGGTTACTGGATTGACATTACTGATATTATTCTGTGTATATCCATGCTAAGTAGCTTTCAAAACCATGCCCTAGAGCTTTTTGACACCTGAATATGCTCTTCCTTATGCATATTCAGTTTTCTTGGCTTTGTAATGGGAAACAGTATTTTTCAGAGGCTCCATCCCTGTTTGTAAACATTAAGCAATCAAGCAATCTTGATTAAACATCAAGCAATCTTCTGTTTGTTTACCTAATGGGTCACAGTGTGCTCTACTGGGTTGTTCTATTTTTCCAGATGGGAATGGTGGTCTATATCGGGCTCTTGCAGCTCAAAACATTGTGGAAGATATGGAGCAGAGAGGCATCTGGAGTATTCATGTTTACTGTGTGGACAACATACTGGTAAAAGTGGCAGACCCACGGTTCATTGGATTTTGCATTCAGAAAGGAGCAGACTGTGGGGCAAAGGTAATGCCTTCTCAACTTTAGTGAGGCTTTAAATTGTCTTTCTCTGTCAATCTAGGATTAGTAAAATGTTTTGAGTAGAACCATTCATTGCCCTAGAGTAACTGAGCTATCCTTTGTTTTCTTTAATTGCCAATACTTAGTCTCTCTCGAAGTAGTAGTTCTCAAAGTAACATATGCTGGTCACAAGTAATAATTTAAAACGTGAGGATGATTTGTAAATACTTGAGAAAGTGAATGAATGGTTAGTACCCCTAGGATGGATTCGTTAATATCAAGTTATGTTCAAGCAGATTAACCTCTTGCTTTTCCTACTGGAGTAGTAGGAATGGAAATACCATAGAAACAGCAGATTTAGATTTAAGGCATTAACAAGGTGTCTCATGATAGTCTTGTGAATAAAATAGAAACATGAAGGGTAGGAATAAGGATAGGTAAGAATATCAAATTACTGTTGGAATGAGTGTACTGGTATTAGGATGGAGGGAAGGTTTTAATGTTGTGTCTGTTTCTAAACTGGCGTGGTGGCGCACGCCTTTAATCCTAGCACTTGGGAGGCAGAGGCAGGCGGATCTTTGTGAGTTCAAGGCCAGCCTGGTCTACAGAGTGAGTTCCAGGACAGCTGGGACTACAGGGAGACCCTGTCTCGAAAAGACCAAAAAAAAAAAAAACAAAAAAAAATATCTTATTTTATGTATATGAGTGTATTGCCTGCATGTATGTAATGCCCATGTTGTGCCCAGAGAGATCAGAAAAAGTGTCAGATCCGCTGTAACTGGAGCCGCTATGTGGGTGCTGGGAATCAAAGCCAGGTCCTCTGCAAGAGCAGCCAGTGCTGTTAACACTAAACTGTCTCTCCAGCCCCTAAACTTATTTTTTTTTTTTATGACATAGATGATGCCTTTGTGTCAAAAATAAAATGCATGTATACCAAGAATAAAGTATAGAAAACAGAAGAGACCTTAAAAATGTTTCAGAAGATTTAAAGTACTAATATAAACATTGCTTTTCTGACAGTTTTTTTTTTAATTTTATTTATTTTCTATGTGTATGAATGTACTGTCTGCATGCAGGTTTGTGCACCCGTGTCATGCAATGCTGTGGAGGTCAGAAGAGGGTATCGGATTCCCCTGGAACTGGAGTTCTCCTGGAATTAGAGTTACAGACAGTTCTCAGCCGCCATGTGGGTGCTGGGGATTGAACCCGGGTCCTCTGCAAGAGCAGTCGGTGCTCTTAATCGCTAGGCTATCTCTCCAGCCCCTCTGACATGTTTTTAAAGACTTCTATTTTTACAAAATAAAGTATAATACAATCAAATTAAAATCCCAGTGAGGCTATTTTGCGGGTAAATAATTGCAAAATTTAGATGAACATGGAAAGATGGTCAAGAAGATGTTAAGGGGTAATGTAAGAGGTTAAGGGGTGATGTAAGGGGTGAAGGGAAATGGAGGCAACCTATGAGATACTAAAATAATTAGAAATAGCAACAATGAGTATGGTTCTAGAACCAGAAGAAAATGGCAGATTAAAGGTTTATTTTATTTTTAACCTTGTGTGTGTGTCTGTAGGGGAAGGGGAGGTATGTGCACCTGAGTGTGGGTGCCCGAGGAGGGTGGGGGAAGGAGGAGGGTCTCCTGGAGCTGGAGCTACAGGCACCTTTGAACTGCCAGAGGTGTGTCCTGGGAGCCGAACTATGCATTTCTGCAAGAACAGCAAGCACTCTTATCCACTGAGCCATCTCTTCAGCCCTCTAAAAGATGAGTTAACAACAGATCCATGTATGTAAGAATTTGATATGTAGAAACAGCGTGTTTCAATTTTTTTTAAGGGGTTGAAAAATATGCAACAACTTTTAGTGAACATTTGTTGCTCTACCAGAGCTTATTCCTTCTGTCTGACTGTGTTTTCGTACCTTTTATCCAAATTCCCTGTGTCCACCACCCTTCCCAGCCTCTAGTAATCACTATTGCACATTTCAGATTAGCTCTATGTGATATACAAGAAAGAAAGAGTTTGTTTTATCTTTCTTTGCTTGGCTTTTTTCACTTAACGCAAAGTCCTACAAAGCCATCAATTTTGGTGTAAATGATAGGAGATTATTCTTTTTATGGTTTACAAATATCCCCTTGTATTTGTACTACATTTTCTTTATCCATTCACCCACTAAAGGACATCTAAGTTGATTGTAATCTTAGCTACTATGGGTCAGTCATATAGCATTAAACAACATGGGGATATCTTTATATGACTTCAATTCTTTTCATCATATACCTGCTAGTAGAGTAGCTGGGTCATTTGGTGATTATATTTTTATTTTTATTTTTTTCTAAATTTTTTTTTATTTATTTCTGTATGTGTATGAATGTACTGTCTGCATGCAGGTCTGTGCACCCGTGTCGTGCAATGCCGCGGAGGTCAGAAGAGGGTCTCGGATTCCCCTGGAGCTGGAGTTCTCCTGGAATTGGAGCTTCAGACGGCTCTCGGCCGCCATGTGGGTGCTGGGGATCGAACCCGGGTCCTCTGTAAGAGCGGTCGGCACTCTTAACAGCTAGGCCATCTCTCCAGCCCCTATATTTTTATTTTTTATAAGGAATCTTTACACTGTTTTGTATAGTGGCTATACCTTTTCTACATATGCTTCACTTGATTTATTTGTTGTTTGCCTTTTTGATAATAGCTATTCTAAATTGGAGTAATCATAAAGTAATAGGAGATAAAAATGCTAGCTACCCCAGTTTAATCATTAATGACTAGTTTATTGAGTCATAGTATATAATATAAACTTGTACATTTATCATTATTGAAAATTGAAACAGTACGTAGAAAAAATAGAGCTTCTTTCCAAATTTGTGGTATGCACGAGTAAGGTAGCTGACTCAGAGTGAAATCAGTCTCTCCTTCAAAGCACATGCCCAGGTCACACCTGTGTGGATTACAAAATTAAGTATTAAAAAATGAAACCAAAAAGGTGTTCGAAGAAAGCGTAGAACATGTTTGTAATTCTGATGTTAAAGAAGAGGAGAAATTACATTATGCTCTGACAAAAACAAAGTAGAATACAAATGAATTTGGAATCTCTATTAAAAAGGAGCCTTGCCTTAAGACACATGGCATGTTCTTTTTAAAGATTTTTAAAAAAAATAAAAGATTTTTTTCTTCGATAAATTCACATTTTGATAATCATATTTTGCTCATATCCATCCTCTCAACTCTTCCTAGATCCACCTGTCCCTTGCCTACCCAACCAAAGTCGTGTCATTAAAAAAAAAACAAAAAAACAACCCAGCGAGTCCCATTCATGCTGCCCATGTGCTCTTGGGTGTGTGGTCATCAGTGAATGTGGTCAACCTACCAGGGGCCACACCTTTAAAGAAAACTGTGCTCCCAGTAGCTGTCGATTGCTAGTAGCTCCTCAACTAGGGGTAGGACCACCTCCCCGCTCTGTGCTGCAATATTTTCTGGTCTGAGTTTGTTCAGGTCTTGTTCATGCTGTTATAACCCCTGTGAGTTCATGTGTGCAGCTGCCCTATTGTGTCTGGAAAGCACGGTTTCCCTATAGGCATCTACATTCTCTGGTTCTCATAACTTGTCTGCCCCCTCTCCCAGTATGACCCCTGAGCCTTGGGAGGGTGGGATGTGATACAGATGTCTCGTTTAGGCCTGAGCATACCACGGTCTTTTATTTTCTACACTTTGACCAGTTGTAGGTTTCTGTGTTAATTCCCATCTGGGAAAAAAAAAAAGCTTCTCTGATAAGAGTTGACAAATATACTAATGGGTATAATGATGTCTTTAGGAGTTGGTTTATTATTATGTCCATGTAGAAGAATAAGAGTAGTAGGTTCTCCCCTGAGGCCTGTCATCTGTCTAGCCACAGATTCTTAACCCTGATAACATGTCAGGATCTATTTTGTGGAGTGGGCATTAAATCTAATCAGAAGGTTTCTCCTGAAACATTCTTGCCAATATTGTACCAGTGGGCATATCTTGCCAGGTCAGTAATTGTAGCTTGCAGAATTCACCACTGGGCAAGATTGTTACTATTTTTCAATATGCATATGTAGTATGCATAAATATAAAAACTAGACAGTAGGGATAAGGCTCCCAGGTCAGTACCAGCTTGACTGCTCCGTGTTCTGTAAGTCAAGCCTGTGTTGTCTTCAGTGATAGAGTCTTACCAGCAGGTTCTGGATCCAAGAGCAGTGACAATAGCCTGTAATGTTCAGGCGGCGACAGGGGATAGTCTAAAATCTGATAAAAATCACATCCAGAAGTTGGTCTTAAATTTACTCAAATATGTTTTGAGAGATTGAACTGATGGGTCTAATAAGACTTTTAAAATGAAAAAAAATTAAGATAGGGTCTTCCTATTAGTCCATAATGCTTGGAACTCTTAAGGGCTAGAATTATAGGCATAAGCCACTATGTCCAGGATTAAGACTCCTTTTGACTATGAAAATGTAATTGATTTAGTTCATCAATTTAAGACTTCTCTGATACTCAGGACCATATGTAATGTATCGTAAATAGATACTAACTTATAATAAAAACATTGTATATTGGATTATAAATAGCTACTAAACTTAAAAATCAAAACCAAATAGTGCATTTTTGACTTTGTTCCACTGGGTGTCACTCTTCTTTTTAAAACAGGAACAGTTTTTACTGCACTGAGCTTTAGAGTCAATGTAAAGGCTGTAAGATCAGAGAAGAGTTCAAAGCCTGCCTGGTCTACAGAGTGAGTTCCAGGACAGCTGGGGACACAGGGAGACCCTGTCTCAAAAAGACCAAAAAAAAAAAAAAAAAGATCAGAGTAGACCTGGGAGGGGACTTCAGAGGTGGCCAGCCCATTTGATCTCAGAAATTAGCAACCTGCATGCCAGTACTTTGTTCAATTCCAGTTCGGTGTCCTTTGTCATGTTAACAGAACGAAGATTAGAATTCATGTGTACTGTATTCTGTTATGTCCTTTTATACAAGCCAGTTTTTAGAACAGTACTGAGTTTTCTGCCAGCTCAAAAGACATTAAACTGGGTATTAGCTCTTGTGAATGAACTAACACACAGAGATAGAAGTGTTAACTCTCATCCATTTCCTGTGGGCCTTCAGAGATAAGTCCAGCCTTAGTCTTTCCTTGCAGACTTACTGCTCAGTCCCATGTCTGACACATGTCATAATCACTCAATGAGAGAATAAATAAGAATGCAGATGGACCCAAACTATAACTCGACTAGCACATGATGAAAAGTTTTAGAAATATTTTTACCTATTTATCTCTCTTTCCACCTTGTTTGCTTGCTTGTTTGTTTGTCTGTCTGTTTGTCCAAGATAGGGCTTTGCTTTGTAGCACAGGCTGGACTCAAACAGATGAGTTTCACCATATCTGGCTAACTTTGTTTATAATATGGAAATCAAGGCTTTAAGGATAAATATTTCGACATACCCTAATTGGAGAGCAGTTTGAATATGGTGGTAGAATTCTTTGTAGTGTTTCTCTGTCTTGATGCATTCAGTACCTTTTTATGGAGTGACAGCTTTGAGAAAAGACTGGAAGCAGGTATTTTACAAAATTACAAAGCTAAAAAGTTAGGAAACATTGGTAATGGATATCATTTTGTGAAGTAATTGCAGTGATTGTGTGATTTTTGGATTCTTGCTTTTCAGAACATTTTATAGGATATTGATAAAATATTTTATGCTGTATATAATATAAACCGACTTATTATATTACTCAGTTTACAAATGCTTTTTTTTTTTTTTTTAAATTCAGACTTTTGTACTATGTAGCAGCTAATAGTTATAGAAGTAAGCCTTTCTTCCTGGGGGTGCCTATGTTTGAAAAACAAACCTGTGCATTTTTTAAAAATGGGGGAATTCCCTGCCTAGTATACAGGTACCCACTATAGGGAGTGAGAGGAGGTGACAGGTTCATAGATACGATTTGTAAATAGGCCCAGGATTGCTCTATGTCTCCTTCCAGTTCAACCTACTTCCCTGATAAAAAGTTTCTTTTTACTGACTACTGTGCCCCTTTCAGAGTGACAAACAGTGTAGCTACACAAGAGCTTACATGTTCGGGAGTCCTGCCTCATGGAACCAGACTCTTGCCTGTCTCTAATTGCCGGTCTCAATGGTGGCTTTAGTTATCTGGAAGATACTGGGACTGGCTCTATTTTTAAGAAATCAGTTGCTGAAGCAAAGTCTCTTAAGCTTACTGGTATAATTATTTTTTAAATTTTTAAATTTTTTCTTTATTTTTTTCTTTATTTTTTTTAAGGGCACTAGTATAATTTCATATATCCTTAGGATACACTTTTCAAATATGGGACAGAAAAGTACATGAGATTAACTATATAGATGAACAGAACAATACCTTCAAGTACCCTTTTTTGTTTGGTTCTTACACTGGCTGTTCACTTCATCTGAACATTAGTTAATTAGGTCTTCCTCTGTAACCTAAGCTACCTAGAACCTACTCTGTGGGCCAAGTGGCCTGGAGCTCACAGGAGTCCTCCTGCTTCAGCTTCCCAAGTGCTTTGATTATACCACCATGAGCCACCACACTCAGCTTGAAATTTGATTTTATATGAATGCATTTCACGGGCTGGAGAGATGGCCTAGCGGTTAAGAGCGCCGACCGCTCTTGCAGAGGACCCGGGTTCGATCCCCAGCACCCACAGGGCGGCCGAGAACCGTCCGAAACTCCAGTTCCAGGAGAACTCCAGTTCCAGGGGAATCCGAGACCCTCTTCTGACCGCGGCATTGCACGACACGGGTGCACAAACTTGCATGCAGACAGTACATTCATACACATACAGAAATAAATAAAATTAATTAAAAAAACATTAAAAAAAAAAATGAATGCATTTCACAGACTTACTTCAGAATTTTCTTCCAAGTATTTTTCTGGGGTCAGTGGTTTCAAGATTAGAGTCGTGGCATATCAGAACCACCTGTGAGAATTCTGTTTTAATTGCACACTCTTATCTCTTTCCTATGATTTTCATATACACTCTTTTTCCCCAGTCCCCTATCAGCCCAGAGCCATTGTTAAATGAGAAAATCACTATCACTGGTTTTCATAATTTTAAAGACATAGAATCTCATACTTCAAATGAAGTCTAAGTTGAAAATGGATAAATATTAGTAGATTTTTTTCTGATTAAGATTGGATTAGAAACCCAGTGAGAGCTGGGCGTGGTGGTGCACGCCTTTAATCCCAGCACTAAGGAGGCAGAGGCAGGCGGATCTCTGTGAGTTCAAGGCCGGCCTGGTCTACGGATCGAGCTCCAGACCAGCCAGGACTACAGGGAGACCCTGTCTCAAAAACAAAACAAAAAGAAGCCCAGTGAACTGTCTGTTTCACTCTTCTTCCTTATCTAGGTTTCTGAAAAATAAGGAAAAATGCTGTATTTTTGAATGAAAATTAAAGACAATTTTCAAATGAAGTAATGATTTGGGAGTTTAAAATGAGAGAAAAAAATTGCCTTACTAACATCTTTTATAGTATGAATACCAGAGAAATGTCCTTTATTCTCAAGGTACTTACATGTGATTAAGGATAAGTTAAATTAAAAATACAAGGTATTTAGCACTTGGGAGGCAGAGGCAGGTGGATCTTTGTGAGTTCAAGGCCAGCCTGGTCTACATAGTGAGTTCTAGGACAGCTGGAGCTACAGGGAGATCCTGTCTCAAAAAGACCAAAAAAAAAAAAAAATACAAGGTATTGTGTGGTATTTTTGCCTTGGCTTGGTTTTGTGGATAGGAAGGACATGATGTTCCTCATTTCTATATGGAAATAAGTCTCAAAGAATATAATGATAGTAGATTTTCTAAATTTTTTTTGTCCCAGCTGGCCTGCAGCTCGCTCTGTATACTAGGGTGGCATTGAACTCACAGAGATCCACCTACCTCTGCCTCCTGGGATGGGAGGCATCCTGAGTGCTGGGATTAAAGGGGTGCGCCACCACACCCAGCAATTTTCTAACACTTAAAGACAGTGTAAGCAAAATTATAAAGGTAGGCTTTGATAATAGCAAATCTCTGAAGAAGCTTTTAATTGTGTTTTCCCTTTACTGTTGTCTTTTTTTTTTTTTTGATGGGCAGGTGGTAGAGAAAACAAATCCCACAGAACCAGTTGGAGTGGTTTGCCGAGTGGATGGAGTATACCAGGTGGTAGAATACAGTGAGATTTCTCTGGCAACAGCTCAGAAGCGAAGCTCAGATGGACGACTACTGTTCAACGCCGGGAACATTGCCAATCATTTCTTCACTGTACCGTTTCTGAGAGACGTTGTCAAGTATGAGCAAGTCAGAGATTCTTAAACACTTCCGTTACTAGAAACTCAGCCTTTGGGGTTGGAGGCAGGGACTCCAGTCCTCCCCAGGGCACTCATCTTTTCTCTTGAGGATCACTGTTGTTAGGGAAAGTCATCTCACATTGTGATTGTTTTTCATAAGATGTATCAGATGCTGAGACTTGATAGGAGCCTTCCCCCGTGCATGAGCTGGAGCACAAAGTGTTTTTCCCTTTTCGTTTCATCCTGTCAGTGCCCCAGTGGGCTCTGGGGAAACAAAGAATAAGAAATGAAACTCTTCACTATAACTGAGTGCTCTTTAAAAATAGAGTTCTACCCTATATCAGTCCACTGAATCAGAATTTCTGACGGTAGATCCAGGGCATGTTGTCTTTTTGAAAAGCTGCCAACATAACTCTAATTCTGCTGTTTCCCAGACTAGCATGAAAGAGTAAAGACAAGGGTTCTGAGACTTGGATGTAGTACTACGATTCTGAGTGAGAGCTATTTAATTGACATTAGTTCCATAGATTTATGGGGTACAATGTGATGTTTAAATACATGTACACATTGTAGAATGATCATATCAGGCCAGGTAAGTTTCACATTAGACTATCAGCTCTAATATTAAGGTATTTTCTCATACTGCTGTGGTGTTTGAAGCTATATTATGGGTTCATCCGTAGAAACCTGTAGTACCTTTTCATCCTATACTTGAAGGATTTGAGGAATGTAGAGCAAAGAGAACAGTTCATAAAAGACATGGAAGTGGTGGGAGAGCCTTGGTGTAAGTTCTGTATGTGTGTACATGTGTTTGTATTTGTGTGTGTGTGTGTGTGTGTGTGTGTGTATGCATTTTGAGATAGGGTCTTGCTGAGGCTGACCTGGAACTCACCGGATAGCCCAGGCTGGTCTCACACTCACGATCCTCTTAACTTAGTATTCCAAGTGCTAGGATTGTAGGTGTACACTAATGTGTCGAGCTTTTTTTTTGATTCAGGGTTTCCCTATAGCTCCAGCTGGCCTGGAATTCACTATGTAGACCAGGTTGACCTCGATCTCACAGAGATCCATCCACCTGCTTCTGTTTCCTGAAAGCTGGGATTAAAGGCATGCTCCACCAGGCCTGGCTATTTTTTTGTTTTTTAATATGGAAGTCATTATTTGAATTTTTTTTTAGGGGGAATCTAGTCATATAATATATTTACATGTGAAATCTTAGTACCAGTTGTTGATGCTTTCTTTGTACCTGATTTTCTGATATTTTCTGATATTTTTTTAGCATTTTAAAAACTGGAAAGTGATTATATCTTTTTTTGCCCTTTATTTCTTAGTGTTTATGAACCTCAATTGCAGCACCATGTGGCTCAAAAGAAGATTCCATATGTGGATTCCCAGGGGCAGTTAATTAAGCCAGACAAACCAAATGGAATAAAAATGGAAAAATTTGTCTTTGACATCTTCCAGTTTGCAAAGTATGCTTTGAATAGCATTAGTAAGATTAAATATATGCATTGAAATACTGCTTTTTATTCTGTTAGCCAAGAAACTGTGCTCAGAAAACATTTGATAGTAGACATTTTGATCATAAGTACTAAATACTTTGAAATACTAAATACTTTATGGTCTGTGCTACCTCAGACCATAAAAAAATTAGCTGTCACTATATAGCCCTGTTGCAAAGTTTTTAAAGTTGTTTGTTTTTGACTGAGACTAGAAGATTAACATGAACAGTTGACCCATGTTTGTTGAGGCTGGCCTATCAGTATGTGTTTCAGTGAACATGCTTTTTATATGGTGTAAGGATCACATCGAATGTTGAGATACATGTTTCAGAAGGTGGCCAGTATATAAATGTAGAAAACTAGTTGTGTAAGATCATTCTTTACTTGGCCATGTGCCTTTATTTTAGTTTGTTTTTAGACATGGTCTTGTGTTGCCCAGGCTACATGAACACACTGTAGCCAGAGTGAGCTTGAACTCCCGATCCTCCTGTGTCTCATTTCCCGAATGTTGAGATTACAGGCCCGAGTCTCCACATCTGGCTTCCCATTTGTTTTACTAATACATCCTTTTCTTCTGTCCCCACCCCCCAGAATAGATATTAATATGACATTTGTACCTTAAAATTTCTGCTCAAAACAGTCAACTTCCTCATGGAGAATATTGAGAAAGACTAAGAGATGAAAAGCATGTTTGGCAGAATGCATGAGCTCTGGCGGGGTGGGGGAATGGGCGGGAACACGGGTCTAGATTTGTTAAAAAAATAAAAATAAATTTATGTGAAAAAAAAATTTCTAGTTTTTCTCACCTAAAATGAAGAGTTTTTATAGCTATATAGTTAGGGGGTAGAACTCTTTTTTTTTTTCTCCCACTGGAGAAGAAAGTTTCTTTCTTTGGATCTTGATGAACATTATTTGTGAATCATTTATAATTGAATGAAGAAGCCTTATTACTGAGTCCTAGAACCTTGGGTGTGTCGGGAGGAGTCAGAGGCTGTGTAGGGCAGTTTCATTTCATAAGAATGAAGTCTTTGTATGGTTTCACTCTAGGAAGTTTGTGGTGTATGAAGTATTACGGGAAGACGAGTTTTCCCCACTTAAGAATGCAGACAGTCAGAATGGGAAGGACAACCCCACCACTGCCAGGCATGCTTTGATGTCCCTCCATCACTGCTGGGTCCTCAATGCAGGAGGCCACTTCATAGATGAAAACGGCTCTCGCCTCCCAGCAATCCCCCGGTAAGTCACTGTCTTTGGTGGTGTGTATATTTTCTTGACCTTTCCTTTTGGGTGTCTTCCTCTTGTCTTTAATGTATACCTAGATCTTTTCTTTCTTTCTTTTTTAAAGTGTTGTTCCCGATGTAAAGTGACCACAGCTTTGCCCGTTGCAAAGGGAATTATACTTCATTTTTTTCTTAGAAAGCTCTTAATAGATCTGTTTTTTCTTAAACATCCTCACTGAATCAGTGAAATTATTGCTGCTAAATAATGGTCAGAAGGTAACTATTTTTGTGTCATGCGGTTAAAGCCATCGGCAGCACACTGTGCCACAGGCAAGGTCCTTAGCCACAGAGGCTGTTGCTGCTGCCACGTGTCTACTTGTGAGACCACCAAGAGTCTGGCCACCTGTAGGCTGCCTGTGACATGTTCTTCATAGAAGAAAGTGCTATGATATTTATATTCACACTTTAGAACTATTTTGGGTTTCAGAAGTTAAGAAAGAAGATACCTGTAGCTATTTAAATTTGAGATAAAGCACTTTTAGCCTAAGTCCTTTATCTGATGTGAAAACTTTCACTGGCATGTAGAATGTCCTTTTCTAAATCTTTGGGAGTTTTTGTATTTAGTGAAGGATCCTGCCTTTTCATTCTTAAGGGATAAATGTCTGGCTACATGCCTCAGAATGCTAGAAAGCCTCAGTAAATGGTGGCCCACTGGGCACTGAAGCTTACTGTTCCATAACTTTTTGTTGTTGTTGTTTGTTTTGCCGAAAGGAACAGTATTAGCTTGTCTGTTATCCAAGGCCACTTATAATAGGCCTGCTTTGTCAATAAGCTTGCTTTGTGACATGCCACATTATTTTCATGCTTCGTCTTTGACCACTGAGTTTATTT
The DNA here is from genome assembly GCA_009823505.1 of Rhizomys pruinosus. NCBI lineage: Eukaryota > Metazoa > Chordata > Mammalia > Rodentia > Spalacidae > Rhizomys > Rhizomys pruinosus. The sequence goes on along the minus strand of VZQC01004878.1, from coordinate 3,712,487 downwards.
TTTTCACTGCCTAAGATCTCTTTTGCCAAATTTATGATTTGCTGTAAAAACATGTCATTTAGTCAAGTCTATTTTGCTATTCCACTTCATTGTTATTATTTGTTTCCATTCCCATTAATGCTTATTTATTCCTACATAGCAGTGCTACAAATGGAAGGTCAGAGACCATCACAGCTGATGTCAATTACAAGTAAATATACCAGCCTGCCTGCAGTGCATGGTGATGGGCCTGTGCTTTCCTCCATACTAACTGGCGTTGTAGTTTAGTGCTCTGCCTTTTGGGGGTCTGGAGGGAGGATGATTGAAGCTCTGGTGTGGGCGCACTGCTTACCTGGTGGCAGGTATCTATCTGGATGACACTAACTCAGAATTTCAGTGCATGCAGGAAGTGGGGAGCATGCTTTTCTAAAGAATCTGAGCATGGGTGTTGGAGCCCACGGTGGCAGGTTTCCAGGTGTCAGGATCTTGAGCAGGTTATAGGACAAGTAAAACAAATTTGGATCCCAGCATATGATTTTTAGCATAAGCATAAACTAGATGAAAATAGCATTCTGAAAAAGTGTCTTACTGAATTGCTCTTGATAGGGAAGCTGACTGCTCCTGACATATTCAGTAGCTTCTAATGTGGAAAAAATGTCTTTTGTTTTATTTGCACACTAACATTTTGTTGTTGTTGTTGATAGTGGTAGTGTGTGTGTGTGTGTGTGTGTGTGTGTTGCTGTAGTTTTGAGATGAGGTCTTTCTCTGTATCTAGGATCGGCCTGTAACTCTTACTTCTCCTGCCCTAGCTTCCGAGTGCTGGGATTATGAGCATAGGCCACCATTCCTGGCTAGGGTCACTGTGTTTTCATTGTCGTGAACTATTTTGATTCTAAAGCTCATATATATATATATATATATATATATATATGATTTTTAAGAGTAGGTCACTTTTTAACTAGAAATGGCATAGCTTCTTTCATCTGATTATTATTTTTTACATTTAATGGTGTCATTTTTTAAAAATTATTTATTTATTTATTTATTTTATGTGTATGAATGTACTGTCTGCATGTAGGTCTGTGCACCCATGTCATGCAATGCCTCGGAAGTCAAAAGAGGGTCTCGGATTCCCCTGGAACTGGAGTTCTCCTGGAATTGGAGTTACGGACAGCTCTCAGCTGCCATGTGGGTGCTGGGGATCGAACCCGGGTCCCCTGCAAGAGCGTCGGTGCTCTTAACCGCTAGGCCATCTCTCCAGCCCCTAATGGTGTCATTTTTAAGTAAATCTCAAGAGAAAGCAAAAGTGCATAGAACAAAATCCTTGTGAAGGCAAATATTTGTTTTGTGTTCCAGTGCTAGAGAAAAAGAATAGGTACCTAGAAGTTTTGAGAAATCAGTACTTTGGGGGTATACAGGTATAATAAAACTATTTTAGGAAGGGAAGTGTAAAATTCAGAAGAGTGGTTACTGGGGCACAGATAAGTGAGCAGGGGCACAATACAGAAGAAGAATCCAGGAAGGGTTTTTGTAGAATAGATTGCATGAACACCAACACACAGATCTATACAAGAATATTAGTGGTAGCTAATTTAAAAATGTAAAGATGGTGGTTATGCTGCTAAAGTCCAACACATGTTGCACAGATTCATTTGTGCACATAAAATAGTATATACTGAAGCTTTAAAAAGTTATAAATAAAGTAAAAATAAACTTCTAGATCAGTGGTCAGAAAGTAGAAGGTGCTGGATTTGCATGACTATAAATCACAACTGGGAAATCCGACAGGAACCCAAGCTGGGGGAAGCAATACTGGCCTGAGGTCCGGTTATAGGAAGGTGTTTCACAAGTCATTTCTGATTGGCTTTTCATAATTTTTGAGCCCATTTACTTTTTTTTTTTTTTTTTTTGAGGTAGGATCTCTCACTGACCTGGAATTGACCAAGTAGTTAACCCATTATTTTTACAGCTAAATTTTTAGCTGATATTTTTGCTACCTTTTAAAAGTTTGACTCTTAAGTTTTTCAGGTAATTTTGGAAATAAGTCTAGGGCAAAGGATCTGGAGATAGAGGTGATGTGAGAAGCGGAGCCAGCCTGATGATACTGTCATCCATGTGCCTCTCCTGCCGCTCAGGTTTGCCTTGGAGATAAGCCCCAGTGAGCCCCAGTGTCTGTGGCCCTGTAGGCATGAAAGGGATTTTGTCTCAGATCTGGTTAGTTTCTTCTAGGAGCCATAGATAACTATTGCCTCTTATGTTGGAGGATCCGAGGCACAGAAAGAACCCTTTGCCATTTTCTGTCTCATACATCATTTTTAATATTTAGACAAGCTGCTTAAGAAATAAAGCTTTGAACCTGAATTTTCTTTTCATTGAACCATATCTATTAACTTAAAAAGAAAACAGTTTGGGGACCGAGGAGATACCTCAATGGTACTGGCTGCTCTTGCAGAACACTGGGGCTTTGTTCCCAGCACTCACATAGTGACTAACAACCTTTTGAAACTGTAGCTATAGGGGATCTGACTTCAGTGATCATCAGACATGTATATGGTACACATATATATCTGTATGCAAACACTCATACACATAAAAATAAATACTTTTTAAATGAAGCAATGTTTTAATTATATAGCTGGAAGCAGCATTCTTCTATTTTAGTTAAGACTCAGTAGTTTTAAACATTAATCTTATTTGGATTGTTTTATTTAGTGTCCCTCCCCATTCCCCCTTTGTACAATTAATGAAACCAAATGGCATTGTGGACTTAGAAATAATTCCTCCTATAGTCTTTAGTTCCAAAGAATGCCTACAGAGAGTTGAAAAAGATTACTTGAAGAGGGGAGATAAGGGCCAGCAGGTAAAGGTGCTTTCTGTGCAAGCCTGATGACCTGAGTATGATTCCTGGAACCCACATAAAGGGTTCTACAAAGTTGTCCTCTGACCACCATGTGTTCTGTGACAAATGAAAAAAACTGAAATGTGAAAAGGAACTATTTTGTATAAAAGGGAAGAGAAATAGCTCAGAGATTGTTTGAAAGAATGGAAACAAGGATGTGAGTCTTAACAAAGTGTCATTTTAATTTTTCATTTAATTTACTGTATTAGCCACTAAAAAGTTGCTTGTTAAAAAGTATTAGGGGCTAATTATCCTACTGGGCTGTTCTGTCTGCATTTGGTGCTGGCCACTTCTGTGTTCCAGTCTTCAGGCCATTGCGTTGCCTATCAAAGTTGCCTTTCTCAGTACCCTTTGGACCTTGCAGGTCTAGAAGGGAAGTCATATTCAGATCAAGTGTATGTGCTTCTTGGGTTCAGAGCTACATGTGTAGCTGGATAACTAAATATTTCAGGGTGTTAAATGGAATTGGGCTACATACATCTTCTCAGTGTGATAGATCCCATTTGGTTTAGTCTGACTGAGTTGCCCCAGAGGTTAGATCTAGACCCCTTATCTTGAGGATGTGGCACATATCCGGAGAGACTTACATCTTCTCGTGACACAATACTGCTGGCTGCCTTCAGAGTTCATTTTCTAGCAATCTCACAGGCCTACAGCTGCTGCTAATATCCTAGGTGCTGAAGTGTCTTACACAAGAGAAATAAGTAATTTCTAAAGCCTACTAGGAGTGTAAAGTGCAGATTTATAAGAATTAACTGATGTTATCGGGCAGCATGTAATGCTGTCCTCTTTCTAACCCCCCTGGCTTGATCCTCCTGTCTCCACCTGCTAAGTGTTTTGTAGTGCTGGGGCTTGAACCCACCACAACTTCATGTGTGCTAGGCAAGCACTCTACCAATGGAGTTATATTCCCGGCCTGCTGTTGCTAAGATTGTTGAGATGGCAAATAGCACAACTTTCTGAGGACTGCCTGTAAGGGAAACACAATTGACTATTGTGTTAGATCACTTAGAAATTCAGAATTGTGACCTATAATTAAGCAAATAGGTGACTTTGTCCTTGCCTTTACCTTGGTACTTTTCTGCCCTAGTATTTTAAGGGGACTTTGGTAGCATAAGTACTTTGAGACATAGGAATAAATTAACTAATGTAGAAGATTTAGATTGTATAAAAATTGTATACTAGAAAGTCGTGAAACAAGAAAGGAAATGTTCTGTGTGCTGTCCAGTTTGGTTCTCATTAGCCACTCATGGGTACTGAGCACATGAAATGTGATTTCAGATAAACTGAAATTTAAAATTCGAATTAAATATTTTCAGTTTAAGCAGCATATGTGACTATTGGCTACTGCATTAGAGAGTTGAGCTCTAGGATCTGATGTACAAAATTATGCTCAAGGAGAATTAAAAAAATGTAAAAGATTCAAAGTATCTAGTAGTGGGTCCGGCCTATAGTATTATGCCTAGTTAATAGTCCTTTATTAACTTCCCAAAATTAGAAGAATTATGTAAAGGATAGCGTGTAAAGAACAGGCAGCAGTTATATGCAATGATTATGACCTAATCTTAATTTATTAACTTAATCTTCAGGGAGTTTAGTAATTTTTAGGGCAGGATCTATTCTTTAACTAGAAGAATTTTATCGCCTGCAAGCTTTGCAGAGGAAAATAATGGTCTGTATTTTCACACTGGCAAGTAACGTGGGAAGCCAAATCTTTAACATACATATACATAATATATATATATATATTTTTTTTCTTAGCTTGAAAGATGCCAATGATGTACCAATCCAATGTGAAATCTCTCCTCTTATTTCCTATGCTGGAGAAGTAAGTTTGTTTCACTTTTCTCTCCGTTGTTTTACAAAATATTGTATATTTCCAAATAGCTAAAAATGAATTTTAAATGTTTGCACTACAAAGAAGTGGTATTTGAAGAGATGGATATGTTAATTAGCCCAGATGGTTCTTTACACAATGTATGCATGCATTCAGCCAGCACCTTCTACCCTATAAATATATGCAGTTACTTTGTCAGTTAAAAATTTTAAAATAGGGGCTGGAAAGATGGTTCAGCTGTTAAGGGCACCCGCTGCTCTTGCAGAGGACCTGGGTTCGATTCCCAGCACCCACATGGCTGCTAAGAACCATCTTTAACTCCAGTTCCAAGGGAATCCGACGCCCTCTTCTGATGGAGCACCAACCTACATGCAGACAGACTCATACACATAAAAATAAATAAATAAATAAAAAAATTTTAAATAGGAGGCTAGTGTTGCTGTAGGCTGCCATAGAGCTGTCCTTAGAGAAGATGCAGATTTGGGGTGGTCCTATCCTGAGGAGCTCCCCAAGGGAACAGATGAGAAGCTGCATTTGTTCTGATTTTTCCTCCTTAAGAATTTGTGTTTTGTCTTTGATCTGTCCCATAGTGAGTTTGTTAGTTGCCAATAACAGAAGTCTATAATGTTTAGTATGTTTCACTTGCCCATTAAATGCATACAGTAGATCTTTATAAAAATTAAATAGGGGCTGGAGAGATGGCCTAGCGGTTAAGAGCGCCGACTGCTCTTGTAGAGGACCCGGGTTCGATCCCCAGCACCCACATGGCGCCTGAGAACCGTCTGTAACTCCAATTCCAGGAGAACTCCAGTTCCAGGGGAATCCGACACCCTCTTCTGACCTCCGCGGCATTGCACGACACAAGTGCACAAACTTGCATGCAGACAGTACATTGATACACATACAGAAATAAATAAATGCCGGGCCTGGTGGCATACGCCTTTAATCCTAGCACTTGGGAGGCAGAGGCACGCGGATCTCTGTGAGTTCGAGGCCAGCCTGGTCTACAGAGTGAGTTCCCGGACAGCCAGAGCTACAGGGAGACCCTGTCTCAAAATAAACAAACAAACAAACAAATAAATAAATAAATAAATAAATAAAAATTAAATAATCCCCCTTATTTGATAAATTACCTGGCTTTTTGTAATGCAAAGTAAGTTTTCTTTCCAAATATATATTTTGCTCATATACTTTGCTGTTACCCTCAAAACCTGAGGATTTGAGGGTTCCTACTGTTCTTGTAACATAATATTTCTTTCTGGAGGTTCTTATTTTCTAGCTGTAACACAGAGATAGTCATCTTGCTTTGAAAGTTAACTTTATTGACTAATGATTATGGTAAGAATTATCATCTTGTGATGTTTAGAAATTGCATTATAATCACTTGGCTAGCATTTGTAGGGTTCTGAATTTCATCCTGCTCTTGGAAAACAAACTAAACACAAAACAAAGTAAGAAAGAAGTTAGAATAACTTTTTCTGCATTTGTTTTATGCCATAAATCAGTCATTAAGTCTAGTCTACAAAGGATACCAAGTGGATATTTGACTTCTAAATTCTTATCTCTATGCAGCTTTTGGCATTCATGCTTTCAATCTTTCTTGTAACCACTAACTAGGCAAGTACTTTGTGACGAGGACCAATGGTTTTTCTAACTGTGATTTATTTCAATCCTTTTAGGGAATAGAAAGTTATGTGGCAGATAAAGAATTCCATGCACCTTTAATTATCGATGAGAATGGAGTCCATGAGCTCGTGAAAAATGGTATATGAAATACAAACCACATTTTACCACAGTAGAGAGGAGCCGTTATTTTTGATAGACTAACTGTGAACATACAGACCCTCTCCTGGAAGATTGAAGCTTGAACATTCACAGGGGTCATTTTGCTTGTTGACCAACTCTACAGACTCCCCAGATCAGATGACTGGGCTTCAGATGGCATTTTATGATTCTCAACTCATTAAAGGTCTTATTTATATTTTTTAACTAAATAATTTTTTTCCAAGCCAAGAAAAACATTGGTTATCCAGGAAATTTCCTTCAGCTTGACTGTAGTCAGCATGTTCACCATGACTTGACTTGGACCTGGAAGCATTTCTTTTTGAAGTTGTACATAGTAATTATAAGTCATTGTACATGTCAGAAGTTTCTATGCTACTAAAATGTGTTTTATTTTATCAAGCATTTTTTAAGAAAATAACTGGACAGCAAAATAAAATTATCTTCTCATCTCTAGAGTGTCATTTGTACCTTGAGGAAATTCCATTATAATAATATGAAACAAGAGACATTTTTGCATAATGCATAAAGACAAATGGATGCTTCTGTGAAGCTGCCATCACAGAGCCGTCGTCAGCAAACGTGTAACTTCGGACTTTTGTCTTCTGTCAGTTCACAGCTGTTCTCCCCTAACGATGGTCCTGCTCCCCCCCACATGGGGCACTTAGCAGAGTCTGGAGATGTTTTTAGGGTATCCTGGCTGGGTGAGTGGGGTGGTACTGCTAGCACTATGGAGTAGTAGAGATGCATTGCTTAGTGCATGGGCTAGCCTCCTACAGTTAAGAATCATCTAGGCAACATGTCTACATCAAGGTTGAGATCATCAAGAGAAAACGTTGGAATAAGGTAGGAGTCATTTGGCAGCAGTGTGGGATTTATGTCAGGTAATAGTCACTTTGAGTCCATTCAAATCACAATGCTATTAATTTTATTGCTAGTAACAAATGAACATATAAGCCTAGTGGGTACGATCCATGCCATTACTAGAAGATGAACAGAAGACTACTTTCGATCCTGACCTCTTTCTCCAAGTTTGGAGGCTTTTAGTGATAGATGTTACTTTTCAGTGATTCTACTTCCCCAGAAATTCCCTTTTCAGAGTAAAAGTTGCCTTTACAGTGGGCAACATGCTGATTTTTCAGTAAATGATGTGTATGTGTAATAAATGTGTATATGGGTGTTAGAGAAGACCAAAGTGAGACTTGGATTTCCTTTCAAAATGTTTCTAAATTTATGTTTCTGAAAACAAAACTAAGTTTCATGAGTATATATAATGTTGTAAGAAATGATAACTATGGCCAACATCTTTTTATGATACTAAACCATTGTATTGCCTTGTCTCCATCAGCCCCTATTATTTTTCTATGAAGTGGAAACTGAGGGTTAGAGATAAAGTCAATTACTTAAGACTAAATACCTAGATGGAAACAGAGCGGGTAGCTAAACCCAGATACTTGGTTTTAAACATATGCAGTAATAGAGAATAGAATAATAATGTTTATTACTCAGTTTCTACAACTAGCGTAGGCTATTCCTGATTTCATTTACTTCCCACTTTCTTTAAAAGTATTACTTTAAAATAAGTTCTATACTGCTTCACTGTTTATGAGAGGTAGTGTTATATATATATATATGTATATAATGTGTATATCAACAGTACCTTTAATAATTAAAATCATTTCTTAATGTCATCTAGTATCAATCAGTGTCAATATTTTCCCATTTCTACTAAGGACAGAAGGGATAAATGTGACCAACAAAGGTCAGATGCAAGCCTTGCATTTAATAATCATATGTTATAGTGAAAGAACATATGTTTTCCTTTTAAATTGGGTAGGGGGCAGTATGTTCATTTTTCCACTCCTATCCAATGTTACAGAGAAGTTCTGTAAGGGAATTTGAATGTGTACACACACACACACACACACACACACACATTTTCAGTGTTTCAGAGAAGTTCTATAAGGGAATTTGTGTACACACGCACACACACATACACATTTCCACTCCTATCCAATGTTGCAGAGAAGTTCTATAAGGGAATTTGAATGTGTACACACACACACTTTCCTCAAGCTTCATATGTACATGAAGAAGTAAACCTGTTGTGGATAACATGACCATCAACTTGGAAAACCCTATGAAATCTACATGAACATTATAAGTTTGTGTGATATAAAATTAACACATTAAAATCTATTGTATTTCTATAGCAATAAAGACTCAAACATTGAAATCTGAAAAATGTTCTTTTATAAAGTTAAACATATCAAGGACTTATAAGTAAATCTGACCAGTATGTAGAAAACCTGGTCACTGAAAACTATCAAACATTGCTGAGTGAAGTTACAGAGAGGACCAGAAGAGTTAGTGATGTCAGCTTTTTGGTATTCACCATTTTGGTCTGTAGAGTCAACTTAATCACAACCAACATACCAACAAACTTTCAGATATAAATAAACAGGAAGATTCTCTCTCTCTCTCTCTCTATCTCTCTCTCTCTCTCTCTCTCATGCGAATGCACACACATGTATGAACACACGGAAATGTAAAGAACATTTGAAAAAGAACAAAGTTGGAAAACATCTGACTTCAAGACTTAAAAAACTACAGTAACCAAATATAGAAAAACAGTGATGACAAGGTAGACAAAGGATCAGCGGTACAGGTTAGAGAATCTAGACAAACATCCATATCCCAGTTGATTTTCAACAAAGTTACAGATGCATCTAAATGGAGAAAAAAATCTTCAACAAATGGTCCTGAAATAGCTCTCCATAGATAAAAGTAAAACATACCTTACATGGTACATACAAAATGATTTGAAGCTGGTTGTGGTTCCAGCATTTGGGAGTAAGGACAGAAAGATGGGAATTAAAGACTAGATTCAGCTACATAGTGAGGTCTGGGCCAGACTGGTATATATGAAACCCTTTCTCAAACAGCAAAACTCACCACTACTGCCACCACCACCAAGAACAACAATAACAAAATTAGAATGCATAAAGAGTTCTCAAACAGTGATTAGAGGGGCTGGAGAGATGGCCTAGCGGTTAAGAGCGCCAACTGCTCTTGCAGAGGACCTGGGTTCGATCCCCAGCACCCACATGGTGGCTGAGAACCGTCTTTAACTCCAGTTCCAGGAGAATCCGACACCCTCTTCTGACCTCTGTGGCATTGCACGACACAGGTGCACAAACCTGCATGCAGACAATACATTCATACACATAAAAAAAAAAAACAGTGATTAGAAAAACTTAAAAATAGACAAAAGAATGCAATAGGCACTTCAATGAAGGCAATAAAGCGAGAATAAATGAGCATGCAAAAAGATACTGTTAGGGGTGAATATACTTAAATTGTATAAAATGCTTAAAGAACTAAGAAGGAAAGCAAAGGAAAATTATGGCTCCAATGAAAAGTATATTGCATATGTTTTCTGCTTTGTCTTTGTGAATAGAATCTTTTTGAGACAGGGTCTTCCTGTAACCTCAGCTGGCTTGGAACTTGCTATGTAGACCAGGGTGGCATTGATCTCATAGAGATCTGCCTGCCTCTGTCCCCCAGTGCTGGGATTAAAGGTGTGTGCCATGACACCCAATCAGTGTGAATATTTTCATGAATAGGTTTTATCAGCTGTACTAATGAGCATGTTTTTACTCTTGGTATAGTGGGATCACATTTAAGAATTCAATATTCAGACAAATATTGAGTCTAAAGAAAATTAGTAATCTTTAGAATATCCAATCAAAAGCTTTCTGGTCATCATGTTAATTATACTTCCCACTTTGTAATTTCTATAGTCATATTCTATTTTGGATTAATTATCCCCATTTTTTTTTCCAGAAAGACTAACTTTATTTGTAGCCAGCCATTGTTTTCTAACAGATATTTTAAACATGTAATAAATACATAAAGTAAGGCAATCTATAGTTTTCACTGAAACTATACAGATGTACAGATATATTTAAATAGCCAGCATATTTGTATTTCTTTGATAAAATTAAAACAACTGACTAATCAGAGGCAAGGTGATAGACACTATCACTTGTATATATTTGGAAGAAGGGTTTTGCCATAAAAAAGGTTTGCTGCATAGTGTGTGATCATAGAGCCTTTTTGTTATTTTTCAAACTAACTGCTGATAGCTTTAATTCCCACTGGGGGGAAAAATGAAGTTTGGTAACAGCTCACAATACCAGTTTCTTGGGCATAACACTGTAGTGTTAGGTTTCAGGCTGACTTCCCCTTTGTCCATTCCAGCTCACTCAAAGCAGCACCAGATCAACCATGCAGTGATATTTAAATGACAATGTAAACTATCCCTATATATTAAAATAATGAAAGGTATTGGATATCTTTTTTTTTTTTTTTTAAACCTCCAGCCACCATGGAGGTGGGTCCTTTACTCTCGGATCCATCCTGGAGCCGGGTCCTTTACTCTGTGATCCATGCTGGAGCTGGGTCCTTTACTCTCTGATCCACCCTGGAGCCAGGTCCTTTATTCTCAGATCCATCCTGGAGGGGGTTACACTCTGATCTGTCCTGAAGCTGGGTCATTTACACTTTGATCCATCCTGGAGGTGGCTCCTTTACTCCATCCCCATCCTTACAAGCTGAACTATTCCTGTGTGTCGCACTCATCCTCGAATTGTGTGTAGAATGCCAACTTGAATATGAATTATTTTACAGGAAAAACTTGGCATACAATATTTATTAGCATTTAAAGAGAATTAAGTGTTCAGCCCATGAAAGGAAACAGCCAGAATTGACCAGAGTCCAAGACAACAGCTCCAGAGAAAGTAGACTGTTTTGCTTCTCATCCACCTGTGCCCCTTTTCTAAGCCTAGGGAACAATCTGCGGAAGAGGGGGCGCGGTAGAATGTAAGGGCCGTGATTGGGGTGAATGGTGAAACTACAAACAATATAGTCTGGACACTCATTGGATCAACTTGATTGAACATACAAGCCCCTCCTGCTGGATGGTGGGACCCATGGGCTGTGTGGGTTTGGGCACAACTGCTTGCAAATTGGTTTTACATGAAGGATGCTTGTACTCATAAATTATCACTTATTGTTAAAAAATGAAGAAAAAAACAGAAAGATGCAGGACAGTTATGGCAGAATGCATGATCTGGGATGGGGTGGGGTGGGGTGGGGAAGGGAAAGGGAAATATGCCTGGAACTGGAAAATGATGTATGGAATACACAAAACATCAATAAAAAATACATATTATTCAACTCACACACAAAAAAGAGAACTGAATGTCTAAAATAAAATAAAAAAATAACATCATTAGAACAATGCTAATTAAAACCATAGTAACAAGGCAATGTGCAGAACTAAAAAACTGACCATGATAAAGAGTGACAAGGATATGAAACTCCCATAATTGTTGGTGTCAATATAAAATGCTGTATTACTTTCTGTTGCTGTGATAAAACACCATGATTGAGGCAACTTGCAGAAGGAAGAGTTTATTTGGTTTACACTTCAGAGGGTCGGGGTGGCAGGGGAGGCTCAAGCATGCAGACAGTACATTCATTTACACATACAGAAATTAAAAAAAAATGTCAAAAGACTGGATAAACTATGTCTAGGGGCATTTTTTTCTAGAAGTGTCTGGAATCCCCCAGAATGTAGCTGCTGACTTTGTCCTCATCACTTAATCTACCTTAATCTGCCAAGCTGTCAGACAGACCAGTGTAAACAAAACTTGAGGTTGATAAATATGAGGGTATCAAGCTCCATGTGGTAGAGCACACCTGTCATCTTAGAGCCTGAGAGATGGAGGCAGGAGGATCTCAGCTATATGGTGAGTTCGAGGCCAGCCTAGGACATATGACACCCTATTGTGAACAAACGTATAAACTCCAAAACCCTGATTCAGAACATATTTGGTTAGGCAGGCAGAATTTTTATGGTTGGGATTTTCACATATTCTGACTGCTCTATAGATACTTTAAAAATTTTTTTGATTTATTTTTGTATGTGTATGAATGTACTGTCTGCATGTAAGTCTGTGCACCCGTGTCGTGCAATGCCGCGATACCTTTATGTGAGTCAGCTGCCCCCTTGGGGCCTTTTCTTAGCAGGCGAAGGTTTGTGTTCTTCCTAGTAGGATTCTTTTTGACCAGCAGAGGGCAATACAAGCAAGCAGATGAATTAGCTTCTTGGTTTTTGAACCAGGAATGGCTCTGGTTTTGACATGAATGTCAGCATGAATGCTCAGGAGCCCCCTTCCCACCTCAGATCAACTCAACCCACGCAGATGTATCTCTGTATCACAGCTCCCACTTGCAGGAAACCTGAGTTCCTAGTTTGAGTGCTTCATTTTTCAGACAAGTCAAAAAAATTGACTCCCTCAAGGTCTCCCAGATAGCTAATAAAATTGAGAGTCGATTCTAGGTCTCAGCTGGAGTCAGAATTTAGGCGATATCTGTTTACTCGGAGTAATTAAAGTGGCAGAGACAATAGAGGAAGATGAAGGAGAGAGTCCAGGACAGGTAAATGGGAACAATAGCAAGGATTATAGAAATTGGTGAAATTTCTTTTTTTTTTTTTTGCTTTCTTAATTTTTTATTTGACCGGTAAGTACACATAGGCAATAAACATAAGGAGTATCCATAGAAACCCAGTTAACTAACACGTGAGTCCAGTTCTTGTACTCAAGGTTCCCAAGTCCAGTTGAAGAGGTTTGCTTACACAAACATGCTGATCAAAAAAAAAAAAAAATCCAGTGCATTTTTGCCTTTCACTGTGATCTCACAATTTACCCCACTCCTTGGCCCTTACACTCTGACACTCCCACCTCTTCTTCAAGAGTCCCTGTACTTTGTTTTTTTTAATATAAATTTTTTTTATTATTAAACTTTTTCCATAGGTCATACATCATTTCTCAATAGAATCACTTCCCTTTCCATGCCCCCCACCCCATCCGAGTCTCTGCACTCTGCCATACATGTCCTGTATCTTTTCCTGAGTCTTTCCAGAGTTTTTCTTTTCAGTTCTTTTGTTGTTGTTCTCTCCACCTTGTATTGTTAAAGTATATATACATACATACACATATCACTTGAATTGTAGGATTTTTTTTTTCCTAAAAGATGTCATGTTTTCCTTAAGGAAGTGCTCAAAGGTTCCTCCTTGGCAATCCCAAGCAACTATCAATCCTGCACTTTTGTTCCACATTGGGGCCTTTCTCTCCCATGGTCCCCCAAATGAAGTCCAGTAAGCATGCATCCTATCTTGATCCCCCTGTACTGGCCTCCATGATATGGCCCAGGTAGTCCAACAATGGCAGTCTACATTCTGACAAGGCTGACATCCCCTTGGCTGTTTAGTTCACAAGCTGGGTATCTCAGTAGACCCCCATCTGGTATTGAAGGTTTGGAGGATTCTTGGAGAAACATGAGTCTTCAGTCCATATTGGAAGGTTACAAAGCTGTGTCTCATATCTTTGAGGAGGGCCAAAAGTGGTGGCAGCCACAGAGTTGATGCACTTGCCAGTAAGAATTGAAGACAGGCCAAACAACAGAACTCTCTCTTTTTTCTTTTTGTCTCTTTACTAAGATTTCAAGTTCTATATCTGTAGTACAGTTTCTCTGGTTTTACTGATTATTTATATCTGTTTATACTTTCCTTTTGGATGCTTAAGGCCACACAGTTAGCCCAGATTAACCAAGGTTTTTGTTTTATCAAGATCAGTTGAGGATCTGGTCTTCAGAGGTCTCTTGGGGTTTTTTTGGGGGGGGGAGGGGGGGTGCCTTGCTCCTTTCAGCTTTTCATTTACCAGTTCCATCCACTTGAGGACAAAATCAGGTCTTGCTAGGCCAGGCTTCCTTTTCTGAAGCATGAGCAGACTTTCCTCTTTATAGACTGGTCACTGGCTGAAGTCCCATTAGTGGCTCTCCAAGACCTCCCTGAACAGGAAGACTGGTGACCCACATTTGCAGGACATTCAAGAGATGCCCCATGCATAATCCCCTAAGACTTAGTTGACCTCTGAGGGCAAGGAACAAATTTATCACTTAGGTCCCTCAGCCAAATTGGTATGGGCGTTAAGTATGGTCTTTAAGCACCCAGAAAGGCTTAGTTGCACCAGCCTATTACATTGCACCTATATTAAAATTGTATCCTTTGGAAACAAACTATGTTATTTCCATATCATATTTCTTGATTTGCATCTTTCCATTTTAATCCCATATTACTCTAAAAGATGCACACATACCCTCCATCATATACTGAAAACCCAAGGAAGAGTCCCTGTACTTTGGAGGAGAGGGTGAAAGAGAGTGAGAGAGGAAAGATCTTTTTTTTTCTCTGAGGTGACACATCAAACTCTTGGGTCTGAGTTCTGGTTGCAAAGATACTGGCATAAAAATAGACTCACACCGCAGAGATACATGCACAGCCATGTTTATTGCAGCTCTCTTCACAATAGCAAAGAGCTGGAACCAACCCAAGTGCCTCTCAGCTGACAAGTGGATAGAGAAAATGCGGTACATCTACATAATGGAGTTCTATGCAGTGGTGAAAAAGATGACATCATGAACTTTGCAGGTAACTTGATGGAGTTAGAAGATATCATGCTGAGTGAAGTAACACAGTCCCAGAAAAACAAACGATGAATGGTATCCCTCATCTGTGGATGCCAGCACCAATTACCTAATTGTATGGCAAACTGAGCAATGTTAATGTGATCTGAAAACAACTGTGCTCTTATATTGTAGAATCCCCTAAAAAGAAACAAATAAAAAAATAGACTCACAGATCAATGGAATAAAATTGAAGACCCAAACTTGAGTACGTACAATTTCAGCCACCTTATATTTGACAAAGGAGCCAAAAACAATGGAGGAAAGCTAACATCTTTAGCAAATGGTGCTGGGAAAACTGGATCACTTGTAAAGAATGAAAACCCTTTCCTTTCACCTTGCATAAAAGTCAAGTCTAAATGGGTCAAAGACCTCAATATGAAACCAGAAACTCTGAATATGTTAAAAGATAATATAGGCAGTAACCTACAACATATAGGTGTAGGAAAAGACTTTCTAAATCAGACAACAGTTGTGCAGGAACTAAGGTCGACAGTCAACAAGTGGGACCTTATTAAACTAAAAAGCTGCTATACAGCAAAAGGAAAAAAGTAGTGAAGAGAAAACCCACAGACTGGGAAGAAATCTTCACTAGTAACACAACTGACAGAGGCTTAACATCCAGAAACTATTCAGAAAACAAAGGTCCAAGAAAATAAAGGATCCAATTAAAAGATAGGTGAAAGATCTGAACTTCTCAAGAGAAGAACTTAAGATGGCTCAAAAACACCTTAAAACTGTTAAACATCAACAGTAATAAGGAAATGCAAATTAAAACTTCATTAAGATTTTATCTTACACTGGTAAGATTCACTATGACCAAGAAAACAAATGACACTAATTGCCAGAGAGGGTGTGGAGAAAGGGAAACACTTATTCACTGCTGGTGGGAATGCAAACTTGTGCAGCCCCTATGGAAAGCAATGTGGAGAGCTCTTAAAAGACTAAAAATGAAGCCATGGTGGCCCATGACTTTAATCCCAGCACTTGGGAGGCAGAGGCAGGCGGATCTCTGTGAGTTCAAGGCCAGCCTGGTCTACAGAGTGAGTTCCAGCCCAGCTGGGACTAAAGAGAGACCCTGTATCAAAAAGATAAAAAAAAAAAAAAAGACTTAGCTGGGGTGGTGGTATGTGCCTTTAGTCCCAGCACTCGGGAGGTAGAGGTAGGCAGATCTCTGTGAGTTCAAGGCCAGCCTAGTCTACAGAGTGAGCTCCAGGACAGCTGGGGCTACAAGGAAGACACTGCCTCAAAAATACAAAAAAAAAAAAAATTGGAAAAACAACCAAGAAAAAGACTTAAAATGAACCTACCATTTGACCCAATAATACCACTCCTAGGTATATACCCAAAGGATGCATCCTATAGCAGAGATATGTGCACAGTCATGTTAATTGCTGCTCTTTTCACAATGGCAAAGCAGCCCAGATGTCCCTCAACTGATGATAATGAAGATGTGGTACATTTATACAATGGAGTTCTATGCAGCAGGGAAAAAGGATGACTTCATGAATTTTGTAGGCAAATGGATGGAACTAGAGGTTGTTATGCTGAGTGAGGTGACACAGTCTCAGAAAAACAAATGACATGTGTTATTCCTCATTTGTGGTTTCTAACACCAAATCTCTATATGTAAATTAAAATGAGTAACTGGTCAATAAAGATAACATTAAAATAATTGTTATTGTCATAGATATACCTTGAAATATATGTCTCTATTTTTTCCCTCACATCTAAGATTTAAGACATTTTCTTTTCATCCAGTCTTGATATTCTATTTTCTACTTCATCCATTCTGTTATTGAGGCTTTCTCTTAACCTTTCCAAATGTTTTGTGGAGTGTTCCATTTCCCTTTTTCATTTCAGCTTGAATTTTCTTCAGTGTTTCTCTATCTTTTGTGATTTTATTCCACAGTTTATCATTATCTTCTTTTAATTTATCCCTATCTTCTTCTAGTTCTTTCATTTGTTTGTATGTGTGTTCTTTAAATTCTTTCACTTCTTTGATTTCTTTGATCATGTTTATAATAGTTCTTTTAAGATCTATTCCCGAGTTACAACTAGGGAGTTCACTATAGGATTCTTCTATAGGACTAGTAGTATTTGGCAAAGGCTTATCATTTGGGTTTTACATGTTATGGTTTTGTCGTTGTGCTTTTGGCATTTGGATTTTTTTTTTTTTTTGTTGGTTGTGATTCTAGTGTGAAGCTTAGGTGTTTCTTTTTTGAACTGAAGACTGGCTTTGCTTATATTCTTCAGGTGTCTTATTATTTGGCATACGGGGGGGTGATTAATTTAGGCTTCAAGCTCTCACCTCTAGCCTTGTACTGGACAGACCAGCGCCCCTCACCCAGCCAGTAAATAGCTCCCCAGTGGCTGGAGCTAAGCAACACTCGGGCTGGCCCGAATCCCTCAGGCCCGTGGAGCCCGCACCATGTGGGGTCTGACCACCAGCTTCTCTGGGCTGGCTGCATCAGTCTGGATCTGAGTCCAGGTTGGGGAAAGCCCAGCCTGGAACTGAACGAGGGGCTCCAGGTACTCCCGACCTTGTGGACCTTGTGGGCGGGGAAATTACAGCATCTCTGCTGCTGTGCAGCTGGAGTCCCCCTCCACCAAACTGAGGCAAGCCCCAGTCACCCATTGGGAGAGATGCAGTCACAGAACCAGCGCAGGCCGCCCGAGGTCCACCCACCGACCCTCCAGGGCCAGCCACCGAAGTCTGTACCTGGGTGCAGCAGTGGGGAGGCCCAGCCCTCATTGGGGTTGTCTCTGTTGTCTCCTGACACCCCACCCCCAGCTGCAGACACCCCACCCCCAGCTGCAGACACCCCAGCCCCCAGCTGCAGACACCCCGGCCCCCAGCTGCAGGCTCTCATGAATCCAAATGTCCTTGGACCACCTTAGGTGCTCCCCAGTGCTCACAGTTACCCCTAGGTTCCCCTCCCCCACCTTAGCCCCAGCTGCTCATGCCGTGCCTGCTGCCCCAGGAGCCGCCATCTTCCCTTGTAATCAATAGAAATTTCTTTAAAAATGTATTTTATTTTTCCATTTTTTAATGTGAATGAGTATTTTACCTGCATGTATATAAATGCACCATGTGCGTACAGTGCCAGTGGAGGCCAGAAGAGGGTGTCGGATGCCCCAGTACCACCAAAAAATAGTTTTAATAAATTCATTCACCCTAAAATGTTGCAGGACATTTAACTGAATGTTTCACTCTTCTTGCATTTAGAAAATCAAATGCTAGTAAAAGAAATTCCAATCCCTTGCCCTAGCTCAGTTCAACCTTCCCCAAGTACTGTTCTGCAGAAGTAACCACTTTAAATTCTCCTAACTTTTCCTTTTGCTGTTCTTACGGTTTGGGATTTAAACACCGTCCACCAGCACTGGGGTGGTGAAGGCTTGGTTACCAGCTTCTGGTGCTATCTGGAGGTGGTGAAAACTTTTTATGGGGAGCTAGGTCATTGGGGCGTGCCCTTGAATGGGATTTTTGAACCTTGCTTTTTCTCTTCCTCTCTTTCTTCCTGGCTGCTACGAAGTGAGCTGCTTTGCCCTGCTATGTGCTCCCCTCCGTGATAGTCTGTCTCATCATGGACCCAAGGCTGCGGGACTAAGTGACCATGAGCTGAGACCTTGTAACTGGGAATGGAAATAAATCTTTCTTATAAACTGTTTTTCTCAAGCATTTTATCACAGCAGCAGAAAGCTGACTAATACAGGCTGACTATGTCAGTGTTTGCATATGTTTGTATTTCATGCATTCGTATCATGATTTATTAATTTATCCATTTTAGGTATCCATTAACTTTCTGTTATGGTAAAGGAGGACTCAGCCTTTTAAAAAATATTTTATTTTTATTTTATGTGTGAGTGTTTTGCCCACGGAGATCGGAAGAGGGCATCAGATCTTCTGGAACTGGGGTTATGGATGGTTGTTAGCCACCATGTGGGTCCTGGGAATTGAACCTGGGTCCTCTGCAAGTGCAGCCAGTGCTCTTAACTGATGAGCCATCTCTCCACTCCTGGATTTAGCTTTCTTACACTTAAAAAAATTATCATCTCCTCTTTATCATCTTAGTGTCCTCCCAAAGTGGGTGTGGCATAAAGTTTATTTAGAGCAGTATTACTACTAAATCCTAATTATATAGCTATACCTCATAATCAGCCAGTCATATACTATAATGTAAAAAGATTTATTTTTATTATTTTAAAAATTATGTGGCTGGGCGTGGTGGCACACGCCTTTAATTCTAGCACTTGGGAGGCAGAGGCAGGTGGATCTTTGTGAGTTCAAGGCCAGCCTGGTCTACAGAATGAGTTTCAGGACAGCTGGGGCTACCGGGAGACCCTGTCTCGAAAAGACAAAAAAAATTATGTGTATATGTATGTCTCTGGTGTGGGTATGCACACCTGCATACAGATGGCTGTGGAGCCCAGAAGAGGGTGTCAGACACCTGGAGGTGGTTGTGAACTGCCTAACATAGGTTCTGGGAACTGAACTAAGGTCCTTTGCAAGAGAACTATGTATTCTTAACCACTGACTCATCTCTTCAGCCTTGGTTATGCTTTTTTTTTGGTATTTTTGAGACAGGGTCTCCCTTTAGTCCCAGCTGGCCTGGAGCTCACTATGTAGACCAGGCTGACCTTGAACTCACAGAGATCTGCCTGCCTCTGCTTCCCAAGTGCTGGGATTAAAGATGTGCACCACCATGCCTGGCAATTATGCTTTTTTATAGATAACATTTTTTTTTTTTTTGAGAGAAGATCTCCCTGTAGTCCCAGTTCACCTGAAACTTGATTATGTAGATCAGGCTGGCCTTGACTTCACAGAGATCTGCCTGCCTCTGCTTCCCAAGTGCTGGGATTAAAGATGTGCACCACCATGCCTGGCAATTATGCTTTTTTATAGATAACATTTTTTTTTTTTTTGAGAGAAGATCTCCCTGTAGTCCCAGTTCACCTGAAACTTGATTATGTAGATCAGGCTGGCCTTGACTTCACAGAGATCTGCCTGCCTTTGCCTCTGTAGTGCTGGGATTAAAGGCATGCGCCACCATTCCCAGCCTTAATTTACTTTTTGTTTAACTTAGAGGTAATAACTACTTCACTGCCATATATTTATCTACTGCTATTTTATGCAAAATTTCCAAAAGGTTTGAAATGCAAAACAACAGCACTTTCAAAATGCTTTGAGACATGCTCATTTTCCTCTATCAGCCATCAGAATGGCTGCTCTCCAGCCTGCTGCGTGGCTTTTGTCCAGTGTCTTGCTTTTGGTTTTTTTCCTTTGTGGATTTCCTTTTTTGTGTATTTTTAAAATTTATTATTATTATTATTATTATTATTATTTTTATGTGTATGAGTGTACTGCCTGCATGTAGGTTTGTGCGCTCGTGTCGTGCAATGCTGCGGAGGTCAGAAGAGGGCGTCTGATTCCCCTGGAACTGGAGTTAAAGACAGTTCTTAGCCGCCATGTGGGTGCTGGGAATTGAACCCGGGTTCTCTGCAAGAGTAGTCAGTGCTCTTAACCGGTGAGCCATCTCTCCAGCCCCCATTTGTGTAATTTTTAAGTGAATTTTTGTGTATTTCTTTTTTTTTAGATGCCAACATTAGAGTTTGTTTTATTACATGATGTTTGCATAAGAAAAAGTATTATCGAAATGGCAAGGCATCACACAATCATTGATAAGCAAATTGTTGACTGTACACTCAAGACAGGTAGACATACCATCTAAAATTTTAAAACTACTTCCAAAAAGTACATAAAAAATTTCACATGATGAGCTTTTAAATATGGTTTATATGTGTAGTTTCACATTGTTAAAAAGTGCTTCAATTGTACTGCTGGAAAGTTGCTCTTTATAAATGGTACTGGGGAGATGCCAAGTTATAAACTGTAAAAACTATTTGTATGGAATTAGAAAGCTAACATTGTGATATTCAAACTTACTTGAATCACTTTTCAATTCTCACTCAAATTAAGGCTATATAATATTAATAATCTAAAAAACACCTATTTTGAAGCCAACAAAAGTCTATTGAAGTCAAGTTATGCATGTTGGGTGATGGATCTCTGAGGAGGCCTGGATGGGAACGGGTGAGCATGGTTGCTAATCAATGTACTGTGCCATCCAGCGGAAGCCTTCTCCATAACCTTGCCTTTTCAGCACACTGCACATGAAAACTTCCAGAGGCCGGGCATTCAGCTCCTTTAGTGACACTGCCCTTTCCTGTTGTCTGACCATATAAACCAAACATCTCTCGTAATTGTAATCTCTCTTCACTGATGGTTTCCGGTCTGTCAATCTTATTTCCAAGAATCAGTATAGGCACATTAGCAATGGTTTCATCTGTCATTAGGGAATCAAGTTCTTCTTTTGATTCTAACAGCCTTTCATGGTCTGCACAGGCCACCAGAAATACAATGCCATTGATAGCAGGAAGGTAGTTTTTCCACACTCTTCGGGCTTGAACATGTCCTCCCAGATCGAAGGTTGTAAACATCATGCCAGCAATAGTGAGTTCTTCTGAAGTGGGATGTAGCGTTGGGATGTAGCGTTGGGATGTAGCGTAGGGACGTGCTGCCCAAGCCTGTCATCTTTCAGCATGTGTAGCAAGGTTGTTTTCCCCGCGTTATCCAGTCCAAGAAACACCAATTTACCACTTTTCTTATATAATCCTAGAAACTGGAGCACACTGCTGAAACCACTGTAAATCCAATCAAATATGAAGGACATGTCCAGATCTTGTAGGGTCTGCAACTCTGGAGAATGCAACTCCCTGCCCTGCATCTGCCCGGCACACTCCGAGCCCGCACTGCAAAGCGCGATGGCTGCTGGCCCCGGCTCCCGTCAGCCGAATTTTTGTGTATTTCATACAGACTGTCTTAATCATCTTTATTGTCACCCTTCCATAGCTCTCCCCCAATGGAATTCATACATTCTGTCATTTGTGTTAAGGCTTGTTGTGCCAAATTAATGTCCCCAGACATTCCTCAGTGCAAGTTCATCCTATCTAGAGTCTTTCCTTTTAAGATCAGCTCTTCCTCACGCAGAAGTAATCAGCTGCCAATAATTCTTCAACTGAGATTGGGGCCTGCTGCCCATTTCCAGAGTTCTGTGCTGGGTTTGTCTGCTTGAGTTTGCATAGGCCTTGTGCATGCTGACACCATTGCTGTAGGTTCGTGTGAGCAGGGTCCAGGGAGCCTGCAAGACTCTATTTTCTTTCTTTCTTTTCTTGGGGGGGAAGGCGGGAGAGTCTTTTTCGAGACAGGGTCTTCCTGTAGCCCCAGCTGTCCTGGAATTCACTCTGTGGACCAGGCTGGCCTTGAACTCACAGAGATCCACTTGCCTCTGCCTCCCAAGTGCTAGGATTAAAGGCTTAAAGGCGTGCGCCATCATGCCCAGCGAGACTCTATTTTCATATGGTTATACACTTCCTGCCTGGCTGTTACAATTTTTCTGCTCCCTCTTCTGCCATGGTCCCTGAGCCCTGGGTGGGTGGAGTTTAGTATAGGAGTCTCATTCAAGGACCCACACTCTGCAGACTCTTGTTATGCTTTGGCCTTTTGTGACCTTTTGTGTTCCTGGCCCGTCACTGCATGAGGGAGCTTCATTGATGAGAATGGGAGATGCATTAGCATCTCTTTACCCCTTGTTCTATGTTCCATGATCCTTGGGTATAGAGATTGCATCATAGATATGCCACTTAGGCTTGGGCAATTCACAGGCAATCTCTGTGTATGACTGGTTGTGGAGCTCTATAGTAATATTTGGCTGTTGCAAAAGAATCTTCTTTGGTAAGTGGCGATTGGGATATTTGACTGTAAATATAAGGATCCATGTTTTGCATTTAGTAAGAAATTATATTTGCCTAAGGTTTTTGGGGTTTTCTCTAAGATCTTTCTTCTTGACCTTTCCAGCCGTGTGTACTTGGCTATGTTTACCCTACCACACATAAGTTTCTTCTAATCCAGTGGGCTCTAAGTCCAATTAGATAGCTGCTGATTACCTGCCAAGATAAAAGTGCCACTACTGCTGGGCATGGTGGCACACGACTTTAATCCGAGCACCCAGGAGGCAGAGGCAGGTGGATCTTTGTGAGTTCAAGGCTAACCTGGTCTACAGAGCGAGTTCCAGGACAGCTTGGGCTACAGAGAGATCCTGTCTCGAAAAGACAAAAAAAAAAAGGGGGGGCACTACTACACCAATGCTTTCTACTGTGCCCATCGCTGATTTGGTTATTAGGCCTTAAAGCTGGGGTTGGACCATCAATTGATGTTCTTCCTTAGTAGGTTGCATATTGCTCTCCAAAGCTATGGGAGCTAGCCTTCAGGGGAGGAGGGTTCCAGGTCAGTTCCTGCTCCACTGCCTCAAGTCCAATGTCCAAAATATGTCCTGTCTTTATCAATAGGGTCTTACCTTTAAGCTCTGGGAGGTAATCAAGGGCTGTAGCAGTAGCCTGTACAATTTTGGGAGTCTCTTGGACTACCCTGGCCAACAAGAGTTCCTTATTTCTTTTTCTTTTCTTTTCTTTTCTTTCTTTTTTTTTTTTTTTGGTATTTTTGAGACAGGGTCTCCCTTTAGTCACAGCTGGCCTGGAGCTCACTATGTAGACCAGGCTAGCCTTAAACTCACAAAGATCCTCCTGCCTCTGCCTCCCAAGTGCTAGGATTAAAGGCATGTGCCACCACGCCTGGCTTGAGTTCCTTATTTCTATATCTTTCTTCTTGACTTGTTCCCCTGCAATGAGAGTGAACACATTTCAGTGACTTCCCTAGAAAGGATGTGTGACAGGTACATTCTTCAAATTCTTATATGCTTGAAAATGTCTTTTTTTCAATAATTTTGTTGGCTTCTTGGAAAATGTTTTTAAACTTGAAATTCATGTCTTTTGATTTTGAAACATTTTTATATCTTTTTTATAAATATTTTATTTTTTTGTTTTTTATTTTATATGTATGAGTGTTTTGCTTGCATGCGGGTAAGTGCTCTTGTGTCATGCAATGCCCATGGAGGTCAGAAGAGAACATCCGATCCTTTGGAACTGGAGTTACTGGTGGTTATTAGTCAGGACGTGGGTGCTGAGAACTGAATCCAGGTCCTCTGCAGAAAGTTAGTGCTCTTAACCGCTGAGCTGTCTCTCCAACCCCTAGATAATTTCTTGAAATAATTGCCTCTCCTTTGTTTTCCTTATTCTTTTCTGTAGCTTGTGTGAGACGTTGAGCCTGCAGAACTTAACCTCTAGTTCCCAACATTTTTTTTTTTTTTCTTTTTTGAGACAGGATCTCCCTGTAGCCCCAGCTAGCCTGGAACTTTCACTGTAGACCAGGCTGGCCTTGAACTCACAGAGATCCACCTGCCTCTGCCTCCCAAGTGCTGGGATTAAAGGCGTGCACCACCACACCCGGCTTCAACGTTTTCTAATGGAATTTTATTCTCTTTTGTTCTACTTTATGAAGAATTTCCTTATTAATTTCAAATCCTTTTTTATCCTTGGAGCACTTAATCTTGTTAAAAATATGGATTTTATTTCTAGTAGCACTTAATCAATTTTGATTTTCATGGGTAAGATTATTTTTAATTATGAATACTGTCATCTTCAGCTTTATTCAATAACACACTTTAGAAGTTTTGTGTTACTTCTATTTTACCCACGATCTGTTTTCGCCAAATTTCTGTTTTTTTTTCTATTTCTTTGTCTATTCCTCATTAGAATTTTCTCTAATATTTACTTATAGAAAATATCTATATGATAATTTATATTTTTGATGAATCTCTAAAAACAGGAAAGTATGTGCAGTGAGGCTTGTGTCCCTTTGACCCTGAGCTGGCGATTTCCATAGACAAGGATATACTCTTCCCTCCAAGCACTGTTTTCAAATCTGTGCCTTCTTCTGCTCTATTCTCTGCCCAATTCTAAATACAGAGACTATCTGTTTATACTTTTCTGAGAATAAACCTTTGTTCTCCTATGTCAGAGCAGAATTGGAGATGCTGACTACTTTGATAATAGAGGAGAGTGAACTCTTTGTTTCATACAGATTTCCAACCATTTTTTCTTCTGCAGTCCTGTGCTCATTCCTCCTTCTAGGATAAGTGAAGTCTCCCNGATCCCCTGGAACTGGAGTTACGGAGGGTTGTTAGCCACCATGTGGGTGCTAGGAATCGAACCCAGATCCTCTGCAAGAACAGCCAGTGCTCTTTACCACAGAGCTCTCTCCAGCTCCATGATAGAGTCTCTTATTGTGTGAGATCTGAGTCAGGTCAAAGAAAGACAAGTCTTGAGAATGAGTCTCCAGAGAGCTGTCAGACAATAGAAAAGTGAGAATGACAAATGGTACTTTTTGAAAGATTCTCTGAACCTTTTCTGCTGCTCTAGAGGCTGATGGGTATTCCCCCTGCCCCAGCTATCATTGTTTTGAGAGTGCTAGTTTAATCTTTTACTTCAGTGGTGGGGAACAAACTTAGGGCTTTCTGCATGCTAAGCGAATGCTCTACCTCTGAGCAATAACCTCAGCTCGAGGCTGCTAATTTGTGTGTGAGTGTGTGTGTGTGTGTGTGTGTGTATGTGTATGTTTGTAATATGTATGTGCATATTATATTGTATGTGTGTTATATGTGCATATTATATTGTATGTGTGTTGTATGTGCATATTATATTGTATGTGTGTAGTATATGCGTGTATGCTGTGTTTGACTATGTATGGAGGTCTATGCATATATGTAATGATGTTAGAGGTTGGTGCTAAGTGTCTTCCTCAGTTGCTCTCTGCTTTATTTTTTGAGACAGAGGGTCTCTCAGCAGCTGGTCCTCCCATGCTGGGATTATAGGTATGTGCTGCCATGCCCGGCCTTCATATGCATGCTGGTGATCTTCTCAGCAAGCCCCACTCCAAACCTTTTTTTGAGATAGGGTGTCATGTTGCCCAGGCCATCCTGGAGCTTGCTATGTAGCCAAGGATAACCTTGATCTTCTGATCCTCCTGAGTACTCAGGTTATGGGCAAAGGCTTCTGTGGCTGGTTTATAAGGCCACTGCAGAGCTGAGCAGAAGAAAAGAACAGAGCAAGTTAAAACTTCATGAAACAGGGCTGGAGAGATGGCCTAGCGGTTAAGAGCATGGACTGCTCTTGCAGAGGACCCATGTTGGATCCCCAGCACCCACATGGCGGCTGAAAACCGTCTTTAGCTCCAGTTCCAGGGGAATACGACACCCTCTTCTGACCTCTGCAGTATTGCACGACAGAGGTGCACAAACCTACATGCAGACAGTACATTCATACACATAAATAAATAAATAAATAAATAAATAAATAAAATAAAAAAAATTTCATGAAACCCATTTTTCTTGCCTAATTTTAGACGCTTTTCTTTAATGTTTCTTCATTGTTGCAAGTTTTTGGATAATTTTTCAGAACTCGGGAAAATTCCTTCTAATAGATTTATGGAGTGGATTTCCGGCTGCTTATCTGCCGTTCTGCAGGCACTGCTCCCTCGTGCTGATGTCCACTGCAGTGCCAGGTCGAAGGAGGTACAATGCTTGGAAGCTTGTGATCTTGAACTGGCTAAATCAATTGTTCAACACTTTCATTATTTTTCTTCCTATAAAGCTAGCTACAACACGTCTCACACAGACAGGTTGTTTTATAATCATGTTTCGAGGTTTGTGAGCAGGAGTCTTACCTAAAACAGAGTACATCTTGTGGCCTATCCAGTGACTTTGATTTCTCAACGTAAATAAAGCTGATGGATGGTAATGTAGCCATATGCCACAATTTTAAAGAACACCATTTAAAAGATACAAACTTTTTTTTTTTTCTCTTGACAGTTCCCTTAAACATACACAAGGCAATGTCACGGAGGGTTTTATTTTTATTGGTGGGTAAACTTAGATATCAAATTTCATGGTTTAGACAAATCATATAACCAATGCTTATCTAAGATCTGTGATTGTCTGAGGCTTAGAATACAATACTTGATTTAGCAGAATATACTAAAGGTTATTTAAGGAGTGGTTTAGTGGGAGTCAGCATACAACCTTATAAGAATATTGGAGATGAGGCCCAGAGCCCCAGATTCTGTTGTTTCTAAAAGTCTCCTAGCATAGTCTGTCTTTCCTCACATTCATCAGATTCTTGACAGGAAAGAGCTATTCAAGTCACAGAGTGAAAGTCTACCTAAGATTTAGAAATCAAACCCTGACTGGAAGCACAAAGGAAATCTCAATTTCAGTTGGCAGAGTGAATAAAGTTCTATTTTAGGCACCTTTTCTCTTATTATTTTCAAATGTTCAACTGAGGTTATGATGATAGTTTTATATTTCCATAATCTATCTTTTTCTTTTTTCAATAATGGGCCTTATTTAGTCCCCAAACCCAGAACATCAAGTTTATTTCCATTTGTTTTTCTTTTTTTTTTTTTGGTGAAAACTGCTAATTAAATCCTTTTATATTACTCCAGGAACCAGGCTTTCTTTCTTCCCTCCATTCCTTGTCTCTCAAATAATTGCTCCCTTGTGAAGAACCAAACAATAGCAAACCACTGGTAATCTGTGGTTGGCTGAAGTCCTATATTTAACCAGCATGTTGTTTAATCAGAAACACAATCTGACCAACTGGGAAACCAATTTTGTTTAATATATCTAAGAACAATATACATCCATCCCTCACTGAGCCCATCTCATCTAGCTTTCCATATCCAATAGGACTGTGGAGTACAAAACAGGACACACCAAAATTATATCATTTGATAAAGTTTGAGAGTGGAAAATTAAAAGTTTAACCCATATATATTTTTTTTATTTTTATCCTTCCACAGAAGCTTTTTGCTGTGGTTGCTTTTTTCTATTTCTAAATTTTTCTTTGAAGCACAGAATTCTCCATTATTCTTGAATATACATTTTGGAGATGATTATGATTATGTAATTCTGTGTTTTAGAATCAAGCACTTTGTGGGTTGCTTCTACTAACATGGTCCTTTAAACTGATTCCAAAGCAGATATAAAATAGCAAGAGAACAGGGGCTGAGAGACAGGCACCCAGCAGCTGGTATCCTTTATCCATCTTGAAGTCTCCGCTCATTTTCTTTTATTATCCCCTTGGTAAATTATTTCAGACATAGATGGCCTGGCTTTGTCTTTTTTATGGCATTTTCTGAAAGATGGTTGGAATCAAGATACCTGTTTTCTGTGGCCGAAGGTGGAGCGAGACCCTAGGTTTGATTCTCCAAACTGGCAAAGAAGTGATGGGTAACTGGGTTGTTATTTTATCTTGTCATTAACCACAGTAATCAAAAGACACTTACCCTTTGCTGCCTTCATTTGAGACAGGGTCTCACTATGCAGTCCAGGCTGGTTTTGAACTCTTCATCCTTCTGCCCCAGGCTTCCAAGTTCTGGGATTACAGGCATGTTGGTTCAAGCCTCTTACTATTCTAAGACTCAGTTTCCTTTTTTATAATATGAAACCAACAGTGAGGGTTAGGGAGTGAAGAAGGAGCTGAACTCAATAAGTTTCAAGCCCTCTTCAAGGCTCTTATGTTTTTCTATAGCTCAAAGCAAAAATCTGATTATACAATATAAGCCTAAATTACTCAGTGTTTGACTTTTCCTCATTTTCTGATTAGTATGCTTTCTGTATATTTCTATAGATACTAATATACATTGAACACAGGTGTAGGCACATGTATGTACATATATGTGCTGTTTTCTGTATTCCAGCTAACTAACATTTATGTAGTGGTATGAGACAGATCCTATTTTATTATTTACAAGCCCATTTAACCCTTATACCAGTCATCCAGAGTATGTATCATAGAAACAAGGCGCAGAGATTAAATGACTCATTCACAATCATCCTGACAGCAAGTAGCTGAACTAAGGTGCATAGTCAGGAAGTCTGGTGCTATAATACAGTTGGTAACAAAAGTATTATACTCCTTTTACCTAAGAATCAAACTTAACATCACTTTACACTGCTATCTTTTCATTATTTGTCTTTCACTGTAAAAGAGAATAAGAAATTATTCATTTGCTATTTCCTTTCCCTCCACGTTCTCATTCCTCGGCTCCTTAGAAACCAGTTCTGCATTTCATTCTTCTTTAAGGACTATAGCATCTAATTCTGTCTCTCTGTCTTTTATATCCCTTTGCCATCTTTTGCACCCCAGGTAGATACTTCTTCCACCTGTTCCCATCAATCTAAATGCCTTCCTTCCTTCTCTGTTTCAGTCACACACAGGTACCTGTCTTTGAGACCTCATTGTCATTTGTTTTGATGCTAAAATGTGGTACCTGATGCCTTTGCTGGCTTGGAATTCCAAAATTATATTTGTTTCCCCACACCTGGAAAAATTAATTTTTCTCTATGAAGGATTTGTGACTTAGCCAACAAATACTCTTATCTTTTTCTGAAATCTTGCTGTATTTGACCCAGGCCTTACTAATGGCATTTGTTTTCTAATATGTGTTTATAATTGTGCTTATATGAATTAAATATATACTATGAGCTAAAAAACAGTGGTAGAGAGATAATTCATGAATTCAACTTTCAGAATATTGAGTATGTATATACATCAGCCATAGAAAGAATGAGTCTGCCATTTGCATCAATATGGATGAATCTGGAAGATACCAAATTAAGAAAAATAATTCAGCCATAGAAAGACAAAGACCAGACCATGTGCTTTTACTAATTTGTGAAATCTTAAAAACATTTGGGCTGGAGTTATGTCTTGGTGATTAAGAGCACTTACTACTCTTACAGATGACTTGAATCAGTTCCCAGCACCCACAAGGTAGCTCACAACTGCTTATAACTCCTGTTCCAGGCGATTTGATGCCTCTTCTTGCTTCCATGCACTCCTGTATGCATGTGGTACATATAAACTCACCAGCAATCACACACACACACACACACACACACATACATATATAAATCTTTAGGATTTGTTTTATTTGTGAGCATGAGTGTTTTGCCTACATGAATGTAGATGCACCACATCACTGCAATGCCTGCAGAGGCCAGAAAAGGGAATCAGAGTTCCTGGAACTATGGATGTTATCTGCCATGTAGTTTCTGGGAGGTGAAGCCAGGTCCTCCGCAAGAGCACCAGTATCTCACCTGCTGACCCATCTCTGTAGCTCCAATAAATACTTCTTTTTTTTTTTTTTTTAATAGGATCCCTCAGATCCCCTGGAACTGGAGTTAACGGGCAGTTGTTAGCCACCATGTGGGTGCTGGGGATCGAACCCAGGTCCTCTGCAAGAGCAGTCAGTGCTCTTAACCACTGTGCTCTTAACCACTAAGCCATCTCTCCAGCCTCTAAATACATCTTTTTTTTTTTTTTTTTTATTAATTTTTTTATTTATTTTTGTATGTGTATGAATGTATTGTCTGCATGCAAGTCTGTGCACCCGTGTCGTGCAATGCCGCGGAGGTCAGAAGAGGGTGTCGGATTCCCCTGGAACTGGAGTTCTCCTGGAATTGGAGTTTCAGACGGTTCTCGGCCGCCATGTGGGTGCTGGGGATCGAACCCGGGTCCTCTGTAAGAGCGGTCGGCGCTCTTAACCGCTAGGCCATCTCTCCAGCCCCTAAATACATCTTTTAAAAAAGAAAACATTTATGTTGGGTGAGTGAGATGATTCTGTAGGTAAAAGTTTGCTACACAAGCCTGGAGAACTGACTTCAGTCCCAGAATCTATGTAAAGGAAAAAGAGGAAAAGACTCCACAAAGATCTTCTGACCTCTATATGCATGCCATGACATGTGTGCACTCACACGTATCCATTATGTATTTACATATGATCATAAGAAATTTAAAGAATCCTACATCTTAGAACTAGTGAGTAGAAAATGGTTACTGAAAAAAAAATGTTTACTGAAGTCTGGAAAATGTGAAAAGGCACAATGGGAGAGAGGTTCGTTATCAAGTACAAAATTATTGTCAGGAGGAGAACATTCTGGTGCTATACAGTTATATAGTTATATAGTTAATGTTATGCTGTCTATTTAAAAACATTACCAAAAGAGAGGATTCTGAATGTTCTTACCACAAAGAAATGATAAATATTCGAGGTGATGGATGTCTTCCATGATGATCGACCTCTTTGATGATGACACAGTGTATACATGTACTGGAACATCACACTTATTAGAACAGCTTTAAAAATTAGGGGAAAGAGCTGGGTGTGGTGGTGCATGCCTTTAATCCTAGCACTTGGGAGACAGAGGCAGGCAGATCTTTGTGAGTTCAAGGCCAGCCTGGTCTACAGGGAGACCCTGTTTCAAAAAAAAAAAAACAAAAAAAAAATAGAGGAAAAAGCTTGGAGGCTATAGAAGAGATGTCTATTTGGATATTCATTATGAGTGAAGGGAGGAAGGGGAAATGAGACCTAATGATTATAAGCATTATAGCAGAAGGGCCAGGGCAAATGGGCCTCTGCTGGGGGTTACTGACAAGATTAACGCATGCTGGGGAGTTGCTGCCCTCCGAACTATACAAAGCTTCCTTTTTTATTTCTTTAGGAATATTGCTGTCACAGACACTTGAGACGTGTAATCATTTAGGAAGCGGTCACTAGGGCTGCCATCAACTCTGGCAAAGTGGGTATTGTTGCCATCAGTGATGCCTTCATTGACCTCAACTCCATGGTCTACTCTACATGTTCCCGTATGATTCCATTGATGGTCCATTATTTTTTTACTCTGTACTTGTAAAACCTAAGTCAAGGCTGAGAATGGAAAACACCATCAACAGAAAGGCCATCTCTATTTTCCAAGAGTGAGACCCTAACAACATCAAATAGGGTGATATTGGTGCTGAATATGCTGTGGAGTCCACTAGGGTCTTCACTACCGTGGAGAAGGTTGGGAGCCCACTGAATGGGTGGAGCCAGAAGGGTCATCATTTCTGCCCCTTCTGCTGATGCCTCCATGTTTGTGATGGGCTTGAACCACAAGAGGTATGAAAACTCCCTCAAGATTATCAGCAATGCCTCCTGCAGCAGCAACTGCTTAGCACCCCTGGCCAGTGTCAATCATGACCACTTTGGCATTGTTGAGGGACTTATGACCACAGTCCATGCCATCACTGCCACCCAGAAGTCTGTGGACAGCCCCGTTAGGAAACTGGCTTGAGGGCCATGGGGCTTTCCAGAACATTCTCCGTGCATCCCCTGGCACTGCCAAGCCCGTGGGCAAGGTCATCCCAGAGTTGAATGGGAAGCTTGCTGGCATGGCCTTCAGTGTTCCTACCCCCGGTGTTTCTGCCATGGATCCGACCTGCCACCAGGAGAAAGCTGCCAAAATGACGACAAATGCTGTATGAGCCTTTATTATATGCCAGGTTATATGTACTTGAAAGTAGAGCACTAAACAAAAGAAGTAATGCTTACATTCTAGTAGATACAAGTAAGCAAACTATGCACTATGTTAATAAGCTATAAAATGAAAAAAAGATGGAGGGGCTTGAGAGATAGCCTAGTGGTTAAGAGCACCGACTGCTCTTGCAGAGGACCCGGGTTCGATCCCCAGCACCCACATGGTGGCTAAGAACCATCTGCAACTCCAATTCCAGGAGAACTCCAGTTCCAGGGGAATCCGAGACCCACTTCTGACCTCCACGGCATTGCACGACACGGGTGCACAAAACTACGTGCAGAGAGTACACTCATACACATACAAAAATTTTAAAAAAATTAAAAAAAGATGGAGATGGGATAAGAAGTAGCAAGGTATGTAAAATATTAGATAGGGAGGTTGGATTTCTCTCAAAGTTAGGATTTGAGGAAAGCCTCTCAGGAGATAAGGAGTGATCTAGATGTCTACATGTGCGGAGAGTGTCCCATACAGGGGATAGCAAGCAGAAAGGGCCTGGGGCTCGAAGTCCGATCTGTGGAGACTTATTTAATTAAGGCACAATTTGATTAGTTGGAGCAAGACGGGCTATGGTTGAAGAATACCCTGTGAAGAGGACCTGGTTCTGATCCACGGTACCAGGTACAGGAGCTGGAAGAAGGCTTGGATAGCATGGAGAAGCATGGCATGTAAGGAAGGAGATTACATGTAGGTGGAAATCTGGGTAAGAGGCTGGTAATGGGTGGAGAGAGTGTGCTCAACAAGTGACCAAAAGAATGGTGGTAATCTGCCCACTGCCTCCCAGCTTTAAACTCATCCTTTTTGTGCTCTTCTCTGTGATGCCAGAGCAGGAACTTTGCAAACCAGATTCAGGGATTCTTACCAATAGGCTTCTTCAGGTTTTGACACTAGGATGCAGGAGATAGAGACTGGGAGGCACAAGGAGAAGAGAAGAAACTCATTTCGTGCTTCTTAACATCATGCTGTTGCTTAGAAGTGGCCCCTTTCCCCAGCAGTGGAGTTTCATAGCACCATGGTATTATTACAGCTCCAGCCTTCTTTCACGTTTGCAGAACCAGCCGCAACTTGTCTCCTAATGGTACCAGAAGAAACTGCGTCTGAACCAACTCAAAGGTCAAGCTCTAGTTTCATGGTGTCTGCTCCTTCCAGATTTTCAGTCCAACCCCTCCACTTTCCCCCTAGTCTTAGGATGGTAAACGTTGTCTGCAGTTATTATTTCTTTCTGGTTAGCCCCCAACAGCGGTGTGACCAAGTCCTTATATTAAACGCCTTCAATTGAAATACCTAGGGTGATGTCTGTTTTCCTGAGTAAATTTTTTAAAGATATATTATCATTTACATGTATATGTGTGTGTCTCTGTGTGAATACCACACGTGTGCTGGTACCCATGGAGGCCAGAAGAGGGCATTGTATCCCTTGGAGCTGGAGTTACAGGCAGCTGTGAGGCACCCAATGTAGATGCTGAAACCAAACTTAGGTTGTTTGAAAACAGCAAGTAAATCATCTCTCCGGCTCCATTCTTGACTAAATCCTTATTAATACAGAAGCAGAGCTCAGAGCACTAAACTCAAAAGCAGAGTGTTCAGGAATCTAGGCAAGGAAAGCAGGTGGCCAACAGGTAGGCAAAGGGATACTTTGAATACCAACATGTGTCTCCTAGGTGTCTTCCTGTCTTTCCTAATTGGAATAATGATACCTACCTTTTATTATTGGACTGTTAATTAAGTTACATAAAAGGCACCTATACAGAGACTTTGAAGCAGAGTCAGATTTCAAATTACAGTAGCTGACTTGTCACAGTTTAAGCAGCAAGTGTGCACGGATTGGTATCATGAGGATTTGTAGTGTTGCCTGGAACCAGGAGCTCTTCTAACTGAGGAAAGTTTGGGACTAGGAACTCAAAAACTGTCAGGATTCTCAGTTGCATTTGGATTTTTCTGCATGGTAACTGCATTCCTTTTCCTGGTGACTTGCTTTTTTGTCTGCTTCCCTTGTTTATGTCATACAGAGATTATTTCTATCTACAGATTGAGGGTTGATCCTCTTCTTTCAAAATCAGTAGTCAGGTGGGACACAGCTCCATTTTAAATTTTTATAAAACTGAATCCAAAGAACAGCTTAGTTTAGAAATCTATTCATGATCCCTTCAATTATGGCCGTGGAAGTAAAGGCTACCTAATCTTAGCATAGATTCTGGTATCCCACCATTGTAGAGACGACACAAATGCCAAGGTCACTGTGGACTGAGAAGAGTTTCAAGCGTGTATCATGCTTTGTCTCAATAACACTGATAAAACTTGGAGCCCACACAGAACCGAGAACAAGGGATAAAGAGAATGCTAATGTGCTTCTCAACTCTCATCAATAAAACTCCCTCATGCAGCAGAGGGCCAGGAATACAAAAAGTCACAAATAGACAAAACATAGCAAATAAGAGTTTGTAGGGTGTGGGTCCTTGGACAGGACTCCTATGTTATTATTTTTATAGCAAGCATTTTATTTTTTTTTAATTTTATTTATTTATTTTTCTATGTGTATGAATGTACTGTATGCATGTAGGTTGGTGCACCTGTGTTGTGCAATGCCACAGAGGTCAGAGAGGGCGTTGGATTCCCCTGGAACTGTAGTTAAAGATGGTTCTTACCCTCCATGTGGGTGCTGGGGATCAAACCCAGGTCCTCTGCAAGAGCAGTTGGTGCTCTTAACCGCTAGGCCATCTCTCCAGCCCCAGGACTCCTTTGTTAAACTCCACCCACTCAGGGCTCAAGGACCATGGCAGAAGAGGGGGCAGAAAGATTGTAAGAGCCAGGGAGGAGGTGCATGACTAGATGAAAACAGAGTCTTATAGGCTTCTTGGACCTTGCTCATATGAACCTACAGTAATGCTGTCAGCATCCACAAGATCCATGCAAGCACAAGCAGAAAAAAACCCGGCACAGAACTGTGGAAATAGGCAGCAGAACTCAATCTCAGCTGAAGAACTGTTGGCAGCTGATTACTTTTGGGTGGGGAAAAGCTGATCTTCTTAAAGGGAACGTTTCTAGACAGGCTGACTAGACCCCAATGGATAAACTTGCACTGAGGGACATCTGGGGACACTAACTTGGCACAAAAAGCCTTAACACAAATGGCAGAATGCATGGATTCCAGTTGGGGAGCTACAGAAGGGTGCCGATGGGGAAAGGGGCATAAAGACGATTAAGATTGAAGATGTTCTGTATGAAATACACAAAAGTTCAATAAAAATGTACAAATTAAAAGAGTAATTATTGCTGTTTTAGAGGACTAGAGTTTGGTTCCCAGAGCCCACAACCAACTGTAATGCCAGGTCCAGGTAATCCAACACCTTCTTCTGACCTTTCTAGGCTCCTGGTATACATATATTCACTCAGGCACACACACACACACACACACACACACACACACACACACACACAAATAAATAAATAAAATAAAAAGAAATAATTTTTTCAAAAACTTTGGAGCATATTCCATGCTTCTCATAAAAAATTAACTGTATAATCTGCTTTCCATTGAAGAGACTAGGGCTGCCATGGACTAAGCAAAAATGATAGCTTGCAGTTCTCTTCAAGGCTGCTGATATCCCACGGGGTGAGCCCCACTAGACCCCAGTCCCTTCAAGCCACTCCCCTAATTCCTCAGGGGTCCAGGGGTACTTTACTGATATTGTTTCCCCATTTGTTTTTCGGCTTCAGATCTCTTCAATGATTCAAAAGAAAGCATTTTGTGTAACCAGGTTCCTGTCTGGGACATGAAGGGCCTTGGAGAACACAGATTCCATCTGTAAGACTAACATCTGAGCCTTCCCAGAAGCACAGAACCAGAATCTGCTCTCTATCTTGAAAGGGAATTTGAGCACCGTTGAACAGTCCACATTGGACTCGCACATGGAAAAATAACATTAGTACTATAAATTCTTTTCTGCTGTGAAATATGTTGTGTATTAGAAACAAGGAGGTGGTGTTTATGGTGTAATTCGGGGCAATGGGATGCACAAAGACTGGAATGGTAGGACAGGGTGTAAAGTCTCTGATGTGAGAAGCTTTAGAAGATAAGATGATTTTTTAACACTAATCTAGGAGTTTCCTCTTAGGAGCCACTCACAGATCTTTTTGCTGACATCCCTACACCCTTACACATAGGTAAGAAAAGTAATGTGAATCCCTGAAAGTAAGACTTCAAAAAGTAAAAATTATTTCATCTTCCAAACTTGGAGCAGGGTAGTGGAGACTGTTTCTTTTTCCACAGACACTAGAAAAATCCCATCCCGGAAGAGAGGCAGCTGAGGGTCTTCACGTTTCATAAGAGAGCTATCATTATGTATACAGTGATTGCTCCCAACTGGGGCTGAGCACAGAAAATGATACCGTTGTTCCAACACCGTTTCATTGTGACATATGGATTGCAAGGAGCTGGGAGGTAATTTATCCCAGAGACCTTTTTGTTGAGTGCAAGACAAGGTACAAATGGCAGCAAGGATCCATTGAAGGTATATATAAAACTTTTGATCATGAGTATTGATAAACATCCAGGCCGCTGAGAGATGAGGTTCTCTAGAGACATTTAAAAATAGGCTGCTCTCCTATCTAAGGATGATGTAGGGTTTCTGACTGTAGGCTGGGGAAGGGTCATATACTTTAGGACAATGATACAAAATAAAGTCTTCTAGGAAAGGAAAGGGCAGCAGGCAGGGAAACCAATTAGCTGTGTCCTCTAGACACACGTGAAAATCCAGGCTAGAGTTCTGGGAAGGTTTGCTGTCAATACCAATGGGCAGAAGGATCACTAAGAATCCTAAGAACTGGCCACAGGAACCAGATGCAAACGCAGATGCTGCCATTTACCAGCTAAAATCTTTTAGCAAGCGACTACTTCCTGTGCTTCCTTTCCCTTATTTGTAACATGAGGATATTAATATCTGCCTTGAGTACATATTGGGACTGTCTGAAGATCAGATGAAGTCATGTCTGAGAAAGCACTCTTTAAACTGTGAAATACTATATGTGGCATTGTTCAAAACAAAGGCAAAGTCTCATTTTCATCATTAACCCCAATTTCTCTACTCAGTTTTTTAGCCCCTCCATAGAACAGGAAGCAGTCAACCTGATTTGAAGTTCTTTCTTAATTTCAATTTCCTTCTCTGGGAGAGGTGGCTGAGAGCAGAGGTAGAGGCAAGGACAGGCTTCCAGAGCCAAACAAGCTGGAAAGTGAAGTGATTTAGATGACTTTCCAAACGGAAAATAAGACTTTGATCTCTGAAAAACTAAAAATGAATGATTACCCAAAGGCTGTGAAATCTTTCCTGTTTGCAAGGTAAACACACTTGACTGTCCACAAAGCACATGTGTGCACACATGTATTCTAGCTCCATGAGTCATGGACTTGGCCAAGTTAAGATCTCATCCACTAACGTTGTTTGAGGAGTTCTTGTGCATTGTAAGCACCAAATAATGTATTCATTACATTTTTTCTGTATCTCATCAGAGCCTCACAATCTTGTGAGTTGTGTATATTACCTCCATTTTATAGATAAACTGTTAATGATTTACTCAAAGTGGCTCTGCCCTGGAAGTATCTGAATATCAATCATTTTTCAGTAAGGAGAACAGCATCTAGTAGCCTATAGGGAGAGGAACCAGATGTTTCTGGGAACAATGTCTTAGAGCCCAGAATGACCTTTGAAAGACTTTAACTTAGAAAGTATCCATGCTTTGGTGCAAACAAGCCCATAGGATAAGTCTCAAGCAAATGAAGATTTGCTAATCGTGAGCAAATTTCAGGAGGACACAAAAAGCTGCATGCAGCTGGCTGTATATTCAAAACATTCTGATTTTAAGAAAGGAAGTATTTGTTTTGGCCCCAATTTGCTTTCAACCCTTTAGGGGGTTCTATACTTTACTCTGAAAAACTATACTACAGGGAAAAAAAGAGAAAGAT
The DNA here is from genome assembly GCA_009823505.1 of Rhizomys pruinosus. NCBI lineage: Eukaryota > Metazoa > Chordata > Mammalia > Rodentia > Spalacidae > Rhizomys > Rhizomys pruinosus. The sequence goes on along the minus strand of VZQC01004878.1, from coordinate 3,674,064 downwards.
CATCAGTATTTCTATTGCCTTCAAGCTTTCCTCCATATTGATTTATTAAGTATTTATACATACCAATGGATTTATCTATTGCAGATGCATTAATCAATAATAAGGAATCTTATTTTAACAATTAGGTTCTAAAATAAACACTGAAGTTGCATATGTTACACAGCGACTTCACTTAACATAATGTCTGGTTTTTGTTTTTTTTTTTTGCCTTTTCGAGACAGGGTCTCCCTGTAGCCCCAGCTGTCCTGGAATTTGCTCTGTAGACCAGGCTGGCCTTGAACTCACAAAGATCTGCCCGTCTCTGCCTCCATAATGTCTGTTTTTGTGGATAGGTGAGGCATAATTTCTTTCCAATCCGGGGATTGTCAGTTTTTATTAATTATTGTTTTAAAAATATTTTATTTATTATTTTTATTTTATGTGTATGAATGCACTGCTTGCATGCATGTAAATGCACCCACCCATGTCATGCAATGCTACCAGAGATCAGAAAAGGGCATTGGATCCCCTGAAGCTGCAGTTACAGACTGTTGTTAGCCTCCTTATGGGTGCTGGGAATCAAACCCAGGTCCTCTGCAAGAGCAGCCAATGGTTCCCACTGAGCTATGTCTCCAGACCCTTATTAATTATTGTTGTAGTGAACAACTTCGTGGTCTGGTGGTCTGCTTATTCTGACTAACGTATGACATTCCTTTTCTAAAAATTCACTCATCTGTGAGCATGGGCATGTGGAACCATCTTCCTAGTATACGACCCATCACAGCTTAGATGTAGAAGATGGCTGTATGAATCACACCCGACCAAAGCAAATTCTTCATCATTCGATTCTGGAAGTGCGCTTCAAATACCCCACTCATTTTGGTTCATTCAGGGTGAAGAGATATAAATGTAAGAGGTGAAAATGTATAAAGAAACATATAGGTTTGGTTTGCTGAAAAAGAATGGCTTAAAACAAGATTGCAAGGTGAGAGAGAGAGAGAGAGAGAGAGAGAGAATAAATGTACAAGGAAAGTAGAAGAGAAAGCAAGAAGGGGAGAAGGAAGAGGAAGGACGGTTATTGGTGGGTAATGTCTGTTAAAAGCTCTCATATCCATTTAAGGATGTAGTCAGTTCCTTTAAGTTACATCTTTCATTTTATTTCCTGAAGTATCACAATGGTGTGCAGCTCTTACAGATTTAAAGACAGAAATACTATAGTCGTTTCAATCTCAATATTTATATTGATTTGGGCCTTGAGTTTTTCCATAATTCCTTAATTAGCGCTGCTTTCTCTGTGGTGTTGGGGATTGAACTCGGGGCTTTGAGCGTGTATTATGCCACTAGCCCCAACACCATGTCCTGACTATCTCAGATCTATTTTTAGTCAAATTGTACTAATGGAATTCTGTGTTGCTTCTCAGTTGATTCATTTTCAGTGTAAAAAAGTCCTCATAACTAAGATGTATTACCTTCTATGGAACATAAATAATTCTGATTGCAATGACTCATGTTTCCCAAGCCAAACAAACCAGGGGGTAAAATCTGTGCACAAAAGAGTAATAAAATAGTATTTCTCCACATCTGTCCCCACAGCTTTAAGAATCCCAGCCTTACTCAGAACTCTATCAAAAGGTTCTGAAAGTCCTCAGGAATTTTCTTTTGTGTTGCATGAATTGGTGTTTTCAGCTTTGAAGTCACATCTCCCCTTTCGTTCTTCCCAGTTCCACCTTCCAACAGTGATGACTCTAAATGCCAAGGAAGCACATCTCTTCTCCACTCAACCCCACAGGCCTTGGAAAACTGAAGCTCAAATAGGACGATTCATCTCGATGTGACAATGCCCCTTAGGTATTTGAGTGAAACACTGCTTTTCGCTTTTCCTTGTTCTTGTTTTGGTAGTATCTACTTCTTTGAGTTCATAATTAGACCTTGGATGGCATGGCTCACAATAACCTGATGACAGAGAATTTTGAATGATAAACACAGCATTTTTCTCAGAATTACTCCTTATTCTTTACTGTGTGTGTGTTTGTGTGTGTTCATGTGTGTGTGTGCAAGGATATATATGACTGCTTATGCATGTGTGTGGGCTCTTATGGTTGGAGGTCAGAGATCTATGTCCAGTGCCTTCCTCTACTACTTTTCTTCTGATACAGGGTCCATCACTGTAGGGTTCACAGACTTGGCTAGACTGGCTGGCCAGTAACCCCAGGGCTTCTTTTGCCTTCACCTCAGTGCTGGGATTACAGGCAGCACCAGCTTTTGTTATGTGTGTGGTAGGGTCTAAACCCAGGTCCTCAAGCTTGTGTGGCAAACATTTTACCAACTGGCCCATCTCTCCAGCTCCTGGGATTGCATCATTTAAAACCTCTTGGTTCTTGGTGTACTCAACTCTTCCCCAGAGGTCTTCTTGGTCTCTATACAAGTAAACTGGTGGGGCTGTCTAGCCATCCTCAGGGAAAGCTAAGAACCTTCTTTAAGCCTGGCGTGGTAGAAGCATGCCTTTAATCTTAGTACTTGGGAGGCAGAGGCAGGTGGATCTCTGTAAGGATCTGGGCTTTGAAGCTGAAAATACTGGCTCAAGCTAGAATCGCAGCTATACATATATACAAGCAAACAGACCAGCCCATGGTGTAGAATCGTGTATATGCTGGCGTTTGAGAACACATATTTATAGGTACTTGTCCTTTGTTAGGCTCTGGCTCTGAAAAGTTTTACACTGTTTTCCAGCTTTAACTTGAAACCTCACCAAACCTGTAAAATGATAGCTCGTTCTACTGACGCATTCCTTATAGGAACAGCAAAGAAGTAAACTGCTCTTGCCTTAGATCCATGAGGCAAACCAAATGTCTGTGGATGTCTCTGGCAGGCACCCAGTGAAGTGTTTGATCAATGGTCCATATATATTAAGTTGAGCTAAATATTTTGGCTTCAGTCACTCTCAGACCTGATCTCACATGCTGAGTTATTTGAAGAGTTGTTTTAAGAGATTTATCTCTGTCTGGTCCTTTATCTTGGTAAAATAACCCTATCTATAATTCCTCTGCCTTGTTTCTACCTATCCTCATCTGTGTGGCTGCCCTCTGCACAATTTCCTGGTCTCTGGATCCTCTTCCACTGAGGAGCACAGCTTTCACAGATGCTTTCTGACTCTCAAGCTAGTGCTGGGCTTGTGACCCTTTAGTGACCCACCACTGACAGTGTGGACCTTAACTTCATACCCCCCCACCCCCCAGCTGGGTCTTTCTGTGCATCACTGGACCTCATAAGAAAGCATGACAGCCTCCAGACTTGCTGAGGGTATGGCTGCCCCCCTTTCCTGGTAGTGCCACTTCTCTTTCTTCTCATCTTGGAGGCTTGTCTATCTACTCAAGTATGAGCAGAGAAGAGTTGGAGATAGTTCGAGTCCACAGGAAGAGGTCTCTTTAGGAGAAGGCTAGCCTTGGCCGTCTGCTTTCCTATATGGTACTCCTACCCCCACTGAGAATCAGGACCATTACTAGGTCCTGCACTTAGTTAAGAGTGATCCAGGCTCTGAAGGGTTAAGGCCTGAGCCTGGCTGGATGGAGAGGACTATTAGTTATCATTTGGAGAGCCCAGCCACACAGTTCCTCCCTGTCGCCTACCCACCACTTTCACATGATCTCTCACTCTGGCCACAGAAAGGGGTGTGTGTGTGTGTGTGGGGTGGGGGGGCTGGGAGAGGAGGAAAGAAAAAAGTTCACAAAATATTTAGAAAGTCCTTGTAAATCCTTGTGTTTTCATTTAGCAGCAAAAATCCAGGACAGAAACAACCGACCCTCAGCAGCAGCCAACAGAGGACTGAGCAGAAAAAAAAAGAAGTAGGAATCCTGGACTCTGGGACCATCCAGGTTCTCCCCCCTTTCTCTCTCTCTGTCTCTCTCTCTCTCTCTCTCTCTCTCTCTCTCTCTCTCTCTCTCTCTCTCTCTCTCTCTCTCTCTCTCTCTCGGAGGCAGAGGCAGTGGGGGAAAGGGATTAAATCAAACCTTTTTGAGGAGGGCTCAGCTCTGAGCTCTCAGGGTCCAAATCCCAAAGATCAGCTCCACATGTGTGACTCAACTGTCCTGAAACTTCAGTCAGAAGAGACTCCAAACTTGAAGTTGTGCTTGTAGCTTCAGCCGAAGTAAGAAAAATGAGGTGGGGGAGTGTCTCAGGATGGAGATGGAAGTCTTAGATGGAAGGAGAAAGGCCTGGGGGGCCACGGGCGGGGAGAGGGCCGAAGGGAGCTACTCTTTAAGTCCGTCCTATGGTTATACATATTTTTCTTCTATGAATGGGTTTTGCTGTAAATTATAGCTTTGCCCGTGGTCCCTTGGGTCAAAAGAAATAGTCTCTAAACAGAAAACAGCTCTGATTGGTGACTTGGCTTCTTCCCTCCCCAACCCCCTTTCCTAATTGAAACCAAATGTGCAATATATTGGATGCTGGGATCCCTGGCTTGGTCCCAGGAATCCTCAGAATGTGAGGTTTCTCTCAAAGGCATCTTGCATCAGCCTGTGGATATATGCCTACCAGCGGGCTCCTTCACCGGCAAAGTGGAAAGAGAAGCGTTTCACACCAAATTCTTCTTTTGGGGTTGGGGAAACGCAGTGGATTATAACTGTTTTCTTCTTTTCAAAACTGTGCGTCCTGAGACAGAAGTAAGTGGCTCTTTTTTTTTTTGTTTTTCTTTCTTCTTCATTTTCTCTTTTCTTTCTCAAAAACGGAAAGCTCTGGATACACTTCTCTTAGTTTGTCAAGAAAAGTTTTGTAAAGCGCGGAGGGCAGTTTGAATCAGGCAAGGAAGGGCAGGGAGCTGGGCTCTTACAGACTCAGGCAGTCAGATCCCGTTTTGGGGGTCTGGATCTGTGTTAGGAAAGGAAGAGGCGCCAACAGCCAAAGAAGGCTGAAGCAAAGTACATGACTCCATAGCAGCCCCAAGGTACAATAAACAGCGTTAGCAGAGTTGAAAATGTAGGCAGGCAAGACAGGCCGATTGCAGAGTCAGGCTGGTGGAGAGAGCCGAACCAGGAGCTGGGTTTTCAGGCATTGAGTGTTTGAGGGGCCTGAGTTTGGGCAGACATAACCTGGCACCTTTTGTGTTTCAGGACAGCTGCTGATCTAATTGTGAGAAAGGCGACTGTAGATGTGGGCTTGGATGAGAAGTGGCTTCACCCTGGGGCTTGGGTGGCTGGGCGGGAAAGCCAGACACCGGGAGGGTTTGCAGCGGGACCCGGACGGCTGCTTGGCCTGGCAGCCTCTCCCTCTTTTTGGTGCTGGGTGCTGAGTTTTTGTTATCAAAAGACTTGGGGCTGTTTCTAGTTGAGGCTCAGAGTCCTGGCCGAGGTTCAAGAGGCCTATCCTAGGGAAAGAGGTCCCTCAGCGTGGCAGTCACTCAGGCCAGCCATTTGAGGAGAGTTCCAAGTGCTCAAGCCCGCGGCTTCAGCACCATTTTGCCGACTCTTCCTTAGGAGAGCTATGGCAATCTGGCGAAGGGCATTTGGGATCTCCTCTGACCCTTGCATTGCCCAGATTAAAAAAAAAAATGATAGCAGGGGGGCCGACCTACTAAGGTCTAACAGCACGTTCGAAGTGGAGCGGAAAGTGAGATGAAGGTTCTCGCTGTAGCTAATGCCGAGCCCTTCCAATGCCTCTGATTTTCCAAGTTTATTCTGGCCGAGACAATAGAGGCAGTTTACTAACAAGTTATCTCAAGGACGTTATCAGCAGCAGGGAGGCTGAGAGCAATGACTCATCAGCTAGTGGCCTTTGTGGTTGTGCGTGTGTAAAATAAAATAAAAAAATCTAACATTTGAATCATTGCTCTGAGCAGGCTCGGTGCTCGGAGCTTTACTTACGTTGATTGATTGAATCCTCAGTTCTGTAAGGCATTATTCCTGTCTTATAGGAAAGGACATTAAGACAGAGAAATGAAATGAATTGCTTAAGGAAATGCAACTAATGTGCGTGAATCTTGTTACGTCCGGCTCTCCATCTTGTGTTCTGAATCACTGTTGGTTTGAACTCCCCTCGTCCTCCACCTGTGTAAGTGATTACTTTTGGAGTCAAATTCCACCTTTCACTCAGTGACTAGGAGGTGAAGATGTCAGGTTAGGAGACAGTTTGGATCTCCTCTTGGGAATCTGTGCTTGGAAAAAACACTTATCTGGGTATTGGATACCCATTAATTTCTAGGTATCAGATGTCTACTTATACAAAGACCCTAGGACAGCTTTGGCAGAACCAGGTTAGAGTCTGCTTCTGCCTTTTATTGCTTCTACCCTTTGGCTTCTGTGTTCACTACACAGGCATAGGAATACTTTTCAGTCTTCCTGTTTTAAGAGGCATTGAGCATGAATACACTCTGAAGGCTGTGGAGCGCTTTGCCATGTCAGCTCTTATGCTTATGGTTACTGAGTGTCATAGGAAGCAGTCTCTGCCAGGTCAGGTCTGGCAGTTGGTACAGATTTGCGTGTGTGTGTGTGTGTGTGTGTGTGTGTGTGTGTGATCTCTGAAATGGTTGGCCTCCATCTTCATGCACATTTTCTATGTATGTGTGTGGAGAGGAGAGACATGTGTGTACATATGGACATACTCATGTGTGCATGTGTATGTGGAGGCCAGAAGTCAACCTTGGGTGCTATTTCTTAGGGGCTGTCCTCTTGTTTTTTGAGACAGGATCTCTTCCTGGCTCAAGGATCACTGAAAAGGCTAGGCTACCGGGAAACCCCCCCCCCATCTCTGCCTTGGCATTGTTGGGATTACAACTGCATGCCACCACACCTGGCATTTCTATATGGGTTCTAGGGACTGAAGTCAGGTTCTCAAGCTTGCAGAGCAAGTACTTTGCCAAGTGAGCCATCTCACAGCCCTCATCTTCTTTGAATGGAAAGAAGGGTACAGTAGTACCTCCTAGGGCAGTAGTTCTGGATGTACTCTCTGAAAGTTTCCTTTGTGTCCAGGCTTGTCCATGGTTCCTCATTTGAAGTAGAGGAAGGTGTAGGACACTGGCTTCAAGCATCTCTTGCATCTGCACTATCTCTGAGTGAGAAATGTTTTAACCAGGAACTGTCTCCTACTTTCTCATCAATGGAAAGTGATATTTGAGGAGTTTCCTATGTAGCTGAGGACAGATCTTTACCCCGAGAGCATCTTTTCACTGGCAGGTGCGTCCTTCCTCATTCTATAAATCACATTCCGAGTTCTGTGCCTATAGTCAGAAAGGTTCCAGCTGTTCCTACAGCTGCAAGGCTAGGATGCAAAGCGCCACCTCTGCTTCTGGTTAAGAACCAGTTGTTTTATAAACTTCCAAGGTAGGGGAAGTTGCGGAAGCATTTCCAGAATCTTGGACTCTTCAACAGTCTTCATGTCCAAGGGCAAAGTAGAATCATCCCTCCGAGGAGCCGCCCCACTTCCTATCCTCCTCAGCCTCTTTGTGAATGCATGAATGCATTGCTTTCTTCCCTTCTTATACAGTCTCTTCCCTGAATGGAAGCCATGTGAATCTGTATCCCATGTAGGAAATTTAGTTCTAACCATTTCGTGTGATGCCATTTGTTTTTTGAGACAGGATCTAACTGTGTAAAACTGGCTAACATGGAACTTGCTACATAAAGCAGTCTGGCCTTGAACTCACAGAAAGCCACTTTCCCCTGACTCCTGAGTGCTGGATTAAAGGTGTGTGTGTACCACCATTCTGGTACAATATGATTTTTTAAAAACAAATTATTGAATTTTCATGTATTTCATACATAACATCTCAGTCAGTCTTAATTGCCTTTATACCCCCTTCTCCATTGGCACCCCTCCCACAGTCCCCCTACAATAGCATTTTTAATAGATGTTCTAATAAAATTGCAGTGCCTCCCATCTATCAGTGTTACACCATTTAAAATTAATATTAACTTAGACATCCTTCTCAAGTTCCTTTAGGAGGACTCTTCAGGTACTTTACATCATCTGTACCTGAAATATACAACCCAGAAACACATCTCACAGGCATCTAAGAGCAAGCCCCATCTAAAAAATGGACTGCTGCTGATGTGCTAATATGTGCCAGTTCAAATCAGTGCTGACCTGGCTATATCGCAGGCCCACTATAGACTCTTTATGCCACCTGCCATGCTCAAAACCATGCAACACATGAGTCAGTTGACTCCAAACAAAGTCTCCCCAGACCAGAAATGTGCCTAGAATTCCCAGGCACCTAAGAGCTGCTCTGAATTCAGCAATTGGGACTAAAACCTCACTGTATGTCTTATGCCCAATAAGATGATGTTTTGGTAGCGTGGAACCGCAGGCAGATCTTATGGATTTCAGGACCAATGAAATAAAAATACCCGAAGGTAGATAAGGAGCTGGTATTTTGAAGTGTTCTCTGAGTGATTTTAATGTGAACTAGAAATAAATACATCCGCTGAAACGTCTTTAATGTGTTGACCAAGACAATGCAATTCAATTCTGTTTGGTTTTTAAATAACATTATTTTTGTTGTTGTTGTTGTTGTATTTGTTTGTATTTTTGAGACAGGGTCTCTCTTTAGTCCCAGCTGGCCTGGAGCTCATTCTGCAAACCAGGCTAGCCTTGAGCTCATAGAGATCAGCCTGCCTCTGCCTCTGCCTCCCAAGTGCTGGGATTAAAGGCATGCACCACCACACCTGGCACTAAAGACAGTTTTTAGCCGCCATGTGGGTGCTGGGAATCAAACCCACGTCCTCCGGCAAGAGCAGTCAGTGCTCTTAACCACTGAGCCATCTCTCCAGCCCCTAAATAACATTACTTAACAAAGATGTCCAGATAGCTGTCCAGTGATACTCCAATCACCTGGTGGTAGAACTCGTAGGCTCAAAATTTTTCCTTTTATTCATTGTTTTTACATATATTTGACTATGTTATGATCAAACTTTCATGTCATATATATAATGTGAAGGAAAATAGTTTCTTTATTTTGATTTCCTAACTTTTGCTTTCTGTCCTTAATGTTTTACATGGAATCATTTAGTATTTCCAAGTTTTTGTTGTTCCCTAAGAAATGCATAATCTTGTCCATTTGACAGACTGTGTACTTGTTATCTGGACTTTCACTTTGGCCTGTAAGTATACAGGAAGGTCATCTTTGAGTTAGACCAAGTATTGCTAAGGCCTGGATGAGGCATGCAGAAGTCAAGAAGTCATAAAAACTTCACAGCTTCAAGGTCCCAGAGTCCTTCAAAAAGCTAAGCCTTGTCGACAGGAGGTTTGGATTCCCAGTTGTCTTGTGGCTGCGTTCCATTCTTTGAGGAGCCCTTTGAACCTGCTGTTCAGAAGTTAATGTGGCCTGGCGCTCTGCAGTGTGTGAGGGAGAATGGACCTGTGACGGGCAGAACTTGACAGACTGAACGTTGTGTCATGAGGTTTTGGTCCCAGTGCCATCATTTTCTACATGTCTTACTTGAGGGGTCCTATCTCCTCATTTGTCTTGCTCATGAGCTTTTATTCTCCTTTTGTGGTTCAGATTAAGGGAAGGATTGTGTATGTAAAGATGGTAGGTGGGATGTCTTTTGGGTGTCTTTCATAGGTAGCTAGTCCAGAAAAATTTGCGGTAATATGAGATCGTGTTTAGGCTCCTTTGTGAAAATTAAATTAAAAAAATTTACAAGTATATGTGTCCCTGTGTGTGTGTGTATGTATGCATGAGCGCATGCTTGTATCTCTCTGTGTGTGTTTTCAGTGAGGCTAGAAGAAAGTGTTGGATCCCCTGAAGCTGGAGTTAAAGGGTGGTTGTGAGCAGCTTAATGTGAGTTCTGGGAACTGAACTCCAGGCCTCTTCTGCAAGAGCAACAAGTGCTGTTAACCACTGAATCACTCCTGTAGCCCCCCCATGTTTAGGGTATTAATGACATAGGGGCATAGGGAGCCAGAATAAATAGAGATGGGAGATGGATTAAAAATTGAGAGTAGGGGGCTGGAGAGATGGCCTGGTGGTTAAGAACACTGACTGCTCTTGCAGAGGACCCAGGTTCGATCCCCAGCACCCACATGGTGGCTGAGAACTGTCTTTGACTCCAGTTCCAGGGGAATTGGACACCATTTTCTGACCTCCATGGCATTGCACGACTCGGGTGCACAGAACTACATGCACACAGTACATTCATACACATAAAAAATAAAAAAATAAAAATAAATAAAAAAGTCATAAAAATTGAGAGTAATCTAGTGCTCTTTCATTTTTCTTTTTTAAATTTACAATATATTAATTCAGAAATCACTAAACAGTAACAGACTCTGAACTCGCCATAGCTAAGACAGTTTCTCATGAACATTTTCCTCTCTAGTAGTGTTAATTTTTTAAAAGTTGTATGTATTCTTTAATTAAAATTTTAATTGGCATACAAAAGTGTTTTGTATTTATTGTAAATTGTATAGTATTTGGCATCATTGGCCATAATTTTGTCTTTTCTGTATTAATTTATTCATTTCCCATCAGTTATTTGATACCTACTCTGCCATACACTGTTTCTGTGATTATCAAAAGATTATGACACTTTTGATTCATATGTGTGCATATGTGTATATGCATACCTATTGATGTGTGTGCAGGTGTGTGTGCAGGTGTGTGTGTGTGTAGACCACCAGTCAACCTTGGATTGTGTTCCTTCAGTGCCATCCACATTTTTTGAGACAGGGTCTCTTATTAACCTGGATCTCCACATATAGGCTCGGGTGGCCAGTCAGCGAGTCTCAGGGCTATGCTGGTACCTCCCTCCTCAGGACTAAGGAATTACAAGCATATGCTACCATGCCAGACTTTTTTTTTTTTTTTTGTCTTTTTGAGACAGGGTCTCCCTTTAGTTCCAGCTGGCCTAGAGCTCACCATGTAGACCAGGCAGGCCTTGAACTCACAGAGATCTGCCTGCCTCTGCCTAGGATTAAAGGCATGCACCACCACAACTGGCACCAGGCTTCTTTTTGCATGGATTCTGGGGACTCCAATTTGAGTCCTTTTGCTCGGGCAGCAAGCACTTGATTGACTGAGCTATTGCTCCAGCCTAACCATTCATTTCTTTAGACAGCCATTACTTCAGATTCTGGGGACTATCACAGGAATTTGGACAATCGTTATTCAGGATTTGGTTTAGGTTAATAAGATTTTGCTCTTTAAAGACTGCTGAAGTATAACTTAAAAATAATTCAGAAATAGTTCTCATATGGTGATTGTTAGTTGAGCCAGATGTTCTACAAAAAGTCTCAAAATTTTGTGTTTAATTTTTCATAATTTCCTTTTTAATATTAGTAGTCTTTATATTTTATAGCAACTTTTAGCCCTGCAGAAAAATTGAGAACAGAGCTCCAAGTTCTCATATTCTTTCTGCCTTTCACTCAGTCACTCTATATTGACAACAGCTTACATTGCTATTATTTTATCAACCATTTTATTTATTAAATATTTTATTTCTCTGCTAGTTATTACAGAGGTATAAACTAAATAGCTCCCAGTTTCTTCTTTCAAGTTCTTTATAATGTTCAATGTCCATAGTTGATTTTTTTTTTTTTTTTTGGTCTTTTCGAGACAGGGTATTCCTGTAGCCCCAGCTGTCTTCTCACTCTGTAGACCAGGCTCACCTTGAACTCACAAAGATCTGCCTGCCTCTGCCTCTTGAGTGCTAGGATTAAATGTGTGCCCCACCACGTCCGGCGAATGTCCATAGTTTAAATTCTCATTATTTAAAAAGTTGCTGTATGCTTCGTATATGCCTAATTCATTTATAGAGCTTAGTACATTAATATCTGGACACGGTGGTCATTCATTAAATACATGATGAACATATTAACAGGTGAAAAGGAAGGATCTAGAAGTAAAACACAGACTTAGGAAACAAACACATACAGCAATTACAAAAGAAAATTTCAAACGCACACAAAATAATCTTGTATAAGAATAGAGAAAATAGCATCAGTATAGCAAGCAGTCCAAGACCAATAGTCCCATCTTTTTGATTGGGATTGTGTTCCTTATTGTCACCATCATCTGTGCTGTCACTGTCTTTATCATAACTGTCACAATTATGCTCATCATTCTATGTCTAAACCACAGCATTAAGAACAAACTCACGTGTTCCGTGGTAAGGTTGGAGAAGTATTCCATGTGACTTTGACAACTTTAAAAGCACCACCACACCAACACATGCCCCTTGCATTGCCCACTCAAAGTAAAATGAATCAGGATTAAGGTTTCTAGAAGGAGTTCACACCTTGGCAGTCTTCATGGGTGCTGCACCTAAATGCCTTGTGGTCCTGTAACTCCCCAGAGGCTTGTAAAACTTGGAAGGTGGTGAAAGTTACAAAGTCTCCTTCATGGGAAACAACTAATGTAAACAACTAACCATGAAAAGGTTAACTCTTCCTCAACCAGATGTAGTTCTTATTTATTTATTTATTTATTTATTTATTTATTTATTTTTGTTCTGAGTCAGGATTTCACTGAATACCCCAGGCTGGTCTGGAATTCATTATGTAGCCCAGGCTGGGCTGAACTCAAGGTGATCCTTCTGCCTCAGCCTCCCAAGTGCTGGAATTCCAGGTATATACCACTATACCTGTCCCAGATACATTTCTAATTTTAGAATGTATAGATTATGTTGCTTTAAAATAAAGATAATCATTGAAATATGAAAGGAAATTAAAAATAAATCTAAATCACAACCACTTACTTTGTGGATACTGATAATATTGATAAACTGATTCTAAAGTTTATATGGAGAGTCAAGGGCATACCTGTATCCCAGTCTAAGAAGGCTGAGGCAGAAGGATCCTTCTCCAGGACAACTTGGCTGTTAATGAAACATTGTCTCATAAAAGAAAACAAAACCAAACCAAAATGAAACAAAATAAACACAAACCAAACCAAAACAAAAGAGAACACATATTTATATGGAGAGTTAAAGCATCCAGAGTAAAGTGCTCCATGCTGATAGACAAGAGCAGTGAGTCAGAAGGCTAACACCACTGAACGCTAGTCTTTCTCTAAAGATACATTAATTGAGACTGTGCAGCATTGGCAAAAAAATAGACAAATAGTTCTCTGAAAAGAATGGAGAGCCCTAAATAGACCCCATAAATAACTACTCTTGGGGGATTGGAGAGATGGCTCAGCGGTTAGGAGCACCAACTGCTCTTATAGAGGACCTGGGTTTGAATCCTAGCACCCACATGGCGCCTAAGAACCGTCTTTAACTCCAGCTCCAGGGAAATCCGACACCCTCTTCTGACCTCTGCAACATTGCATGACACTGGTGCACCAACCTACATGCAGATAGTACACTCATACACATAAAATAATAAATAAAATAAAAAAAACTACTCTTGGACAAAGGAGAAAAAGTAATACCATGAAGGAAAGATGGTCTTTTCTACAAGTGGGGCTGCAAAAACTTGACATCTCTAAGCAAACATAATGAATCTAGACATAGGCCTAACACCCTTCACAAAAAAAAAGTCAACTTAAAATGTATCACAGACATAACTGTAAATTAAAAGGCACAAAACTCAGAAGATACAAGGAGAAATCCTTGAGTATAGGATAACTATTTATTTATTTATTTATTTATTTATTTATTTATTTATTTATTTATTTATTTTGGTCTTTTTGAGACAGGGTCTCCCTGTAGCCCTAGCTATCCTGGAACTCACTATGTAGACCAGGCTGACCTTAAACTCACAGAGATCCACCTGTCTCTGCTCCCAAGTCCTGTAGGCTAACTTTTTAGATACAAAATCCAAGGTACCATTCATGAAGGAAATGATTGACAAGCTGGATTTCATTAAGATCACAAACTTCCTTCCTACATAGATAATGTCAAGAAAAATGAGAATATAAGCTATACATTAGGAGAAAACATTTCCAAAATGTTTTGTTCTTTGGCTTTCTAAAAAAAAAAAAAAACATAGAGAGCTCTTAAAACTCAACAATAAGGGAAACAGACAACTGGTTAAAATGAAGAAACACTTGAATGCTCCCTTCGACAAATGAGATAAAAACAGCAGGTAAGCAGATGAGAGGAAATTTGACCTCACATGTCACAAGGAATTGCAAATTAAAATAACAGAAAGAGCACTGTACACTTAGAACATACCCCAAATCCCAAATACTGGCAATACACAGTGTCAGAGAGGATGTCGGGCAGCAGGAACTTGTTACAGATGTTCTAGAATACAGCTTCTTAAAAAGCTAAGCCTACTTTGACCATAAAACGTAGCAGTCACATTCTCTAGTACTTGCCCAAATAAACTAAAAAATTATACCCATACAAAAGCTGCACATGAATTTTCAATGCAGCTTTCTTCATAATTATGCTAATTTGGAAGCAGCCAAGATGTCCTTCACTAGAATAATGAATGAACATCTTGACCATGGAGCATTGCCCAGGGCCAAAACACAGTAATACTAATAATAGTGCTAATATTAGTGTATTGTTTTTAATAACTTGTTAACAACTAATTTATTATTAAAAATAATGAAAATAGGGCTGGAGAGATAGCCTAGGGGTTAAGAGCACCAACAGCTCTTGAAGAGGACCCGGGTTCGATCCCCAGCACCCACATGGTGGCTAAGAACCGTCTGTAACTCCAATTCCAGGAGAACTCCAGTTCCAGGGGAGTTCCAGGAGACCCTCTTCTGACCTCCGCGGCATTGCACGACACGGGTGCACAGACCTACATGCAGACAGTACATTCATACACATACAAAAATAAAAAAAAATGTAAAAAAAATAATAATGCAAATAGCTGTGAGTGATAGGGTGCACAGTCCCAACACTGGGGAGATGGAGACAGGCAGATCCTGCTTCATCAGCCAGTGTAGCTGAATTGATGAGTTCCTGGCAAAAAGTGAGAGACTGTGTCTCAAAACAGATCCCAAGGTTGACCTCTGGCCTCCATACACATGTGCACATATGTGCACTATATCTTCAGACACAAGCACAAATATATATATATATATATATATATACATATACAGACATTAAAATAATTTATTATGAGTAATAGAATAAATGGAATAATATTAAGCACTAATAATATTAAGCACGAAGAAACTCAAATGCATAATACTAAGTGAAACAAGCCAGTCTTTAAAGGATACATACTGAATGATTCCAACCTCAGGACATTCTGGAAAAGATAAACCCACGGAGGCAGTAAAGGTATTAGTCATTGCCAAGGACTGGGAAGGAGGGATGAATAGGTAGACACTGAGGATTATTAGGGTGGGGAAACTCTTCTGTATGACACAGTATTAGTGAACACATGTGTCAGTATGCATTTGTCAAAACCCACAGAAATGTCAGTACCATGGGTGAACTCTAGGGCAAGCTATGTGATTGGGTGACCATGATGTGTCATCGTAGACTCATTGATTGTAGAATAAGTACCACTGTGATGATCAGCATTTAGAGCAGAGGAGGAGAAACTTAGGTTTGGATAGGTGGCATATGGGAGTAATCTGTGGGTTTTGCTCAGTTTCTCTGTATATCTAGAATTGCTCTAAGAAAGTGTAATTAAGAAAAAAATTCTCCCTCAAGTCCCCAAGTCCTAACACTGAATCTATCATGTTACTTGAAGGAAAACATTGTAATCCTAGCCATGTTATTTATGTTTCAAAATAGTTCTGTTTTTGCCTGGTCAAAAACAGAACTATTTTTTCACTTTTGTGCACTTAAAATGTTCTTACATGGGCTGGTGAGACGGCTCAGAAGCAGGTTAAGGTGCTTGTTCCCAAACCAGGCTACTTGTGGGCCAGAGCCCACATGGTAGAAAAGAACTGATTCTTGCAAGTTGTCCTTTGATAGTTACACACGTGCTGTGGCATGCACATATAGACATACATACAGTAAATAAATGTAAAGATTTGAAAAATGTTCTTATGTGAGAAGGGCATCACACAATTTCTACATCTTCCAGCTCAGTTTTGCTGATCCCTGTGCTGAACCAGTGCCCACACTCAGTTTCATTTCACAGTGAGGCCTTGAGTCATGTGGGCTACACGCTCATGGTTATGATCCTGTCCTTTTGAAGAGTGTCTTTTCTTCCTGTGCTTCAGATAAATACCACTCTTTTTTCTCAACATACATTTTTAATTGAATTTTTTGCGTATTTCATACAATAAATTTTAAGCCTATTCAGACCTGTCCTATCTGTACCCCCCCCCCATAGTCCACCCACAGGATTTCTCGCATCTGCCTCATATGTTAAAGCCTATCAAGTTGAGTTCGTGTATCCAGCTGTCTCTTGGTGTGAGTTCATCCACTGGACCCTGTTCAGCCTATTTAGTGTTACTCCCTTAAAAAAGATCCACTTTTCCTCATCTGGCAGTGATCAGCTGCTCATAGTTCCCCTGTTAAGATTGTAGCTTCCGGGCTGGAGAGATGGCCTAGCGGTAAAGAGCACCGACCGCTCTTACAGAGGATCCGGGTTCGATCCCCAGCACCCACATGGTGGCCGAGAACTGTCTGAAACTCCAATTCCAGGAGAACTCCAGTTCCAGGGGAATCCGAGACCCTCTTCTGACCTCCGCGGCATTGCACGACACGGGTGCACGGACTTGCATGCAGACAGTACATCATACACATATGGAAATAAATAAAATTAAAAAAAAAAAAAGATTGTAGCTTCCTGGCCATTTCCTCAGTTGCATGCTCGTTTTTATCTGATTGAGTTTGCAAGGGTCTTGGGCATGTTGTCACCATTGCTTGACCATGTTGTCACCATTGCTTGACCGTGTTGTCACCATATGAGAAAGTAAGTTTTCAGGACTCTGCAGGACTCTGTTTCCTTGTGGTTATCACCACCCCTGGCTCTTATCTTTCCTCCCCTCTTCCACAATGGGCCCTGAGCCATGGCTGGGTGAGGTTTAATACAAGAGTCCTATCCATGGACATGGACTCTGCAGTCTCTTTTTCTTTACACTTTGGCCAGTGGTGGCCTTGTGTGCTCAATGCCCACTTCACTGATGAATCTAGAGAGATGCATTTGGAATCTATCACTTGTTCCACAGTGTTCTATGAGCCTTAGGTGTATTGTAGATGTGTCACCTAGGGATGGCCATATCATAGACACTTATTCTCTGTGTGACCAGTTGTGGAACTCTGTAACAGTCTCCATCTGATGCAAAAGAAGCTTCTTTGATGAATGATGACTATATACTTGTTTGTAAAGGATCCATATTTAGTATAATAAGAAATTATGTTTTTCTAGGGACGTGACAGATGTAGGGTTTTCTCTAGGATCTATGACATCTCCATCCATGTATATTTGGCTATGTTTACAGTGCCACACATGAATTCTTTCCTTTTGACTGGGCTGTTAATTACACCAAGATATAAGTAACACTACTGCTGTGCCAGTCACTGCTAAATACCACTCTTCTTAAAAGGCAAGCTTGACTTTCAGATCTTCCATGTAATTCTAATCTCATTTCTTGGAATTCCAGTTCATTTGGTCAGGATCACCTAATTTAACAAGGAATGTATCTTAGGTGGTCTTCATAACTCACTTTATAGTATAACTCATAAGTGAGTGCTTACCGGGTTCTCAAAACACAGTAAGAATTCTTTATATGCCTACCACAGTGCTTAATTTTTCTTAGGAAAATTCTTAGAGGGTAACGATGAAAGCTTCATATGTATGAAGGAACTCAATTTTAATTAACTGGTTCTGCTGTAAGATCACGGTGTCTGGGAGCCCGACCATGGGGAAAGAGGCTCAGCATTGGGTGTACTGTCACAAATGCTGGGTTCAAATGCTGCTTCTTATTGGTTGTCAAAGTTGAAGAAAGATACCAGTGTCCTCACTCATATAAACATAGAGAAAGAGATTAGCTTGCATATGAATAGTTGATTAGAATTGAGGTAAAAATTACCTTCTACCTCTCTCTCATCTACTAAGTGGTCTCTCTTTATCCTAAACTCCTTTAAAAAAAAGAATTCTCAATTTAAAATTTAGTGTCATGTAATAAGCAATTAACTACTGCTTAATATTGTTTTTTAAAGGTGAAAACTTTTTCAATTCTTTTTTTCAGTCAGTGTATCAGTTATTTTTCTGTTGCTGTGATATAATACCATGAACATGGGGTGGAGAGATGGCTCAGCAGTTAAGAGCACTGGCTACTTTTCTGGAAGATCTAGGTTTGGTTCCCAGTACCCACATGGCAGCTAACAATAGTTTATAACTCTAGTTCCAGAGGATCTGATATCATTTTCTGGGTTCTGTGGGTTTGCACGCACATGGTGTTACATTCATGCACATACTAAAACTCAAAAAAAAAAAAAAACTCTCCTACATGTAAAGTAAAAAAAAATACTGTCTCGAAAAGACAAAAAAAAATACTGTGATCAAAAGCAACTTATAGAAGAAAAAGTTTATTTTGACATGTGGTTCCAGAGGGAAAGTCCATAATGGTGCGGCGGCAGGAAACTAACTGATTACATTTTCATTCACATGAAGCAAACTGGAAGTGGGGTGAGGCTATCAACTCTCCAAGCCCTCCTCCAGTAAGGCGCCACCTCCTAAAGTTTCTATAAGGTTCTCAAGCAGCACCACCAACTGGGGACCAAGAGTTCAAATACCTAGGTCTATAGGAGACATTTCTCATTCAAACCGTGACTGTCATTACCAAAGGTCTATGAAGTTTGGATGCCAAGGTGGCTAGAACAACACTTTCCTAGTGAGGATGTAGGTGCATTAGAAAATAGAGTTCCTCAAATAGTGGCCAGAGGCTGACTGGACCTGACATGCTATGAGTGGCTTTGCTCACAGATTGCCGATGGAGCAGATTCTGTGTTGCTTAAACCAGTGAACAGTCACCCAGGCCTTCTCACAGGTAGACAGGGGAGTTGACTCAGCTCTCAAGGAGCATTTCCTCGGGACTATCCAATCTGCCATTATTCAAACACGAATAATATGTGAATCTATTTTCTAGGAAAATATTTTCAGCATCTCAGGTGACAAATTATTAGTATGCTCTTAAAATATGTATAAATAAAAATTGATACTATAGACACTTCTTATGATATAGCTCTTAGGTAACCATAAAGCTATTTTATTAGTGAAAGCAAATTTATTAATAAAATCAAACAAAACAGCTGGTTGTGGTAGTACAAGCTTTTAATAACAGTACTTGGGAGGAAGAGGCAGGTGGATCTCTGTGAGAGAGGCCAGCCTGGTCTACGTAGTGAGTTCCAGGCCAGCTGGGGCTACAGGGAGACCTTATTTCAAAAAGACCAAAAAAAAAAAAATCAAACAAAATATAACTGATAGTTTAAATTAGGAACATTATTTTAATGTGACTGATGATGTGGTTTTGTTGAAATTTATCATTAGTGAGGAAGTTATAGGATAGACTGGAACCCTGTATCTTCTTATAATCTTATTCTATTATTAAAATGTATTTTTTTAAATTTTTTTTTATTTTTAAGGGATTCTACAATACAATGACACAGTTGTTTGCAGATAACAATGATGTTACTCAGTATGTCATACAATTAAGTAATTGGTGCATTTTGCAAGTATCTATGTCCAAATTTTGAACAACCCAAGGTTCCCATAGTCCAGTTGGAGAAGCTTGTATGCACAGGCATGTT
>VZQC01004878.1:3575775-3654013 GCA_009823505.1 Rhizomys pruinosus | reverse complement strand
AAAAAAAAAAGATTGTAGCTTCCTGGCCATTTCCTCAGTTGCATGCTCGTTTTTATCTGATTGAGTTTGCAAGGGTCTTGGGCATGTTGTCACCATTGCTTGACCATGTTGTCACCATTGCTTGACCGTGTTGTCACCATATGAGAAAGTAAGTTTTCAGGACTCTGCAGGACTCTGTTTCCTTGTGGTTATCACCACCCCTGGCTCTTATCTTTCCTCCCCTCTTCCACAATGGGCCCTGAGCCATGGCTGGGTGAGGTTTAATACAAGAGTCCTATCCATGGACATGGACTCTGCAGTCTCTTTTTCTTTACACTTTGGCCAGTGGTGGCCTTGTGTGCTCAATGCCCACTTCACTGATGAATCTAGAGAGATGCATTTGGAATCTATCACTTGTTCCACAGTGTTCTATGAGCCTTAGGTGTATTGTAGATGTGTCACCTAGGGATGGCCATATCATAGACACTTATTCTCTGTGTGACCAGTTGTGGAACTCTGTAACAGTCTCCATCTGATGCAAAAGAAGCTTCTTTGATGAATGATGACTATATACTTGTTTGTAAAGGATCCATATTTAGTATAATAAGAAATTATGTTTTTCTAGGGACGTGACAGATGTAGGGTTTTCTCTAGGATCTATGACATCTCCATCCATGTATATTTGGCTATGTTTACAGTGCCACACATGAATTCTTTCCTTTTGACTGGGCTGTTAATTACACCAAGATATAAGTAACACTACTGCTGTGCCAGTCACTGCTAAATACCACTCTTCTTAAAAGGCAAGCTTGACTTTCAGATCTTCCATGTAATTCTAATCTCATTTCTTGGAATTCCAGTTCATTTGGTCAGGATCACCTAATTTAACAAGGAATGTATCTTAGGTGGTCTTCATAACTCACTTTATAGTATAACTCATAAGTGAGTGCTTACCGGGTTCTCAAAACACAGTAAGAATTCTTTATATGCCTACCACAGTGCTTAATTTTTCTTAGGAAAATTCTTAGAGGGTAACGATGAAAGCTTCATATGTATGAAGGAACTCAATTTTAATTAACTGGTTCTGCTGTAAGATCACGGTGTCTGGGAGCCCGACCATGGGGAAAGAGGCTCAGCATTGGGTGTACTGTCACAAATGCTGGGTTCAAATGCTGCTTCTTATTGGTTGTCAAAGTTGAAGAAAGATACCAGTGTCCTCACTCATATAAACATAGAGAAAGAGATTAGCTTGCATATGAATAGTTGATTAGAATTGAGGTAAAAATTACCTTCTACCTCTCTCTCATCTACTAAGTGGTCTCTCTTTATCCTAAACTCCTTTAAAAAAAAGAATTCTCAATTTAAAATTTAGTGTCATGTAATAAGCAATTAACTACTGCTTAATATTGTTTTTTAAAGGTGAAAACTTTTTCAATTCTTTTTTTCAGTCAGTGTATCAGTTATTTTTCTGTTGCTGTGATATAATACCATGAACATGGGGTGGAGAGATGGCTCAGCAGTTAAGAGCACTGGCTACTTTTCTGGAAGATCTAGGTTTGGTTCCCAGTACCCACATGGCAGCTAACAATAGTTTATAACTCTAGTTCCAGAGGATCTGATATCATTTTCTGGGTTCTGTGGGTTTGCACGCACATGGTGTTACATTCATGCACATACTAAAACTCAAAAAAAAAAAAAAAACTCTCCTACATGTAAAGTAAAAAAAAATACTGTCTCGAAAAGACAAAAAAAATACTGTGATCAAAAGCAACTTATAGAAGAAAAAGTTTATTTTGACACGTGGTTCCAGAGGGAAAGTCCATAATGGTGCGGCGGCAGGAAACTAACTGATTACATTTTCATTCACATGAAGCAAACTGGAAGTGGGGTGAGGCTATCAACTCTCCAAGCCCTCCTCCAGTAAGGCGCCACCTCCTAAAGTTTCTATAAGGTTCTCAAGCAGCACCACCAACTGGGGACCAAGAGTTCAAATACCTAGGTCTATAGGAGAAATTTCTCATTCAAACCGTGACTGTCATTACCAAAGGTCTATGAAGTTTGGATGCCAAGGTGGCTAGAACAACACTTTCCTAGTGAGGATGTAGGTGCATTAGAAAATAGAGTTCCTCAAATAGTGGCCAGAGGCTGACTGGACCTGACATGCTATGAGTGGCTTTGCTCACAGATTGCCGATGGAGCAGATTCTGTGTTGCTTAAACCAGTGAACAGTCACCCAGGCCTTCTCACAGGTAGACAGGGGAGTTGACTCAGCTCTCAAGGAGCATTTCCTCGGGACTATCCAATCTGCCATTATTCAAACACGAATAATATGTGAATCTATTTTCTAGGAAAATATTTTCAGCATCTCAGGTGACAAATTATTAGTATGCTCTTAAAATATGTATAAATAAAAATTGATACTATAGACACTTCTTATGATATAGCTCTTAGGTAACCATAAAGCTATTTTATTAGTGAAAGCAAATTTATTAATAAAATCAAACAAAACAGCTGGTTGTGGTAGTACAAGCTTTTAATAACAGTACTTGGGAGGAAGAGGCAGGTGGATCTCTGTGAGAGAGGCCAGCCTGGTCTACGTAGTGAGTTCCAGGCCAGCTGGGGCTACAGGGAGACCTTATTTCAAAAAGACCAAAAAAAAAAAATCAAACAAAATATAACTGATAGTTTAAATTAGGAACATTATTTTAATGTGACTGATGATGTGGTTTTGTTGAAATTTATCATTAGTGAGGAAGTTATAGGATAGACTGGAACCCTGTATCTTCTTATAATCTTATTCTATTATTAAAATGTATTTTTTTAAATTTTTTTATTTTTAAGGGATTCTACAATACAATGACACAGTTGTTTGCAGATAACAATGATGTTACTCAGTATGTCATACAATTAAGTAATTGGTGCATTTTGCAAGTATCTATGTCCAAATTTTGAACAACCCAAGGTTCCCATAGTCCAGTTGGAGAAGCTTGTATGCACAGGCATGTTGATCAATCAGGTGTCCAGACTATATTCCTATAGTCTCATGATTCACCCCTATCTCTCCACAGCCCTTACAATCTACCACACCTCCTCTTCCGCAGTTTGTTCCCTAGGCTTTGGGAAAGGGGCACAAGTGGGTGAGAAGAAAACAGTCTAATTTCTTTGGAGTTGTCATTTTGGACAGGCTTCCAATCCTACTAATGAAGCACAAGCGGTTAGATATATATGTATTTAAACATTGCTAGTTATTATGGTAGGTTACTTTGGTATAGACACATATGTCTGGATGGTGTCTTAATCCCTGAATTACTTTTCTTTTTCCCCCTGAGAGAGATGACAAGGCCTTACTGTGGCATATATATCTCCTAATCACTAGAAGGTATAAGCTTGTGGCAACATCCTCGAGTTATTTGTCAAAGGAGAGAGCTAATAATCAAATAAAGTTGGGATATACAGACATATGGCTGCCTCTGCTGCACAGTATCACCAAGCAGTTGGGGTGTAGCTGATGTTGGTGGCGGAGTTTTGCTTGACTCAAGGAGACTAACCTTTGCTTTATTAGTTCAGTGGCCTTTGGTAACACTCTCTGGTATTCCAGAGACCAACTGTATACTTGTAAGTGCGATCTCGATACAATCCTCCCATGGTTACATTAGGTCATTGACAGCAGGACAGACCTTACCACCTCTTTTCTTGCAGATATCCCAGTTTACAGGCAATAAGCCTTAACCTTTTTTTGGGGGTTAAAATGTATTAATACCTGTACATAGAAAGCCTGTTGGTGAAGTACATTGAACAAGTTGTCTTCAATAACCTCAAGGATTCATAAACTGAGGAAACTCTGATCTCAACCAAAACTCTTAGTTACTAGTCAAATGTCAGTTTTAAAGATCACTTGATAATTTACTAAATTGCACTGTTAGTCACTTATCTCATTGCTGTGACAAACACCCGA
Organism: Rhizomys pruinosus; assembly: GCA_009823505.1. Classification (NCBI taxonomy): domain Eukaryota; kingdom Metazoa; phylum Chordata; class Mammalia; order Rodentia; family Spalacidae; genus Rhizomys; species Rhizomys pruinosus. The sequence continues at coordinate 3,650,079 of VZQC01004878.1, read as the reverse complement.
GGAAGCAACTTAAAGAAGGGTTTATCTCGGCACTCCATCATGGCAGGGCAGGAAGGGTGGGAAGAATGGCTCTGGATATGGGGCAAGAGTGTGAGGTAGCTGGTGACATGGAATCCACAGCCAGGAAGCAGAGAGAGATGAATGCTGGTGCTCAGCTCGCTATCTTCTTTTCTCATTTTTATCCCCTCTGGGACCTCAACCTATGGGATAGTGATGCCCACATTCAGGGTGAGTTTTCCTTCCTCAGTTTAACCTTTCTGGAAGCTGTGGGCATGCCCAGTGATGTGTCTCCTAGGGGGTTTCTAAATTCAGATAAGTTGACAATGAAGATTAACCACTTGAAGACAAAGTTACTACTGTGGTGATACTGAAATGGTAATAAGTGGGCACTGAATCTGATTACTGGTAGAATGTGGGACAGACCCATTCTGCTTTGTGTGTTTGTGCCTCAACTCTGCTCGCAAGCTGGTACTTGCTAGTTTGTAAAGTGTCAGATTCCAAATCCTACATCTGTTGAAGCAGGACTGTTTGGCTGGGTAGATTATACTGTCCCATGCCATGTGATGACTCAATCTTCCCCCCGCCTTTTCTATGTCCACATTGGTTCTTGTTTTGATTTAGCTTTTATGTGGCACTTGCACAATTGTTTACACAAATGAAAAGGAGGGACCTGACATTGGATAATGAATGACACTTATCACTTACTCTAAATTGTCAAATTAGAGAGTAGAAGGTAAAAATTAAAAAAAAAAATCTAGAAATCTTCTGGACTGCATTAGAATTGTGGAACACAATGTGTTCAAACTAAAGTTGGGTTTGATATGTTTTAGAAAATAACTTTTTTGATCTGCCTCGTCTCCTTTAAAATTCACTAATAATTAGTGAACGATGAGTGCTCATTGTGCATCAAGATTAATTTAGGCACTTTACATAAAAAGTCTCATCAAAACCTTATAATAATTGTAAGTGGGGGGTGTTCATGTTTTACATGAAGACTAAAATTCGAACTTGTATCTTTCTCATTGAATAATGAAAGTTTTTCTAGCTACTTATTCTCTACAGATCTCCGTTACACATTGTGAGTCTTTTTACTGCAAATAGGCATAACTACTTTGTGTGTGTGCACACGTGTAGGCCAGAGGCCAAACTTTGGTGTCCTTCCTTAGGAGTTGTTCACCTCATTTTTTTTTTTTTTTCATTCTTTTTTTGAGATGAGTTTCCTAACATCCAGCGCTCACTAGGTTCCCTAGGCTGGCTGGCCAGCAACTTCCAGAGATCCAGCGGCTCAGCTTCCTCAGCCCTGGGATTTTAAGTGCATACCAGTGGGCCTAGTTTTTTATGTGGATTCTGGATACTAAACTCAGGTCCCGCTGTGGTATAAACTCTTTTCTGCTCAAGCCCTCTCCCCACCCCCAAGCACAGCTGTTTTATAATTACCCTTCATAAGCTTGTCTTTTTTACTGGGCCAGTCTGTCATCTGGCTTTCAGATTTCAGTATGCTTCAGAAACACCTCAAATGCTTTTTGAAAAATGCAGCTCTTAGGCTTTGCTCCAGGCAATGAATAAGAATTTTCTGTGCAGTGTCCTGGGGAGCTGTGTTTGTTTTATCAGAGTCCCTCAGATGGTTCTGCTGCAGATCTGAGCACATTGCAAGTTCAATTGCATATCACTGCAGGTGCCTCAACTACCGTGATTGTTTTCAAACTTGTTTGTTTTGTTATTTTGCCCCACCCTTGTCTCTTTAAGGATTTGCTCACAAAATGGTTGTCAAATAATCAAAAGACTGAACAACCGAAGGAGCGATTGTCAAGGGAGAACATCGTCTTGGGAAGAATGCTGTTTTGGCCAGGCTCTTAGAGAGTTTAGAGATACAAACTGAACTATCACGTCATATGCTCCATCTTCCCCTTCCTCCTCAGGCAAGATGCACCGAGAGGCCCACAAAGAAGTGGCAGGAAGCCCAGCTCTGTCTATAAGAAAAACCAGTGGAATTCCCTCGATTTTCCAGGACTAATTAGAATAACTTTTCTCCCTGTTTTCAAAAACCAAGGTCAAATGAATTAAAGAGGTCTGTTCTGAATGCTTTGGTGGCCTCAAAAGAGGCCAGTTTCTTAGATTTTTGACTTGAATCTTTGTAGGCTTAAAGTGTTCTGTTTAACTTGTAGTTGAAACTAACATGGATTCTTTCTTTGATTCAGCAAGAGAATTTTTCTGATACTTACTAAAAGCACATAAAAAGGCGTGATGTTTTCCTTTCCTGAACTTATTATGAGTCAGAAAATGCAAGAAATGGTAAAAGAGCAAGAGATGTAAACATAGGGCCAATTACTCAATGTTTGTGAGTGTGGGAATTGGAATTGTTGGGTCTCCCCACCCCCAGAGGACTGACGATGGAGGTTGGACTGTAAGAACCAAAAGAAATGAGATTGGCAAGAAACAGAGTGGAAGTGCTCAACAGTTAGCCACATGGGTGGCTCTAGTGACATAAGAAGCTGAGCCCAGGGTGGTGGGGGACTTGCCTAGGGGAACCTGGAGGCATTGTGCTGCACGGTTACACTGTTACATTGTAGGACTGCAGAAAGACTTTTGGTTGTGGTAGAGTGAAAGTAAATGTAGTATTCTTTTAACAAGAATAACATGGGGGCTGGAGAGATGGCTTAGCAGTTAAGAGCCCTGACTGCTCTTGCAGAGGACCCAGGTTCAATTCCCAGCACCCACATAGTGGCTAAGAACCGTCTTTAACTCCAGTTCCAGGGGAATACGACACCCTCTTCTGACCTCTGTGGCATTGCACGACATGGGTACACCAACCTACATGTAGACAGTACATGAATACTAAAAAAATTTAAAAAAGAATAACATGACAGCAGCATGTAAGGGAGATTGCAGGGAGTAGTCTAGAGGGGGCAAGCATTAGAAAGCAGATTCCAGAGGTCCAGCTGTGACTTATGTCCAGATTGTTTAGACCAGGGTGGCAAAGTGGACAAGGAAAAAGCTCCAGCAGAAGCAGATGGACCTGGAAGGACAGCGTCGTTGCCAAGCTTCTGTGGGCAGAAGCAGAAGCAGAAGCAGAAGGAAACTCCTGCCTTGATTGCTGTGGAATGTGTGAGAACCTAAAGCTCATTTCCCATAAAACCTGTGGCTGGAGATGAGGGACTGGAGCTTAGGATCAGGGTCTCAACTCATGACATCCCGCTTGGCTGTCTTACCCTCTGCTACCAGGGATGCACATGACTCTGGAGTAGATAGTGACCATCAGTTCTTTGCTTTCTCATGGCTTCCCCACTAGGTTCCCACAATGAAGACTATTCAGTATGGCACAGTTTTGCTTGGGGTGTACAGAGGATATCTTGCTAAGAGACTTAAGACTATATTTTCCAAAGTACAGTCTTGGGAAAGTTGTGAGATGTTAGTAGATGACAATAGGTGTGGGATAAAGGGGAGAGCCCTGTGGTCAAGTAAATTTGGAAAATTAAACAGGTTTCTTTATGTCCACATGGTAATAAAACTGTTACCATGGGGCAGGGGAGATGGCTCAGTTAGTACAGTGGCAAGCATGAGAACCCAAGCTTGAATGCCCAGTATCCACATAGAAAGTCCGGCATGGTGCCAGATGCCTATCATCCCAGCTTGGGAGAGGCAGAGACAGCAGGATCCCTGGGACTTGCTGGTCAGCTATTGTCTCCAAATCAGCTAGTTCTAGGTTCAGTAAGCAACTCCGTCCCAAAAATATGGTGGAGAATGATCAAGGAAAACAATTGACATTGACCTCCAGTTTCCACAGGTATGCACACACACAAACATGTACACATGCATACACACAAAGTATTGCTTATCCTCAAGAAAGATAGCTTACAACCCTCCACAAACTAACTGGACCATGGAGGTCTTTTAGAAGGAGCACCTTGAGATCTCATGCATTTGAAGAGACTGGGTGCTGTAGAACTTTAAGTCTCTTATGCCAGAGGTTGGTAGTGTAAGGAGAAGAAACAGGAGGCTGAGATCTGGGTCTGGAGTCTCCGGTGAATCGTTGAATCCCTCTCGACCCCAATTTCCACAGGAGATTTCACCAATATTAGAGGAATTCTTAAGGTCCTTTCAACTCCAAAAGTCTGAGATCATGTGTGTATTCGGAAGAGTAAAATAATCTGTGATTTTTGTGCTCTGTAATAACTGGTGGTGGAAACAGGAAGGGGAGATAATAGACACAGTGACAAGAAGATGAGTAAGATGTGGTTTGAACCCCCGAGCAGATTACATGGTTGGGCCCAGTTACAGGGCTGGACTGATGCAGTGGAGACAAATCAAGCTTGTAGCTGCTCAGTTTCTCTAACCCAAGTGTCATGTGGTGCGTGGGAAAGTATTCTAGTTGCTAAGGAAAATACTGATTCCCAATGGTCACTTAATATTCCTCTCAGTTTTTCTATGTGGATGCTGTGAGACTTGGTTAATCAGCTAGACTTGTAGGTTTGGGGTTTCTTCATCTGTAAAATAAGGAAGTTGGATTGGATCAGGGATTCCTGATGTTCTATGAAGAACTATTTTTAATGTGTTTTAAGTCTTTTCTGAACGATATAAAGGAAACAGAGTCATCCTCCTCCCACTAACCCACTGCAGTAGACCTTAGGGGCTTCTTTTGTTTTCCCTTCTCTGGTCTTCCTGCCCACTCCAAATACCCATTTCTGCCTTGCTTAGTTTGCTCAGACAGGTCTGCCCAACACCAAACTCCCTTGAATGTCAGCTCAAATCTCTGTTGACCATGTCTATCCTTTTCCCTTTTCAGGAAACCAAATTCTTTTTTTTTTTTTTTTTAATTTTTAAAAAATATATTTTTTAAATTTTTTATTTATTTCTGTATGTGTATGAATGTACTGTCTGCATGCAAGTGTATGCACCCATGTCCTGCAATGCCACGGGAGGTCAGAAGAGGGTGTCGGATTCCCCTGGAACTGGAGTTCTCCTGGAACTGGAGTTTCAGACGGTTCTCGGCCACCATGTGGGCGCTGGGGATCGAACCCACGTCCTCTGCAAGAGCGGTCGGTGCTCCCAACCGCTAGGCCATCTCTCCAGCCCAGTAAACCAAATTCTTTACATTCAAAACCAAACCCACAGCCTTTCTTTGTGAACTCATTCCTCCTTTGTTTTTCCCAGGTTTTAAAAAGTAAGGATGCATTTCTGGTCACACGCAGGCTAAGAACCCCCGGCTTCTCTGACACCTCCCCTCCTGCTACTAGTCATGGGCTAATTCTCAACTTTTCCGATATTTCAATGATACTCCATATTATTTCTAGTTTCCATGTCTGTTGTTATCGTAGGTCAGGTTCTAACTGGTCATTCTGCCCCTGTCTCTCTTTGAAAGCATCTTCCATGCCAGCTGTGGCCCCACAGAGCTTCCCACAGCCTGTCATTCCCCCTCCTGCAGAGCCTTTTCTGCCTCACCCATGCTGCCAGTGTTCACAGTCCTGTTTTTCCCACCTCAACCACCTTCGAGCTGTCTCTACAATTGCTTACATGTTCCTGGACTCCAATCAACTATTTGCTGATCTCCTCATCCTATAACTTGCCTGTCCAAATTGTTTGCTTTAGGCTTTCATTTTCTTTCTTTCTAAGTCCGAGTAATAGCTCGAGTCAGTTCCAACAATGCCTCCTCTCTTGATCAACAAATCTTCACTGAACACTCTGTTGGCTTGACTCCTTCTGGAAGCACTTTGTTCTTTTCTTTACCAACTCAAATATTTACAGTTGTCCATGCGTATTACAGATTTAACCAACCTGGGGTTGAAATGTTTCTTAGGCTCTAGAAAGTTACAGAAGCAAAATTTGAATTTCTAATTTGCTAAGTATTATGGAGAATCTACTCAAATGAGTGATGTGTAGAAGACACATCAGTTTGCTTCTTGGTTGCTATGCTAAAACACTGATCAAAACTAACTCGAGGGAGGAGATGGTTTATTTGGCTAAATTTTATAATCCATTATCTAGGGAGGTCAAGGTAGAAACCTGGGGGCAGGAACTGAAGCAGACAACATAGAGGGATGTTGCTGACTGTTTATTAACTCCCCCCCCCCTTGCTCAGATATCTTTCTTATACATCCCAGCCCCATCTATCTAGGAATGGCATCTCCTAGTGGGTTGGGCTGTCTCCTACATCAATTAGCAATTAGGAAAATGGCCCACAGACATGGCCACAGGCAAATATGGTTTGGAAAATTCTTCATTTGAGTCTTTTTCTTATTTCCAAAATAATATAGTATAGCAACTATTTATATGGAATTTATATTTTATCAGGCATTAGAAATAACCCAATGTAATTTATTTTTATTTTTATTATTTATTTATTTATTTTACTTCTTATGTGTATGAGTGTACTGTCTGCATGTAGGTTGGTGCACCCATGTCATGCAGTGCCACGGAGGTCAGAAGAAGGCGTCGGATTCCCCGGGAACTGGAGTTAAAGATGGTTCTTAGCCGCCATGTGGGTGCTGGGAATTGAATCTGGGTCCTCTGCAAGAGTAGTAGGTGCTCTTAACCACTGAGCCATCTCTGCAGCCCCAACCCAATGTAATTTAAAGAATATGGTAGGCTATATGCAAAGTTAGAGGCAAATACACACCATTTTATTTTATTTATTTATTTATTTATTTTTTGGTCTTTTCGAGATAGGGTCTCCTTGTAGTCCCAGCTGTCCTGGAACTCACTCTGTAGACCAGGCTGGCCTTGAACTCACAAAGATCCACCTGCCTCTGCCTCCCAAGTGCTAGGATTAAAGGCGTGCGCCACCATGCCCGGCTGCAAATACACACCATTTTAATAAAGACCTTTGCATCCATGGGTATACATTTGGGTATACATAGAGGGTCCGTGGCATTGTGAGAAGGCTGTATATAGTTAGGTATAGTTAGATATGCGTTCCAGGCCAGCTGGGGCTATGAAGAGACCCTGTCTCAAAAAGACCCCAAAATTTTATTTATTTCATTTTATGCATATGTGTGTATTGCCTATATGTATGTAAGTGTATCCTTGTTGTGCAATGCCTGTAGAGGTCAGAAGAAGGCATTGGATCCTGTAGATCTGGAATTATAGAGGACAGTTGTGGATACTGGGAATCAAACCCAGGTCCTCTGCAAGAACAGCCAATGCTTTTAACTGCTGAGCACCTCTCCAGCCTCTATGCATTATATCTAATCATAGCTGTTATATCTTCTTTGAGGCCAAAGAATATGCTTTCTTCATGTTTATGGCATCTGTACAATATATTGTAGACTCAGAGATTATAATAATTATTAAGCTATTAATGAAAGCCACCTATAAACTGAAATACTATACTGATCACAGCAATCAATAAAATGCTAATTAAGTTGAAGTAAAATAAATTGAATGACCTAGAATTATCTAAAACAAACTTAAAGTCTTAGTATTTTGATATCTACTCACATCTAGTTTAAGAATGATGTTCTGGGGCTGGAGAGATGGCCTAGCGGTTAAGAGCGCCGACTGCTCTTGCAGAGGACCAGGGTTTGAGCCCCAGCACCCACATGGTGGCTGAGAACCGTCTGTAACTCCAATTCCAGGAGAACTCCAGTTCCAGAGGAATCCGACGCCCTCTTCTGACCTCCGCAGCATTGCATAACACGAGTGTACAAACCTACATGCAGACAGTACATTTATACACATAAAAAATAAATAAAAAAAGAATGATGTTCTGGCATAGTTGGTAGTGCACACCTTTAATCCTAGCACTAGGGAGGCAGAAGCAGGCAGATCTCTGTGTGTTCAAGGTCAGCCTGGTCTATAGAGTGAGTTCCAGGCCAGCTGGGGCTACACAGAGACCCTGTCTCAAAAAATGCAAAAATAAATAAATAAATAAATAAATAAATAAATGATGTTCTGAAGAATTTTGATTTAATCTTAGTTACAATTTTGAGATGGTAAAGCCATCAGCCTGTAGTTAAAGATACTTTGTTTTTCTTGTTGTCGTAGGCTGTACTCTTATCTAGTTGGAGCATCATATGAGGGATGGCTGAAAAAGCTGGGCTTTGTTGCAGGAGAGACTTGGTTTGGATTCTGGACGCTCCTCATAGCTTCGTCAGCTTGGTGAATTTAGTCATCATCTTTAAACCTTAGTTTCCTGTTTTGTAAATGGAGGCACCGATACACTTCCCTCATTATTGTGGCAAATTCTGGCTCTGTCCCCAAATGATTCAAAAGTATATCACCATGCAACTCAGATGGATTTTTCTCTACGTGCTGTGGACATTCAAATATAAGCCATGTTCGGCTATGCAGTTTCAGAGGAGTGTTGGAAAGTTGAAACCCAAACCCAGAGACTACTGGTGTCCATTTCCTTTGCCTGGTGAGATGGATGTAGGAAAGCAGACTTGTGACTCTCATTTTAAATGAGACAGATGACAAACACTTTACGAAATTTCTTTGGGGTTGGAATACAAAATCATAGTCATTTCCACTTGCATCAATCTTCTTTATCTCTAGACTTCCTAAGACTAGATAAGCAAGATTTCCTGAAAAGCCAGCTGATGCAAGACATAGGATCAAGTCCACGGCTCATTTCTGTTCATAGAACAAACAAGAGAAGTGACTAATGATCTCTGAGCATGGAGCCCTTATCTTGAAACAAAACTATAATTCTTCTTAATTTTATGAGATGGGTGCCATTATCTCTGTTGGACAAGCCAGGAGAAGCTCAGCGAGTCCATAGATTATAAGGCAAGTAAGTGTCAGGGTGAAGCAGTGGATCCTCATGGCCAGGGTGAAGCAGTGGATCCTCATGGCCTGTGTGAGACTGGGAAGACAGGGAAAATTAGAGGGATGTGAGAGAAGGCAAAGAGACCCTTCACCCCAGAGTCTGGGTGAAGGTTCTCACCAGTTGAAAAGCAAGAATTGCAATACAGCTAATATGCTCTATAAAGGAGGTTCCTTTTATATAAACATATTTTATGTTAAAATAGCAGTGAATCAGCTTACAGCCTTGGGTGGGGCTGATTCCTCTTCCAGACATTTTATGGGAGTCTCAAACAAGACTATTAACCTCGTTCAGCTAAAATAACTAACTTTCTGCATCTATGTGATTAAGATTTTTACCTTACAACTGTAATCCTGGCAGTTGCCCCTCAGGAACCACCCTGTAGTTCCTAGCAATCCTTTGAGGATAATAACTTCAAATGTGCCCAAATCCTCTATCTGATGTCTGTAAAGAGAAGGAAGTGTGACTCTCTCTTAGAGAGGCCCAGACCCATGTTCTCAGGTGTGTCTTACTTTATTTCAAAGTACTTCTCTTTCTCTTAATCTTGTACTTAAAAAAATATATATTAAGATATTTTTAATAAGACCCCAAGCAGACTTCATATTGGCTTGGCTTGAAATTCCTTATTTTACCTGAGTTGAGGTCCCTAAAAGATAGAGGGAATGCCTCTGGCTGCTGGAGGTGACAGTGTGGAGCCGTATCTCTGTCCCTGCTGCTGTTGAAATGCAGTTTATATCTGTGGTGTTCAGTGTGAGCCCAGTTATCTGTATAGGGCCTTTCCTTTAGCTTCTAGGGCAGAGAAGTTATGGCCAACGGAATTAACCTTTTACCACATTAGAACTGCAAGGAAATAGCTTTCTGAAACAGGGTCTTGCTGTGTTCCATCATGTCCACTTGACAATGGTGATAGACTACACTGCAAGAGAGGCCACTGTTTATAAATGGCCTTGCGAACACAGGCTTGGATGTTAGGCATGCTTCCCTGGAGTTGTGAAGTAAACCCAGCTATGAAAAGACAGGAATATAAAGCCAGTGTTCAGATTTAGAAAATTTCAGCTGTATGCCTTGTTAGGAAACCAGAAGGCAGAGGAAAGCCGACTTTAGCTACATGGTATCTATTCTTGCTTTGTGTGGTCACTGATTCCATTAGGAAACCTACAACTTATGTGGTAATTGTGTGACCCACCTGGACCATGGGGGCACTACACAGGCTGTATGTATGTATATAATCATTTTACTCAGCGGGACACAAGGGCTCAGTGGAGAGGGAGGAGACCATTAAGGAAGCTGAAATGGAACTTGTTCCAAGATGGAAAAGAAGAGAATCACATGCAAGGCACAATTCGTTGTCATGATTTTTTAATTAAAAATTTTACTTTTTATTTATTTTTTAAAAATTATTTCATTCATTATTTTTATTTTATGTGTATGAGTGTATTATTTCCATGTGTGTAAGTGTACCTGTGTTGTACAATGCCTGTGGACATCAGAGGAGGGTCTTGGTTTCCCTGAAACCAGATTTATGGACAGTTGTTAGCTGCAATGTAGGTGCTTGGAATCAGACCCAGGTTTTCTGCGAGAGCAGCCAATGCTCTTAACTGCTGAGCCATCCTTCTAGCCCTATCACTTACACTTAAAAATCCATATACTCATAGTATGCATGTAAACATGTATAAACATATGTTACAGATATGTAGAATATTCTGAGAAAATTATTCAGAACAGATAAGTAGTTGCATCCAAAACAGAGGATGTCAGCTTGAGGTAGACTTGAGAATTTTCATTACATAGGCTGTCATCCAGGAGCCCTGTGAGTCCCTGAGACCCTTTCAGAAGACCCAGATGGTAAAATTATTTTCATAATAGTACTAAGATGTTTTCTGCTTTTTGCTTCTCATTCTCCCATGAATATATCATGGAGCTTTCCAGAGGTTAATTGACATATGATAGTGCAACAAATTAAATCCAGAGGCAGATATGACAATCCAGCTGTGTTTGATGAAGCCAGATGTTTGGGGTATCCAAAAATGTAAAACAATGTCATTCATCTCAATAAATTTTCTGGAAAAAAGTTATTTTTCACAGAATTTATTATTTACACTAACATAATTGCTGTCAAGGAATTGATATATAATAAATTTTTAATGCTCTGGTTTAACTTATAAATCAAATGTCAGGAGGCAGAAACAAAATCCCCTTGAGGTTCTCTGGGATGTGTCCAGTTCCGTCAGAGGCTAGTGTGCCTGGAAGCTTTGTTGTATAGTATGGATGGGAATGCCAAGGAAAAGATGAGAATAAAGCAAATCTTTGTTATAAAATATTGCTTTTCCTCTCCTCCCACCCCCATTCCATAAAGGGAGATCTACAAACAGCCTGGAACTCCATGCTCTAGAACGTTCTGAGGCTTAAATCATTTTAAAGAAGTTGAAGTAATTGAAAAGAAGGAGCGGTCTGCTGCTTTGGAGGATTCTGCTCCACCGAGAATGTTCTGCACCCATTGATGTGAGTAGTCACTTTAGTACTGTTGGCACAGGAAATGGTGGCTGGAGGGTGTGGCTCACCTTGAAACTCATCTCTTCTGATGCATGCTGGGACTTATCCTTCCCCCGAGACCTATTGGAATCCCGGGTTCTGGATATTTGTTCCCTAATATTAAAATCTCATTTAAGTTACTTTCTTCCAGGAATAATTTGAAGTGACTTTCAGGAAAACAATATTTAGAACCACCCAAACTGGGATACTAGGACAGTAGTCTATAATAAATTTTTAGAGGAGTAAATAACTATATAATAATATCTAGTTCAGACACAGTAAAGGTTTTATATAGCACTGAGCCTTGTCTTAGGCAAAAAGAGAAGCATGCTAAATTGCAGAGTTTTTTATTGTTTGTTTATATATATTTCTTTTACTGATACTAGAAATATATCAGATGACTTTTTTATTTTTTACAATGTTTTTATTGAATTTTTATGTGTTTCATACATAATTTTTCCTTTTTTATAAAATATTTTTATTGATGTTTGGTGTATTCCATACATCATTTCTCAGTCCAATTTAGACACATTCCCCTTTCCATGACCCCCACCCCACCCCAATTCATGCATTCTACCATACATGTCTACACAATGACACCATAAACTTTGCAGGTAAATGGATAGAACTTGAAGCCATTACATTAAGTGAAGTAACACAGTCCCAGAGTTTTTACTAGAAAGTTTTCTCTATGTCAAGGCGCTGGAGTTAACTTTTAGTCTCCATGAGACTTCTTGCGTCATCCCTTGTCAGGCTCCGATCTGACCAGAGAATCTAAAACTGTGACAATTTCACACCCCTTCCTAGCTTGAACTTAGAAGCCACCTCTCCTTCATGCTTGTATCTGCACACCTAGTCCAGAAGCTGGCACATGGAGGGTGCTCACTGAGGACTGCTGACTTGGCTTAGACATGGTTGAGTCCCACACAGCTTCTGGAAAACTGCGGAATGCACGAATAGTTGAGGAAATCATGTGTAGCTGTGAACTTTTGTGAGCGATGAATGAATATTGGATACAGGGATAGACTGACTTTTTCATATTCCTTCAGTCACAATAGCTCTTGGTCTATGTAATGTTTTTTGTTTATGATCCGTGGAACTCGTTGCTGTTGCTTAGCCTCCTCCTGGTGATAATTCATGGTTTAATGAATTGTCTCCACACATTGCCTTAAAATTTAGTTCTCTCTCTCTCTCTCCTTTCATTTTTTTTCCTTCCTTTGATAAACTCTTGGTACCTGAGCAATAAGAGCTTTTTAACTAGAGCCTTCACAGTGGACATTTCAGAATGATAATCCATAGCTATGCTTCACCACTAATCAGAAGTTATTGCAGGGTTTCTCTATTCCATTAGATTTTTCAAGCATTATTTATCTATGAGTCACTGTCTTCTGCTTTTCAGAAACTATCATTGTGGTCTTTACTTCCTCTGCTACCACCTTAAATAGCTATTTCCAAAAGACATTATTTCAATATGGAAGCCATGTGCTAAATATAGCTTTTCCGTGTGAGGCTTGGTCTGAGGACCCTCCTTCACTTCTACTTTCACAGTATTACACTATCACAAATATTTTGGTTCCTTCAGGTAAAAGTCCCCCCCCTCCCCCCACTAATCCAGGTTCATTTGAGCTGCCTGCAACAATTCTGTGAGAGCCATTTTGGGAGAGAAAGGGAAAGGAAGACTCTATGGGTTACAAACAGAGAGAAGAAAATGCAGAGGTGGGGAGAAGCAGGCCAAAGAGGAGCTGGAAAGGCGACAGGAAGAAGGGGGTGGAGACAGGCAGTGTGAGAGTCAGAACCAGAAGGAGAATGAAGGGGGAGATGGAAGACAGGAGGGGTTACTGAGGAGAAAGAGAGAGGAGAGGGCAGAGGGACCCCAGCTGGCTGGCGCCATCTCCATCTCTGAAACATGGGTTCTGTGGCAATTTCCACAGTACCTTGTTGGGTGTGGGGAGGAGGCTCAAATGCCCACCAGGGAGCAGGCTCTATGCTAAGAAATCTACGCTCTAAATATACTAGTAAGCAAAACTCAGGAAGCTTAATCTCCAACGGCCATAGTTAACGTCTTCTGTCAGTTCCATTATGTAGGACTGTCAGAAAGTAGGTGGGCAACCTACACAGATCAAGCCTGGAGCTCCACATGTCCACTGACAGCTCACTTTCCTGCATCTGAATTCCAATTTGGTTGCTAAATTATTTGATCATATTATTAATAAGAAAACAGGAAACTGAAGCTTGTTAAGCTCTACACAGACTGAAATAATCTTGTAGTTCTCAGATGAGCAGCTCTGCCAATATGCCTTTCTCCTTACATCTCCAGTGGTGGCTTGATTTCCCTTCAAGAGTTAGATGCTGTCTTTCCCATCACTGTGGCTCGGGATGGTCTGTTTCTGATGCCTCTTTGATGGGTGGTGCTGATCCCAAAGAAGTATATGTGTTCTAGGGCATGAAGACAGCATCACACGGGTGTTGAAAGCTGGCATGGATTAAGGTTGAACTGTGATAGACACAAACCTGGGAGCCACCTACTGGTTACCGAGTGCATAATGGCTGAGATAAATGAGACACTGATAGTGTTGCTGAAGAGTGGAATTGGGCTGTGTCGGGATGATTTTAGAAAAGATGAGATTGGGATAAGTATCTAATGAATTGGTGGGTACAAAGCTATTGTGGGTGTACCAACAGGAAGCGAGGGGACCCATCGGAAACAGAGGAAAGCAATGCCTTCAGAGAGAAATGGAGGCAAAATATACAAAGCTTGACTTAAACATTTCTGTATGAACAGGGCTCCAGAAATGCTTAGAAAAACATGACATCCGGATGAATGTCAGCAATATAGCAAAGAATGGGTGGACTGGAGGTCACTAAGCTCTGTTTGTTCACGACATTGGAGCCCTTTGGTTGATATGTTTACTTACTAATATGGAAACAGTGTTTATTGAGCATCTGTGATGTGCAAGGAACAGTGGAGGGGTTTGGAAGAAAACAAACACAAATGTATAACTAAGAATAATCTCAGCCTAAGCTGTTCATGGACACAAAGGAGAAGGAAGAAGAGAGAGGAGAGGAGAGGAGAGGGAGGGAGGGAGGGAGAAAGAGAGAGACTACACTCAAGAGAGATGAACATGAGTCAAGAGAGAGGCAGGTGATCAAAGGAAGATGACAGCACTTGTTGCTGATATATTCTAAGAAGAAATGACCTGCACATGAAAACCATGCAGGTTGGGCCAAACCTTGGCACTAGAAAGGAATTCAGTTTGTAGAAGGAAAGATGTGGGTCAGTTGTTGTTGCTGGAGTTAACTAAGGCCACAAGGACCCAGAGAAATCTGGCTGAGCGCATGAGGTGAAGAGAGAGGAAATAGCTGTCTGCTCTGAGCAGAGTGGGCGGAGGAGTGGTGTATAGGGTTGCAATGAAGAGAAGCTGCCAGAGGGGGCAGAGCCCTGACGGCTGCTAAGGCATCTGGACACCATCTTGGAGACTTAGCGTCTGCACTGTACATGCTCTTGGAGGGAAGAGTGATTTCAGGAAATGTTCATTCCCAATCTCTCTCTCTCTCTCTCTCTCTCTCTCGCTCTCTCTCTCTCTCTCTCTCTCTCCCTCTCTCTCATCACTTAGTTCTGAATGAGATTTGAGATGTCATAATAAACCTGTATTATATTTGGAAGTCTAAAACTATATAATGTATGGCACATGTTGAGTTAGTATTTTCTAAGATTTTACTCTTATGTTTTGCTCTGATCTTTAAGAATTAGCTACAGGAGCTGGAGAGATGGATTAGTGGTTAAGAGCATGGGCTGCTCTAGCAGGGGACCCAGCTTCAATTTCCTGCCCACATGGCAGCTAATAACCACCTATAACTCCAGTTCCAGGGAAATTCAATGCCCTCTTCTGACCTCCATGGCCATTGCATGACACAGGTGCACTTACATACGTGCAGGCAATATACTCATATACATAGACTAAAAATAATAAATAAAATACTTAAAAAAGAATTAGCTACAAACTATTGCTTTCTGAGTAGAACTTGGGCTTCTAGCGAGAATCTTATTTTCATTGTTTCAATTCTCATTGTTTTATAATTTTTTTCATATTACACTGGATATTTAGCATCAACTGTGGGCTATAGAGAATCTGGCAATGTTCACTGAATTGTTGTTTGAGCCTGAACCTACTCTAAGCTCTGGATTTCTAGGACATAGGACTTCAGATGACAGGCACTTTCTTAACATGCAAAGCAGTTTTTGGAATTTCTCATGGGTTCTCAGTTGTCATATAAGAGAAACTCATGTTTCATATATTGACTAAATCTTTGTATTCATGAGTTTTTCCACCTGATCTGTATGTGTTTAAGATCTGAGTGTCTGTCAGTTTTTATATAACATGTAGCTAGTGTTATACAGGCAATTTTCTCTTTGTAGGTATAGAAACTTGATAGCTTATGGTAGGCTACAGTAAGCCATCTGTTGCTGTGTTCCCCTATCAAGTTTTGTAGAATAACTAGATCTTGGCTACCTGTGTCTTCTACTGACAGCAAAAAGACTGCCCAAGATTTTATTAAAAGCATATAATTTGTCCCCTTAGACTAAATTAAAAGAGTTAATTTGATTGGCATTTGAGACTTACTACTCTCCATATGTAATATACACTAATCACTTTTAAATCATACTCAATACAGAAATGTGGTATTATTCATGATGACTTAGCTAATGATAGAATAACCAGGACTCATAGTTTCTGCCATTGGATTAAACATTTCATCTCGAAGGGTGTCCTTGGACATTACTTCTTCACTGTGGCACTTCTAAGGAGGGAAAATGGTTTATCACGGGAGTTGGCAACCTATGGCTCCTGGGCTAAAATGAACCCACCACTTAGTTTTATAAATAAAATTATGTTAAAAGACAGAGCTGTCCACTTATTTCATATTATTTACATACAGTGTCTTTGAACTAAGTTGGCTGAAATGAACAATTGTCACAGAGATCATGTGGTCACACAAAGCCTAAAATATTTATGATCTAGGCCTTTTGCGGGAAAATACAGATGATGGCTTATAAGATGGATCTTAAACACCTTTTACTAGAAAGAAATTAGCCATGATTTTTGCACTGTGGAGAAATTTGTAGGCACATCTTCTCATCACTATTCACAGAAAGGCTGATGACTCATAAGTCATAATTCCTGAAGGAGCAATGCAAATTGAGCGTCATTTGATCCAGATAATGGTACCACAGCATCTGTGACTTCCTAAATCCATAAATTCCTCCCTACTTGAAGAAATGATTTGAATTTCATTAGATGACTTTTCTGTTTCATAAATTGAGTCCATTAGTTGTACAAGGTAAATTTGGCTTTTCCCGAGAACTTGGCAAGAGCCAAGAAGAAATTCTGAGTATAAATATGTTTGGGATGGGAGCCAGTCAAATAGTTCAGAAGGTGAAAGTGCTTGCTGTACAAACCTGACAACTTGAGTTTGATTCCCAGAACCCATGGTGGAAGGAGAGAACTGACACCTCAGAGTTGTTTCTGACCTCTACATGTGTGCCATTACAACAATAAAAAGAAAGAAAAATGCATGTGCTGATTATTTTCCATCTGAAAAAGTAGTGTCAGTTCCAGCCCACGGCTAGGCTGGCCTCTGGGCAGCCAGATTCAGAAGGTCCTTCTTTTAGCTGCCCTGGAGAACCCCACCACCTTTCTATTATTTAGGGTTTTTGAGCTGTTAAGTGATGGCACACACAGTTCCCGGAATAGCTACATGTGTACGCTGAGCACACAGAGACGGATGGCAGGCTTTAGGCCAAGGAGCAGCAGAGGGGCGGGAATAGAAGCATCTGCTCCACAAACACAGAGGAGCCAGAGGCTGTGGGAGGAGAGGGGCAGACCCTGTGGAGTCCCTGGAGGATGTGGGGACTCTGCTTTGATCTGCAAGTCTTGGGTATGCTATTCTGGCTTTTCTTCCAGAATAAATTTTCAAAAGAGGTGGGTATAGAAATATCTAGGATATATCTGGAGTCAAAGAGGTTCAATGTGGGTGTTCTAGTTTCTCTTCCATCGCTGTGACAAAACATTCTGACCGACACCAACTTGGGGAGGAAAGGGTTTATTCAGCTCACATCTCCTGGGTCACAGTTCATCACTCAGGGGGCCGAAGGCAGGAACTCAGGGCAGGAACATGGAGGCAGGAGCTGAAGCACAGGCCATGGAGGAGTGCTGCTTACTGGCTTGCTCCCTTGGTCCACGCCCAGCCTGCCATCTTGTATGGTACACAATAACCTGCCCAGGGCGGCACCACCCATAGTGGGCTGGGCCCTTCCACATTGCTCAACAATCAAGACAATACTGCACAGATGTGGCCACAGGCCAGTCCAATGGAGCCAATTCCCCAGTTGAGGCTCCCTCAACCCAGGTGTGTCAGGTTGACATTCACTCTATCCAGCACAGTGGGATTCTATGGGAATCTTTGCTGTCGTCCTGGGAAATTCAACTTCTTTTTTTATGTTTGCACAGCTTCGTACACAAACAATATTTTGAGAAGGCAGAGAAGACATGTGCAGAGAGTCCACTTTGTTCTTCAGTTCTAGAGTTTGTCTTACATCCCACCAAATCCGACTGTAGGAATGAATTATCAGGACCATTTACACGAAGAACTACCTGACCTCTTGCTGGGGAGCCCTCTTGGAGTTCCGTGGAGTGCATTAGCAGATTAACTCAGCTGAATAGAACATGAGAATTTTAAAGCCAAAGTTATTGCTTGGGCTAATTTAGCCATTCATTCATTCATTCATTCATTCGTTCAATGATTATCCATTGTGAAACCTACCATGTGAGGTGATGGTGGATGTATTAGTGATTTTTCTCCTCTTTGTGACAAGAAGAAACTTAGGAAGAAACTTAAGGAAGGAAATTTTTATTTTGGTTCATGGTTTGAGGGAGCACAGTCCACAATGGTAAAGGCATGGCGGTAGGCAGCTCTGGGGCAGTGGAAACTTGAGGAAGCTGGTTACATCCAGTTAACAGTTGGAGAGAACTATAAAATATCAGACTTACTTGAACTCAAATTCTAGTTTCCTTGTCCATGTGCTAAAAGGCTAAATAATCTCTTATTAATATTCTAATTCTGTTGACAGGATTCTTGACTCCTCATCCTAACCTGCCTGAATTTGTAGGCTGAGTTAACTATTTCTTCCTCTTTGCTTTTGTATCAACCTCTGTACGTTCTGTCCTATCATATGATACGGGCGTCATTAAGGTAGGTGTGTGCATCTCTGCATGGTATAGTCACTGATAGGGGAGAGCTTCACTTCTGAATGATCACAATAGAAATTACACACCTATCTGTTGAACTGAAAGAGTTTGGTCGTGTGACTCAGTTTTCCTACTATAGTTTCCTCAAGCTTGGTTTTCTCATTTGTAAAACAAATGCGTTGTAAATGTATTTTGTGCTTTGGTTGTGAAGATTAAAATCGATGTTTGGAAGAATGCTGAGCAATACGAAGTTGTTCTAACATCTGGATTGATTGGGATTTGGTAGAATACAAGGACAAAGATATGTACAAAGCATGAGAAAGAGGGCTGAGCTCATTTTTCCTAAACAGAATGGTTAGGTAGGGAGGATCTGGACAGGCAAGTAAGGACAGACTTTGGGTAAATGAGTTGATATCAGACAGGGACCTTCTGGAAAGCTTATATCTCTCCCACTAGGTGATAAACTCACCACAGTGGGGACATGTCTTATTAATTAGTGCTCCTCTTCATTTCTCCCAAGTACAACTAAGACAGTGACTATTTGCTAATTGGATCTTGATGACTGTGAGGCCAGAATTCTGTTACTCATTTTCTCCACGTCCCTGGCTTGCATCTGTCTATTTTTGAGAACCTGGATGATGGAACTATTAGATTGAAAACACAGATCTGGCAAGAAGAGATTGAGTTGGTTTGAAACATGTTGGGCGTGAGATCTGGCTGTCAAAAACAGCAGGACTGGAGTACAGGAAAGAACTGAGAACTGGAGTCTTGAGATGTAATGTTTCCCATGTCTGTTCTTACCACCAAAGTAGAAAGAGATCTCACTGTACAGATGCTATAGTGCTTTATGCCTGGTTTCCTCATTAAATAGTACACAATATTTGTTCACTGAAAAATATCTGACCTTTGTTCCCATGTAGGTGATGAAGAATCACTGTAGATATTTGTATGGTGTTGGGAAGTGTGATAAATTTTGCTCCAGGAAGACTTGATCTTGCTGATGTAAGAAAGATGGGAAAGGAAAATACCTGGGACAAAGGTAACTTGATAGGTGGCCCAGCGAGGGAGCAACAGGGCCTGAGGCTGAGCGATGCCAGGTAGGATGGAGAGAAAGGGGCTTTGACTCACTGGAGGATGGTGACTGGAGATCCCCCCAACCTCCAGCTTTGGGAGGAGCAAAGACCGGCCTCCTGTGGCTTCAGAGGAAAAGGCTGGCTGAGATTACATCCAGGGGAGGATAATGCAAAACACACAGGACATGGAGCTCAGGAAAGAAAGCACCATTAATCTTTCTGTTGCAAAACTGTGCTTTCCAAAGCCCTGGGCAAGGGTGCAGAGGCATTAGCGTGAAGACTTGGGCCCTGTGCTAGGAAATGCACAATGGGACTCCCCTCCATGAATCACAGAGTGCTTATATCCAGGAATCAGAGAGGCTGGGGACTTCTGACAAAAGACAGGGGATGGTGTGCGCATCAGAAGATAGGAGATGCCAACAGTAGCCAAGGAGTAATAGGCAAAGTGATTTAGACAGTTTCCCCCTCTACAAACAAGTATTATGGAGATTTTTTTCCTCCATATATGAAATATTTATTAAGTAAAGATCATTTAAAAAGGAGAAGCTTGCTGGGCACAGTGGCGTACGCCTTTAATCCCAGCACTCAGGAGGCAGAGGCAGGCAGATCTCTGTGAGTTCAAGGCCAGCCTGGTCTACATAGTGAGTTCCAGGCCTGCTGGGACTAAAGGGAAACCCTGTCTCAAAAAGACCAAAAAAAAAAAAAAAAAAAAAGAAGCTACTTTCATTCATTAATTTTATTGAATTTTCCATTTTTCCAATCCTAGAACTGTATAGATTTTTAAAATATTTTATTTATTATTTTTATGTGTATGAGTGTATTGGAAGCATCTGCAAAAATGCACCCATGTCCTCCAGTGCTCATGGCATCAGAAGATGGTGTTGAATTATCTTGGAATTGGAGTTACAGTTGTTAGCCACCATGTGGGTGCTGGGAATAGAGCCCAAGTTCTCCACAAGAGCAGTCAGTGTTCTTATCCACTGAGCCATTGCTCCAGCCCCATGTATATACATTTTTTAATTTATGAAATAATAAAAAATAGTAATCAGTCAGTCAAGAGGGATGAATGACATTAAAAAGTATCCATAGTACTTGATCTAAGAATATGTTTGATGAATGTGCTAAGGAAACACTCTGAAAGGAACAAATTTTACACACAAGATATTTATTATAGATTTTATATACATAAAATAAATAATGTAAATGGTCAATATTGAGGTCATGGTTTTATAAACCTTTTGTTAATGATTTTTTTGAGTGTTAGATAGAATAAAAAATCTTTATGGCATTCTATTAAATGAAAATATGTGACAGAGTTATACAAAAAATCAAATTAATGTATTGATATGCACAAATAGCTATGTTTACTTTCAGGTGTGACATTTAGCAGAGAATTTTTGGTTCTTTATATAATTAAAATACCATAAATGTGAATTCATTACTTTTATATGAAAAAGGAAATAAAAGGAGGTACCTCACTATATATAACTTAAAATATTATTTATTTTCTGCTCAAAACAGTCAACTTCCTCATGGAGAATATTGAGAAAGACTGAGAAAGAGATGAAAAGCAAGTTTGGCAGAATGCATGAGCTCTAGTGGGGCGGGTGAATGGAGGGGGGACACGGGTCTAGATTTGTTAAAAAAATAATAAATTTATGTGAAAAAAATAATTAAAAAAAGATTAGACTCCCAATAAATACTGAATGAATTTCTAGGAAGAATTTTGTGACTAGATCCATTATGGCTAGGACAGACATGACTATATCCCACAAATGGTATTTAAACACAAACCTTAGTTAAGAATGCATTGATTTTCATATTTTTCCTTGGATTAAATGGGATCTTCTGTGACCTGGGCTTCTTAGAACTCATGGATGGCTGTAGATGAAACAGATGGCTCAGTTGAAACACTAATTTTGAAACAGTTCAAGTTGTAGCAGTAGCTTCATGCATGTTACGTACTATGCAGAGGAAAACAAGAACTGGGCTCCCAGCTCCTTAGCTCTGGCTTTCCATGCTCTGAGACATTAAGTTAGCAAGTAGACAGTATATCCACAACCACAATGGGCCACACAATAGCATCAGAGTATTGTGTTTCAGGAACTATACTAATCACTTAACAGAAGTTGTCTAATCATTAACTACCATAACTGCCATGGAAAGCGGGTTCTACCTAGATTTTGTTTGGAGAAAAGTATATCTTTGACACCAGGTATGATGTGTCTCAGCCCAGAACTTGAAGCAGAGAGAAAGTTCAAGTGCAGTTATAAATATCTCACAGAGGACTTCAGAATTGTATTCTACTTACATGTTAAAATCTGGTCCTTGTTCAAGATGGTGACAGTAAGAGATAGTAATGTTATAGGGAAATGGGCAGAAAAAGAACTGGGCTGTACCCTGAAAACAAAAGAAATTACAAATAGATGTCAAAAATAAAGTTGGAGATGTTCTGCAAAAAATATAATTTATTATTTTTATTTTATGTGTATGAGTGTATTGCCTGCATGTATGTAAGTGTACTCGTGTTGTGCATTGCTTGCAGAGGTCGGAAGAGGGCAATGGATTTCTCTGGAACTGGAGTTGTTGGCTGCCATGTGGGTGCTGGGAATCGAACCTGGGTCCTCTGCAAGAGCAGCTAGCCTAGTGCTCTTAACTACTGAGCCATCTCTCTAGCCCTCGCACTTTCCGTAACTTTTGAAGAAGAAGGGAAGATATTACTACGGAACACCTGTCCTTCCAGAGAGAATGCACAAAACCATAGGGAATTGCTTTCTTTTCTTGGTATTCTGAGATTTTTTTCTTAAAAAAAAACAAAAACAAAAACAAAACCTTTTGAAAGATCTTTTCTTGCTCAAAGTTAAATTATTTCCATAAATCAATCTGCTCCTGATAACCCTCCCCCCCCCCGAAAAAAAATCCAGGCTTTCTATTTGAGCAAGGCTCAAATCTGTGAAATATTTTCTGTAGTCTCCATAGAAAACAAGGCCCAAACCTCTTGGGTTGATATCCACAGTCTTCCAGAATTGAATTCCAGCAGACCTTTCTGGTATTAATCCGCTTAGTTTCTTCCATGCATTTTTAGTACAAATCAAAAGCCCTTTCAGACTCCCCGTTTCTTGACTAGGCACCAGCTTTGTGTCTGAACTTCCATTTGTTCCTGGGGACAACATGTTCCTAGAGCATGTGATGAGCATCATAAAGTAGTCCAGAATTGTTTCTAGCACGACCAGGTTGGTTCAGCTGTGTGGTTTTGGCAGGTCAGCTCCTTCTCTGGATTTCACACAATGCACCTGTGAAACAGGAAGTGCAAGGATGTTTGCCAAGGTTTAGCGCAGTTCTAGTGCTCAGAGAACCTTGCTCCTCATTGGCCCAGCAGGATGGGCTCCTTCCCCTCTGCGCCTCCTCACAGCCTGACACTCTGCCTGGAGAGGCCCTTCCCTTCCTTTCTACCTATCAAATGCCATACCCCCTGGCTCATGTTCCTTCTTGATCTGTCCCCAGTGGTTCCAACTAGCAGTGACTGAATATGAATTTTTTGACCAGTCACATATGCTGCTTTTTATTAAAACTGCAACACATGCCAAGGATATAACTGATAACATCATTTGAATAAAAATTCAATGCTATGGGATGGGAGCACCTAGTTAAACGAATTTTAGGGATGGTGATGCAATTTCTCTAAGTCTTTTGTTTATGGTCTAAATGTGCCCAATCTCTGTCTCCTGATACATAAGGGGAGGAGAATATGTAGATGATTAACAATAGTCCCACCAATCATAAGAGAACCACACACAGCCTGTGAGAAGACCAGGCTTCTCTATTTTGAGTCAGAAGATTTTTCTTTTAGCCAGCCAATGTATGTGAACTGTACAGAAGATACCAGATAATAGTTCCCCCTTCTGCCAACCATTATTTAACCTTCATTCTTGTGCAATTTCTAATACAATAAAAGCCTTCCTCTCTTCAAATTTCTTCAAGTACGTTGGTTTCTTCTTTTCTTGCCAGTACCCCATATATCCATGTTGGTCAAAAAATAATAAAAAGGATTGAGAAAACGGAGCGTGTATCAACATGCTAAGAGGTATTTGCTGTGCCCCCACATCCCGGGCACTGTCAGAAGGAGGTGATCAGAGTCATATTCTAACTCAGTTCTCAGAGAGGCCAGGGCCGACGGACAGTCCCCTACAGTTTACTCTTTCTCTGCCCATGAAGTATTCTTTTTGTTTCTTAGGACTTTTTTTTTTTTTTTTGGTCTTTTTGAGACAGGGTCTCCCTATAGCCCCAGCTGTCCTGGAACTCACTCTGTAGACCAGGCTGGCCTTGAACTCACAAAGATCCACCTGCCTCTGTCTCCCGAGTGCTAGGATTAAAGGTGTGCACCACCATGCTCGGCTCTTACGTCTTCTTAACAGCACAACGGACTTTGAACTTAAGTATAGAAATCTTGTCTTGTTTGTCTTTGCAGCACTTTCAGGAATCAACTATGATGTTAAACATAGGACATTCATTAAGTATTTGTGGAATGAAGGATGGACAGCTTTGATGGCAACAGCAGTGTGAATGTGGAAAGAGTTAGGATCATAGTGGAGCGGGGTGATGGACCATTGCTCTAGCAATTCCTTAATTACTGTGAGGTTAGTTCCTCTATTGAAAACTATGTGTGTATCTGTGGGAGGGGGTTAATGATAAGGAATGCTTGCCTTCTGGTGTTGCTTATAATCCTGGCTAGTGCTCTGGAGGCAGAAGAGGAGGATCACAAGTTTCAGGACCAGCATGGGATGAGTGTCCTTCAATTAGTAATCGCCTTCTTTGCAATGTTTTCAATACGACGCTCAAAAGGTGAGGATTGATTAGGTTGGGTAGGTACAGCAGGATTATGTCAAAGGACACTTCAACCAACCACTGCACTGCTCTTTTTTCCCTAAGGGAAGTGTCTAGGGAGGGCCTGTGGGTATCTATTTAGGATCAGCCTTCATTGTCACCTTCCTCTATTCTCTACAGGGAATACTGGCTTTGTTACTAAATTCTCTGATACAAGGTTGTTAGCCACGGACACCAAGCATTAACACTCAGTGGTCAAGAGCTTGGGAGAGAGGCTGGAAGGAGGGAGGAATTCAGTCCAGTGATGGGGAGGGAGAACTAACTAATGGGTGCAGTTGGAAAAATCTTCCAGAGACAGCGATGGGGGTAGGGCAGTGAGGCGGGTGCCTTGGGTAGAGACTGAAAAGAGATGCCAAAACCCAAAATTCAGACATCAAGATAAATACTGGTTTAATTCAATATTTAGTAAGTCAGGTGGTGATCTGTGGGCCAAAAGTCTATTTGTAGATCAAATTTTATAGAAAATAAAAGCCACTGTACCTGAAGGTACAGTACAGGAGACCCAAGCTAATTCTCCAACCTCTAAAAATCCTGATGTAAGCCTATGAATGTCAGACACATCAGACCTTAGCCTGTGATCTATGCAAAAATATTGCATAAGAAAAAGAATAATGGATTTGATTATTTCTATTAGATGCCTGGGGATTCTGTACTGAATTAGCAGAAACTGGGTTCTTGAGAAAACGGAAGTTTATAGACTCACATTTCTGGAGACTAGAAATGTAGAATCAAGCTGTGCGCAAAGCCCTGGTAACCTTGAGGAATCCAGAAAGGCATCCCACCCTCCCCCTTCTGGGGTTCCATGGTGCCTGCCGTCATCCAGTCAGTCTTTCCTCTGTGGTCACATAGCCTCCTTTCTGTGTTTCTATGTCTGATTTGCCTGCTTTCATGAAGATCCCTTGGGATGATATCTAATCCAGATGGCTCATCTTCAGAACATCTGCAAAGACCTCATTTCCAAATAAGGTCCTACTCACAGGTAGAGTGAGAGAATGAACACATCTAGCTGGGGGTGAAGGACATAATTCAACCACTACATCATTAAATAAGAGCATTTCACTTAGATCATGCAGAAATACACGTTTGTAGGACTGGCAGTGGGTTATGGGGCAGACCTTTCACAATTTAATACCTGAGGAAATGCAGTTTAGGACCACTGGGTGGACAGATTATCATCTCTTTAATGGATATGGCGAGTAAGTGCAGGCTTCCTCAACTGATAATTACCTAGATTATTTTTTACTAAATTATGTATTTTTATTGATTTTTTGTTCTCAAATATGCAATTTATTATTTATTAAATTATTAAATTATTGCTATCACTACTGAGTGTAATAAGCTTCAGATTTTTTTCCCACATAATTTTATCAATTGGAGGAAAAACCTGATTTTTAGTTTGTGACACATGGCTATCTCACCTGGGAAGCTGGTCAAGGCTTCTGGAAATAGTTTACTTTCTTTTATTATTTTTTTTATGTGTATGACTGTTCTGTCTGCACATAGATTGGTGTACCTGCATCGTGCAATGCCTCGGAGGTCAGAAGAGGGCATTGGATTCCCCTGGAACTGGAGTTAAAGACGGTTCTTAGCCACCATGTGGGTGCTGGGAATAGAACCTGTGCCCTCTACAAGAGCAGTCAGTGCTCTTAACCACTGAGCCATCTCTCCAGCCCAATAGTTTACTTTCTTAAAATGATTCAAATTCTCCCTCTAATGTCATTTATATAAGTGATTTACTTTGTAAATGTTTTTATTATGGAAAGGTAAAATTGAATTAATTCAAAACTAATTCAATTTTCTCCTTACTATACACAGAAAAGAAGTAACATCTAAATAAATATATAACTCTAGAAAGTGTTTGGGGAACTAAAAAGTTCTAGAATGAAGTGACTCAAACAGATCTTGGATTGTCCATCCCTATTGAAAATTTAAGTTCACTTATGTGGCCAAAATTTATCTACTGGTTTGGTGTGGACCTGTTTGGGGCAGGGGCATGGCTGGACTGTAAAGTAAGGATCTTTAAATCTGAGGTTTCACACAAGGGGTCAAGGAATTGAAGAGAATATCCACAGATTTTGAAAGAAAAAAGTTACCCATTTCTTTTTTAACCTTAACCAAAATTTAGCATTTCCTCCAATGAATAGAGTTTAAATGTATGTTAATTATATTATATTATATTTATGTCACTGTTGTCTCTGAGTATTGTCTGTGTTCACTGGTACTTTGAAATTATAATTTCAAATAAAATATTAGATTCTTTATTAAGTCTTGTTTAATTGACGAATATAGTACACATATCTTGTAGACCATACGTACTTCTCATATGTTTGATCATTGCATTTAAGTGTAACTGATTTTCTTTGTAATTTCATAGTTTTTTGTGTGATTTACTTATATTATTCCTAGCAAGAGTTCTGAGGCTTCATTAGACTGCAAAAAGTGTCCATGGTACAAAAACTAAGAACTTTTAGATTAGAGACACTTTCTTGGTTCTTTCGTGCTCTTGATTGTATATGTAAGACCATGGGGGCCTGAGTATGCTGTTATGTGAGTGTGTGTATCTATGTGAGTGTGTGAGTGTGTGTGTGTGTCCCTAAATAATGGCTGATAGAGCAAGAGAAACAAAATGAAATATGTCAGCTTTTCTATTTTATAACCATCACTTAAGATGACAGTTAAGGGGCTGGAGAGATAGCCTAGTGGTTAAGAGCACCGCCTGCTCTTGCAGAGGACCCAGGTTCGGTCCCCAGCACCCACATGGTGGCTAAGAACTCCAATTCCAGGAGAACTCCAGTTCCAGGGGAATCTGAGACCCTCTTCTGACCTCCGCGACATTGCACGACACGGGTGCACAAACCTACATGCAGACAGTATTCACTTCACCACATACAAAAATAAATAAAAAATTAGCCGGCGTGGTGGCGCACGCCTTAATCCTAGCACTCGGGCGAGGAGAGGCAGGCAGCTCTTTGTGAGTTCAAGGCCAGCTGGTCTACAGAGTGAGTTCCAGGACAGCTGAGGCTCCAGGGAGACCTTGTCTCAAAAAGACAAAAAATAAATAAATAAATAAATAAATAAATAAATAAAATTTAAAAATAAAAAAAAAAAAGAAAAAAAAAAAAAAGACAGAAAAAATCTGTTTTTTTTATGTGTATGCATGTATTGCCTCCATATATGTGTGTGCACTCGTGTTGTACAAAGCCCATGAAAGTCAGAAGATGGCATCAGATCCCATTGAACGGGAGTTAGGGACAATTCCCAATACCCATAATACCATGTGGGTATTGGGAACTGAATCTGGGTCCTCTGAAAGACAGCATCTGAGCCATCTCTCCGCCCCTTGAGATGACATTGTGTGGTCAGCTTCACCAAGGGTGGCCCGTGATATCAGAATGTACACTACTGATGTGGAATCGGAAAGGCTGGGATCTAGACTCTACTTACGTGTGCCATTTACAGTCATCTGTGAAGTGCAATGAGCTTAGTCTCTCTTGCTGTTCGTGACTGTGGTTGATCTCCAGCCAAGATCAAGCAAGAGACAGAATGGCACCCCCCCCCATAAAGCCGAAGCATCCTATGACATAAAAGTTCACTGATTTAGTTTGACCCTGCAACCTGGTGCTTTGGAGCAGGCATAAGGAGTTAGTGTGCGATCATATTTAGAAGCCCCTTTGGCTGGGATGGCTGGGACTGGAGGTAATTTAGTGAGGATTCATGCAGGGCTTTCTGGTAGGCTAAATGATGCCTCCAACCAGCCTCTGAAGAGTATGCATACCCTTCTGATTGCTGAATCTGTAAGTCTGCTGCTTTACCTGGTAAAAGAGACACGATTAAGGGTGAGGGCTTGTGTGGGAGAGGTCATTCTGGTTTATCTGGGGGAGTCGAGGCAATTACAAGGGTCTTTAAAGGAGGAAGTTAGGATAATGAGAGTTAATGGACAGAAGATGTAAGCGTGATGGTGGAGGTGAAAGGCTGGTGTGGGGGGGACTGGCCTTTGAAACTGGAGGAAGCCAAGCAGTCTCTCCTGAGAGAGTGCAGCAGGAGGATGCTCTGACTTCAGGCCTTCCGATTTCCAGATAATTTATCTTGTTCCTAGCAGCTATGTTTGTGATCATTTGTTACAGGGCTTGACCACACGTATGGTGGTAGGGGTATGGTGAGATGCTACAGGATGTCCCAAGGGCCTTGCTGCTGTACTGTCCAATTTTGAACTATGACCATCCGCTTTTATTTTTTTGTTTTACCCTTGCTTCTCAAGAACAGCTGCCATGACTTATGAGCCGATTACCATAACAGCAAAGGAGAGTATTTCTCTGAATTCGCATCCACACATCTCTTGTGTCACAGCATTAAGATCTCTGCCAGATGCTCTGGGGACTCCTGTGGGTGGGATGTCACCTCTGTGGCTGCAGAGCATAGATCTCGCATGTTCTTTCAGGTAGCTGTCATTCTTCTCTTCCCTTCTGGCCCTAGTTTGGCTCTGCATGGTGCTGTCTGCTGTGAAGAGTGTTAGTACTTGTAATCTCGTGACGGTAGCTGCTGCAGCCACACAACCGATGTTTGTACAGCAGGACCTGTGCCCAGGTGTTCCTTGTGGCTGTCTATCACAGATGGCTGCATTAGAACTGTGCTGGCATGGTTCTGCCATGACTGAGCTGCCAAGTCTCATCAAGTCTTGTGGTTGTGTCTGGCTTTCTCAGTAAAAACAAGGTGTGACTTCAGTCTACTTAATGTGAACATGGAGTTCTGATTTGGTGCTCTCGAGGCCATGAGAGAATACTTGTTTTCCTTCATCACATTTTCTTTTATTTTGTATTTTTTATTTTTGACAGTTTCACAGTTATATGCATTGCATTGTGATTACATTCACTCCCACCTCTCTGAACCCCTTCTTCTTCCCAAGTATCCTCCTTCCTAATTTTATGTCTTTTTCCCCCTTTGGACCCTCTGGGTTTAATTATGGTTGCACAACTTATCATAGCTAGACTACCAAAGATGACCCTCTTCTGTCTCATGGTAACCATAACCCCCGATAGCTCCTCAGGAAGAGTCGGGCCTCGTGATGTTCCCTCATCTATGATGGAATATTGAAAGGCACAATCTTGCCCAGGTATTGTACAAGTATCCATAGCTACTGTCTGTTCTTGATCATAACCACCATGTTACTCCACATCCTCTGACTCTTACAATCTTTCCGCCCTCTCTTCTACAATGTTCTGTGAGTCTTGGAGGGGGTGATGTGGATGTCCTGCTCAGGGCTATACAGAGAATATTTTTAATGAAACATATTGCTTTAAGTCTCATGCCAGGGTCCCTCTCAGAGCCCTGAGATATCAGGGCACCCATGCATGAGGCTAAGGTGCTAGATACATTGTCACCTCATCGGCAGTGCACAGGCCAAACTTATGGTCTTGATTCTTTTTTTTTTTTTTTTTTTTGCTTAAAAGAAGCATTTTTTCCCCAGATGGTTTCTCAGTCCATCTGATTTCTAGAAAATTCATTCTCAAAAGTCTTCCATTGGTACTAAGACACGTCTGAATCTCACTGTGAAGTCAGTTTAAGCCCCATCTTATCTGTCTACAGTATGGGGTCCTGGTGGAGCTCTGCTTTCACGCAGATAATCTCAAGCACCAGTAATTTGCCATATGTTGTAACTCTGCTTAAGTTTGCCCTAATTTCTACACATTTAAAACATTTAGAATATGCTCTGTATTAATTTTCTTATTGCTGTGACCACATACCTGACAAGAAACAAATTAAGAGAGGGTTTATTTCAGCTGACATTTTAGGAGTTAGAGTTCATCCTTGGGAGTAAAAGCATGTCAGCAGGTGGATGTACGGTGCCTGGTCACAGTGACTCCACAACTAGGACGCTGACCTATCCAACCTCAAGGGCCACCCTTAGCCCTTACTGATTTACTTACTTCTTCCAGTAACACAACTTCTAAAAGACCCAGAACTTTCCAAAACAGTGCCACAAGCAGGGGATCAAGTGTTCAAACACATAGCCCTATAGTGGATGGTTCACGTTCAAACCATAACACCTTCCAACTTCAAATGATATTGACTGGGCTCACCTTTGCTGATGCCTCTGACTATAGCTTCTTTAAAAGAAGGCAGAGTCCCAGCTCTTTCTGTCCTCTGTTGACAGGCTAATGTGATTGGGAAGGGTAAGTAGCTCCTCTCTGATTTTGCCAGAGCAAGTGGTTGTGTTGGTAAGGAGCTAGAACACTTAATTCCAGTGATTTGACTCAGGCACACGTTCTGTGGAGCCAGAGGGTTGGATGTTGCTTTTTCTTTTGGCCCTGGTAAACATTTTATGCTTGTTATGGTGGTTGAAATGCTGGACTTGATCTTTGATTTGCGTGCCAAGAGGTTCACAGCAAATGAGAGGTGTGGTCTGTTAGGGAAGAGTGGCTGTGGCTTGGCCTCTCTGCGCCCTGTCAGCATGCACACACGTGTTCTGCAACATGAGAGTGCCTCACATAGGGGTGTCTTCTGGAGCTGTCGGTGCTGCCCTGAAAAACTGCGCCGATGTCTGGATGGAGGGAGGCAGCGGGTGCAGTGAAACGAAGCAGGCCGGGAATGGCCTCCTACTCCAGATTTCCATCAGCTCAGTTTCTCCACGTCTTTCCTCATTTGTTCCACATGCAGGATGTATTTATTTAGCGTCAAGCCAGGCACAGGACTAGTGGAGTTCTCTAGTGAACTAGACACATGTAAGTACTATCCTTGTAGAACTTACCATTGAGGGGCTGGAGAGATGGCTTAGCAGTTAAGAGCGCCGACTGCTCTTGCAGAGGACTTGGGTTCTATTCCTAGCACCCACATGTCAGCTAAGAACTGTCTTTACCTCCAGTTCCAGGGGAATCGCACGCCCTCTTCTGACCTCCACAGCATTGCACGACATGGGTGCACCAACCTACATGCAGACAGTACACTCATACACTTAAAAAAAATAAAAAAAATCATTAAAAAAAAGAACTTACTGTTGAGCCATTTTAATGATTAGAAATAAGCATATCAATAGCATCAACTGAGGGTTGCCATGCCCCAAGCCTTTGACTATGACAGTGAAGGGTGGGAAAGCTTGTCAATTGCCAATACCTGTCTTACTGTCAGGTCATGTCCTTTTACTGCCCCTCTTTTCTTCTGTCAAGTCCCTTCCCTGACTTTCTCAGGCTGGCTCCCTTCAGGCTCCTCTTTTGAATGACTTCTCCCAGACCAGCCCCTCTGGCCTGACATTCCCCTCAGGCTCTCGATTTGGATCTCTAGTGGCCTGTTGGGCACTTCCTTGTGGAAGCTCTTAGGTGTGTCAAAGGTAAAAGCTCTGTGAAGAACTACCCCTTTTCATTACAGCCTTGCTTCCCTTTTCTGATAATTTTATCAGTCTTCTTACCATTCAGATCATGACTTTCATCTTTGACTTCACATTCTAACACGCTGCACATTTTCCCTGTTTAGCCCTTCCTATCTCTATGAGCCCCTTTTCACAATTTCCCACTGCACTGCTATGGCTGTCTTGCATAATTTTTCTGGGCAGCTGCTGTACTTCCTGCCATGTTCTCTGCTTGCATGGGTAGAACAGGAGGAGGCAGCGCTGGGACAGGAAGTGCAGCCAGGCTATAAACTTCAAGGCCCATTCCCTCAGAGATCTTCTTCAAGTTAACCCCACCTACCAAAGATTCCACAAACTTCCACAACACTGCCACCAGTTGGAGACTGTTTTAGTTATATTTCTGTTGCTGTGATTAAATACCACAGCCAAGGCAACTTATAGACCTGCTTATTGGGGCTCACAGTTCCAGAGGGAGAGTTCAGAATAGAGGGGAAAATATGGCAGGAGACAGCTGGATCAGGAAGCTGAGCTCTCACATCTTCAAGCAGGAAGCAGGAAGTGAACAGGAAGTGGGGTAAGGCCTGCCCCGGTGACATACTTCCTCCAGAAAGGCCCCACCTTTTAAACTTCTGCAAATAGTGCCTCCAACTGGGGACTGAGCATTCAAACATTTATGCCTATGGGGGACATTCTCATTCAAACCACCACAGGGGTCAAAGTATTCAAACACACAACCACATTTCATATCTAAACCCTAACGTTTGTTTTCACATTTCTTTGAAAGCTATATGCACACACATGCATGATGTATGTATATGTTATATACATATGCATTTGTATGCCAACAAACTAATATACATGTATAGATTCATGTTTACTCTTTTGTTTCTTAATTGACCCAATGTTTCCATGAGGCTTCTAAATGAAAAGACTTAGATCCCCACACATTCTCTTATAATGAGATACTAACTTATTTTATTTATTCATACGTATTTGTGTGTGCATATGTGTGGACATGTTGGTGTGTATGAGTGTAGTCATGCACAGGCAGAAGACCTTGGGTGTTGGTCCTCACTTCCCATCTTATTGGAAGCAGGTCTCTCTTGTTCTTCTTCACTGATGGTGCCAGGCTAGCTGCCCTACACGTTCCCAGGGAATTTCCTCTTTTTCTCTCCTATCTTGCGGTAGGAGTGCTAGGATTAGTGACCGGTACTACTGTGACAAGCTCTTATGTGGGTTCTAGGAATTCAAACTCAAGTCCTTGTGTTTAGCAAGCACTTTACCCACACTGAACAATCTTTCCAGTCCAGTATCAACCTTTGAAAACTGTTCAGAAAACAGCATTCTTTTTAAAAAATATTTTTTATTTATCATTTTTATTTTATGTGTATGAGTGTATTGTTTGCATGTTATGTAAGTGCACCTGTGTTGTGCAATGCTCTCAGAAGTCAGAAGAATACATCAGATTCCCCTGGAATGGGAGTTACTGGTAGTTGTTAGCTGCTATGTGGGTTCTGGGAATCGAACCCAGGTCCTCCACAAGAGCAGCCAGTGTTCTTTTTTTTTAATTTTATTTATTTTTTATGTGTATGAATGTATTGTCTGCAGGTAGGCTTGTGCACCCGTGTAGTGCAAGCAATGAGGGTGTCGGATTCCCCTGGAACTGGAGATAAAGACTGTTCTCAGCTGCCATGTGGGTGCTGGGGATCCAAACTGGGTCCTCTGCAAGAGCAGTTGGAATTCTTAATTAACCGCTAGGCCATCTCTCCAGCCCCACAGCCAGTGTTCTTAACCCCTGAGCCAACTCTCCAGACCCTGGAAAGGACAGCATTCTATCTCTTTAATCATGATATATAGTCATTTCCCCTGAGCATGCCAGTCAGTCTTGTAAAGTTAGGCTGTGCCCTGTGTTATATAAAATTTATCAGTGGGCCTGATCTCAGAGCCTGTCTGTCTCATGAAATAAGACATGTAGGCTTGGGGATGAGCTCATGTGAGTGATTTCTGCAGTGAAAATAGTAATGTGAAGTTGTGCCAGGGACTTCAGGTTCACAGAGTATAATTAGGACCTTCTGGAATCATTGCCTACTATAATTTCTTTGTTATGTATATTCTTTAATTATGGACTCTCATAGTCCATTTTAGTTCTCTAATTAGGTACAGAGACATTAATTTCAGAGATATAACAATCAGCTCAAATGTACTTCCAAATTTTTTCCTATACCCCACCTTACAAAGAGAATTAATACACCATACGAAGTTCGTGTATGGAAAAAGCTCCTCAGAGGGCAGCTATGTGGAACCTATGTTTTCCTAAGAAAGGCTTTGGTTCAGGGAGGACAAACAGACTTAGCTGCCCACACTCCCCACTTCACTAATGATGGGCCAAGCTGGGTCTATGAGAGCAGAGAAGAACTCCTTAATTCGAGTGGAATCTCTATGTCTTAAGTGGAAAACTTAAAAAGTGACATCAAGGCTTGATGAGTCACAAGAGAGAGGAAAGAACTAGTATCAGGGTGACTCTGGCCATATGCAAATAAAATCATACTAGCCGCATATATTCAAAATGCTTCATTTTCTTTTTCAATAAGTCACAAGAGAAACAAAAGGGCCCATTTCATCGTATGTATGTATGTATGTATGTATGTATGTATGTATGTGTGTATGTATGTATGTATGTGTGATTTTGATGGAAATGTCCCCCATAGGCTCCAAGTATTTGAAAACTGGGTCCCCAAACAGGCTTTAGGAGGTGTGGCCATGCTGGAGGAAGTATGTCACTGGAGGTGGCCTTTGAGAATTCAAAGCTGCCTCCCACTTCTGGTCTGGCTTTCTCTGCTTGCCGTGCCTGGTTGAAGATGTGAGCTCTCAGCTTTCTACTCTGGCTGCCACCTGCCATGTCCACCATGGTGAACTCTAGTCCCTCTGGAACCATATGCCAAATAAACTCTTCCTTTTCTATGGTGTCTGGATGGTGGTGTCTTGTCACGGCAGCAGGAAGTAACTAATACATTGTATTTCCCCCACTGTAACTGCTCTCCCTAGCCTCCAGTGACCACTTTTTTGACTTCCAGTGCCTATGAAATCACTTTTCTTTTTTAGCTTCTCCCTATGAATAAGAACATGCAGTATTTGTCTGCGTCTGTTTTTCTTACTGTCCGCCAGTTCAACTCAGGTTACCACAAATTTCAGGATTTCATTCCTGTCATGGAGTACTATTCTGTTGTGTATACATAACACATTTTCTTGATCCATTCCTCTATCTATGGACACTGGGGTTATTTCTGTTTCTTTCCTATTGTAAATAGAGCCACAATCACCACATGAGAGTAGCCGCCTTAACATACTGGCTTTCCTTCCTTTGGGCATATACCTAATGGCAGGACAGCTCAATCATATGTTATTTCTGTTTTTAGGGTTTTTTTTCCCTCATGAAATTCTGTGCTGTTTCTATCATTCATCAGTTCCCAGGCTAAGGAAATGGCTTAGTGATTAAGAGAGTTTATGAGTCTTACAGAGGACCCAGGTTCAGTTCCCAGCACCCACATCAAGTGAGGCGGTTCATGACTACCTGTAACTCCAGTTCAGAGGATGCAAAGCCCTCTAGCCTTTGCATGCACATACTATACACCAACTCATGCAAATACACATGTATACCTAAATAAAAATAAATCTTTAAAAAAGAATTTATCAGTTCTCGAGAACACAAAATTCAGCCAGAAGTTAGAGTTTGAGTCATATTTCTGCCACTTGCTAGTATAAAAAGTGGTGCAGAATGCATGTGTGCTGGATAGCTTTAGTGTCAACTTGACATACCTGGGTTGAGGGAGCCTCAATTGGGGAATTGGCTCCCCTGGACTGGCCTGTGGCCACATCTGTGGAGTATTGTCTTGATGGTCGAGCAATGTGGGAGGGCCCAGCCCACTATGGGTGGTGCCACCCTGGGTAGGTTGTTGTGTACCGTATAAGAGGGCAGGCTGGGCATGGGCCAGGGGAGCAAGTCAGTAAGCAGCACTCCCCCATGGCCTGTGCCTCAGCTCCTGCCTCCAGGTTCCTGCCCTGAGTTCCTGCCTTGGGCTCCCTAAGTGATGAACTATGACCCAGGAGATGTGAGCTGAATAAACCCTTTCCTCCTCGGTCAGAATGTTTTGTCACAGCAATGGAAGAGAAACTAGAACAGTATGCACAGAAACTATTATCATTTGCTAACTATGTTGGCATTATGATTAATAAAATTAGTATCAACGCTGGAAACCCTCACCTTTAGTTTCTTCTCTAGGATCCTCCTAGCTTTGAGGGATAAAGAGCGAGCATACAGCCACGCTTTCACGACTGGCATCAAAGGAGGAATCCCGATGATGAGAACATCATCAGGGGATT
The DNA here is from genome assembly GCA_009823505.1 of Rhizomys pruinosus. Lineage (NCBI taxonomy): Eukaryota > Metazoa > Chordata > Mammalia > Rodentia > Spalacidae > Rhizomys > Rhizomys pruinosus. The sequence continues at coordinate 3,613,863 of VZQC01004878.1, read as the reverse complement.
GCAATGGGTACTAGGGACATGGAGGCGAACGGTACAAACCTCATAGGGTAGTGGAGACTGGCAGCATGCCAGTGAGTAGAAGGCAGAAAGGAGGGTGTGGACACAGCAGTGACCTCAGGCTGAATGGGACCATGGAGGACATATGACCAATTCTCCAGAGGGCATGATGGCAGGATGGGAGGCTGGCGGTCATGGTCATGTCACTGTCTATGGTTGGGGTGTATTTACACGATTATGTTAGGGAGATGCGGGTGTGTGTGTGTGTGTGTGTGTGTGTGTGTGTGGCACACAAGTGTGAAGGTCAGAGGTCAACCTCAGGGTCAGTCCTCAGAGACTTCCATCTTTTGTTGCAGACAAGGTCCCTCCTTGGTGTGGAGTCTTGCCATGCAGGCTGAGGCTAATTGGCCCTTGAGCTTCCAGGGTTCTGCCTGTCTCTGCCTCCCACCTCGTCATTGCTGGATTACTGACTTTTTGCATGGGTTTGGGGGGATCAGAACTGAGGTCCTGGCACTCGTGAGGGAAGTGCTTGACCAACTGACTTCCTGGCCTCAGGCCATGGGGAGTTTACTAGCCAAAATGAGCAGATGAATGAAGGTCAGGAGGCTGAAAACAGACTGACTTGAAGTAGCCACAGGTTCCTGTCCTTTGATGCGCCCGTGGGTGCTTGGGTTGCTTCCATTTGCTTTGAGAAGAAGGAACCTGGCCCGAATCCTTGCGCAGTTGGCACTTAACTGATACTTGTTTAATAAGTAGATAAAAATGGTTGGAAGGAGGCTGAGATGTTGGAAGAGGTGGGGTCACAGGGACCTTATTTGTCATTTCTGGCTAAGTGATGGGGAGAACGCAGATACCCAGCAGAGTTTTCTTCATGCAGGGAAAAAACAGAGAAAGGGCTGGTGACAAGAAGGGTAAAGACACAGAGACAGATAGACAGGAAAGGGACCTGAGCTGAAGAAGGAGATGAAAGCCACACAGGAAGACTGCAGAGCGTGCTAGAATACAGGGAGACATGCTGGGCCTGGTCTGGCTAGGTAGACAGGCATTGAGAGCTAGAATAATCCTGATATGAGGACTGACTGGAATGCAAGAATGAGCATAACTGAATCTCATGGTATGTGTGTAGGGGCAAGTCGAGATGGGTATGTTTCACAGCAAGTGACTTGAAAACTATGTATGCATGCCTGTGTGTGTTTTATCTGTGTGTGTCTATGTGTGTGCATGTGCTTCTTGTACCTGTGTATGTGTGTTGTGTATATATATATATATTATATATATGTGTGTATATATATATATATATATATATGAGCTGGAATATGTATCTACACATGCAAAAGTGATTTTGGTGTGTCATTGGAATGAGATGCATGTTAGTATATGTGTGTGTGTGTGTGTATGTGTGTGTGAATTAGTGTAAATGATAATTCAAGAATTTTCTAATGCTTATCTCTGGCCTAAAGTCTAATAAAGTTCTGTTTAGGTCCAACACCTGATCACATACTCTACCACATGCAGAAATGGGCAGAGTAGTCACAGAGTGCTTCCATGTTGGCTCATGCTAAGCTGGGAAGTGTTCTTTCCTTTCTCACCCAGAACTTTTCTCCATATACTTGTCACACCATTACTGTTATTAATGTGAATGATGCTTCTGTCTTGCTAGGCAAGGAGGGCAAACTATGCCATTTATGACTTTGCCCACAGAGTCTAACTTAGTCAAGCTTCTAATATGTTCTCAGTTAATGCATCTTGAATAAAACAAACAGCTACACATTTGTGTTCACTAACTCAGATCTTAATGTCTTGAAAACAAAGTCTCATTATTTCCCCTTGTACATTTTATAAACAATAGCATAACAGTTACTACTTGTTAACAACACATTAAGTCTTGGGCACTGTGAAAATACGTTATAGATAACTTTTTTGCACCTGGCTTCCTGTTGCATGAGGGAGCTTCCTTAATAAGAGTTAAGAGATGAATTAGTTCTACATAGCGTGAGCCTTAGGTGTGGAGGTTGCATTGTAGATGTGCTGCTTAGGCTTGGGCAGTTCACAGTCACTGTGTGTGAGCAGTTGTGGTTCTCTGTAACAGTCTTCATCTGGTGCAAAAGAAGCTTCATTATTAAGTGGTGTCTGGAATATTTGGCTATAGATATAAGGATACCTATTTTGCACTTAGTAAGAAGTTACCTTAGCCTAGGGATATGACAGCCTTGGGAATTTCTCTAAGATCTATTACCTCTCCAGCCATGTGTATCTGGCTATGTTTATAGTACCACACTTGAGTTTCCTCCCATTGAATGGGCTTTAAGCCTGATTAGTTAGCCACTGATTGCCCCCAAGATAAAAGTACCACTACTGTGTCAATGTCATATATTGTGCAGGGCATTGACATGGGTATTTGGTCTTAAAGTTGGTGTTGGACCTTCGATTGCTGTTCTTCCTTAGCAGCTTGTGTCGTGCTCTCCAAAGCTATGAGAGCTAGTCTTCAGGGGAGGTGGCTTCCAGGTTAGTTCCAACTCCATCGCTTCAAATCCAGTCTCTGATGTGTGTCTTGTCTTCAGCAATAAGGTCTTACTTTCAGGTTCTGGAGACAATTTAAGGGCTGTGGCTCTTGGACTACCCTGGCCAAGAATGCAAAGATGGATTCTCCTGTCTGGAGAATCTGTTTCTTGTTATGTAGCCTTCAACTATGCACATGGACTCAAGTAGAGATATTGTACATGTAATTTGTCGTTAGACTAATTTGTTAGACAAATATGATTCCCTCAGGATTTTTTTTATACTAGCTAGTCATTATTTATCTCTCTTCTCTCCCCTTCCCTGTCTAGCATTATAGATAATTTTTAAAAGAAAATCTTGCTAAATATTGTTGGCTGCCTTATGCAAATGATGGATATGAGACTTACCAAGGTTAAGTAACTTTCGAATCACACAACCGAAGTTGCATGTCGAAGTCTGTGCTCCTACCGTCATGTCCACTGACTTCCATCCCCTATGAGGTCCTGTACCCAACTCTGTTTCCTGCTTCAATGGAAAAGCCGCTGCCCTTCTTTTTGGAGGTCACCTGGCTGAAAGGAAACTATGTCCTCTCTGCTGTAGGGTTTTTGGTCAATCTCAGAGAGTGAACCAAAAACATTCCAAAGCCATGGCCAGTTTGGGTTCACTCCAGCTATAGATGCTGTTAGCTGGATCCCAGGAGCACATGAAGAATGATAATAGCTCACTTGGGATCCAAGTCCATGCTAGGCTAAGCATAGAGTTCCCTTCCTTTAAACTATTGCTGTCCTCTTTTCTCCCCTAAGAGTTAACGCAGGATGCTTTCTATGCTATGGGCTGTAACGTGGTGTAAAACTTCAAGTTTGTCAAGGATTTGCTCTTTCCAACTCTGTTAGTCACTATTGGGGATTTAAACAAAAGAGCAAGGACCTTCCATTCCCAGATTGCCTGGCACAAAATTGGTATGCAATGAATATTTTATTTGTTGAAGAGCCTTAATTGATTGGTTACTCCTTGGATAAAACTCATGGATAAACTTCAATTGGTCTTTTTTGGTCCCCTCATGTTTCTTCCCAGTGGATTACTTATGGGCCTGGGCAACTCCAGGAGAAAGAAAAAGTCAGAGAAGCCTGTCCTACATCTACCATTTCTTCCTGCGTGAGTTTTCTTCACTTCCTAAATTGAATGATTCATTCACATCCTGGAATGAATAGCACCTTCCAAGGATCCTTCACTCCCAGTAACCAGGCTGCAACAAGAATATGTATCTCGTCACTCTCAGTCTTAATCAGAGAAACTTTTCTTTCCTGTGAACTGAGGTGAATACAGAATCATGCTGCAGAAAGTGCTGAGAATAAGTGATCACTTGCCCAGACCTAAACAAGACCTTTATACCATTCTTTCCAAGGCTCAGGGAACACTGCAGAAAAGGATATGGAAAGAATGTAAGAGCTGGAGGAGAGGTAGAAGGGCTGCTGTACAGCATCTTCTGGGTATTGCAATCAGAAACTCTTAACAACTGCAGATGCCTGCACTGGGTCTGCACAAGAATGGGTCCTTTACCAGCTGGACATGGATGGAGGAGGGCTCAGGGGTCCTGCTTCTCACTGCTGAACTATTTCTTATGGATAGATTTTGGGAAAGGGGGCATCATTGCTCTCAGCTGTGTACCCACTGGTGACCTCATCAGGTAACCCCATCAAGTTCAATGGGCAGTTCCAATCCGACCGTCATACAGATGGCTCTGGCTAAACTAAATGGGTCACAAAACAAAACCAAAAGCCAGGAATCTGGGGAAGGGAAAGGTAAGGAGGATAAGGGGTTCTTGGGGATGGAAAGGAGATAAGAGAATAGAGTTGGGGGTAACCAGAATGGATCATATACATGAAAGAAATCATCAAAGAACTAAATTAAGAATAAAAAGAATATGAGAAACTGATAAATGTGTCTTCCTGTAACTCTCTTGCTCTCTTGGCCACTTCCACTCTTGTAGGTAGGAGCTTCCTTCTCTCACCTTTCAGCTTTTGTAATATTTGAAATACAACTCTTTATATGTTCTTCCACTTTATATTTTTTATACCTAAATATATTGGTGCTTGAGCAAAGATTTAAAAAAATATATTTTAAAAACCCTGAGGAATTTGGGCCACATTTAAGCAAGAGGGAGAATAAATAAATTTAGTGGAAACCCAAATCAGCAAATGTCACTTTGGGGGAGACTGTGAGCTGTGTGGACAGGTCTTTGCACAGATCATTGCATTTAAGAATTTGGCTCTGAAGCCAAACTGGCTGAGTTCTGCCATGTACTGGGAGTGTGATTTGGGACAGGTTAGGAACCTCTTCTGAACCAGAGTGCATTTATTATGTATGCAATTTTAATACCTGTGTCATAGGGTTGCTGTATTAAGAAGGCAATGCTTGTCGTTGGTGTAAAGGAAGGCTCCTGATTTTCTAGGTTTATTTTATATCCCGCCACTTTACTGAAACTTTTAATCTAGAAGTTTTCTGGTGGAGTTTTTAACATCCCTTAAGTAAACTATCCTATCTGCACAAAGGGATAGTTTGACTTCCTCTTTCCCAATTAGTACTCTTTTAATTTCCCTTTCTTACCTTATTACCCTAGCAAGCATTTCAAACACTATATTGAAGAGGAGTGGTGATAGGGGAACCCCAGCCTTGCCAGGTTCCTGCCTTTAAGGGGAATGCTTCTAATTTTTCTCCATTTGGGATGATATTGGCAATGTGTTTGTTGTATATGGCTTTGATTACATTGAGGAATGTTCCTTTCAGTCCTATTCCCTCTAGGACTTTAAACATGGATGCTGGATTTTGTTGAAAGCTTTTTCTGTGTCAATTAAGATGATCATGTGGTTTTTGTTTTTCAGTCCATTTATGTGTTTTATGATATTTATTGATTTACTTATGTTGAACCATCCTTGCATCTCTGGTATGAATCCAACTTGGTCATGATGAACGATCTTTTTGATGTGGGTCTGTATGTGATTTACAAGTATTTTGTTGAGAATTTTTGCATCTGTGTTCATTAATGAGATGGGTCTATGGTTTTATTTCTTGTTTGTGTCTTTGCCTTGTTTTGGTATTAAAGTGATGATGGCTTCATAGAAGAAATTTGGGAGATTTCCCTCTGTATTCTTCTGAACAGTTTGAGTAGTAATTGTTGTAAGACCTCTTCAAATGTTTTATAGAATTCTGCTGTGAAACCATCTGGGCCTGGGCTTTTTTTTTTAGTTGGGAGGTTTTTTTTATTACATCTTCAATTTCCTTAAGTATTAATGGGTTTGTTTTAAGCTATGTTTTTGTTTTTTTGTTGTTGTTTGGTTTAAGCGTTTGTGAAATCGCCAGGATTTCAAGATTATCCGTTTCTTTAGGTTTCTCAAATGTAGTAGAGTATATGGATCTTTTGAAGTATTCTTATATGATTGTCCTGATCTTTTCTTTATCTGCTTGTGATGTTTCCTCTTTCATCATGAATGTCTATTGGAGTTGAGAGGTACGTCTTCTTTCTTGTGTAAGTGGGGTGTTAGAGGTCTGTCTATTGTTTATTTATCTTTTCAAAGAAAAAAAATCAAAACAAAAAAAAATTTTTTTTTGTATTTTTTTGTGGTTGTGTCTATTTCATTGATTTCTACTATTTCTTCCTGTCGTTTGGTTTGGAGAAGGAATATAAGGAAAACTTACCACTCACAATAGCATCAAAAAAATACGCTGGGAATAAATTTAACTAAAGACACCAAAGATCGATACAACAAAATTTTAAAACTCTGAAGAAGGATATTGAATAGGACAATCAACAGAAATGTAAAGACTTCTCAAGTTCTCATTGATTGGAAATTACTTATAGTAAAAATCTCCAGCCTAACAGAAATTAATATCGATTAATGCAATCCCAATCAAAATCCCCATGAGCTTTTTCGCAGACTTAGAAAAATTCTCAAATTCACAGGGTGGAAAAAAACAAGAAGAAAAACACCCAATAGCTAAAGCAACCCTGAACAAGAAGTGTACAATAAGCAGTAGTTATTACCATGCAAGCCGAAAGAAGACTTACAATGGCGATAAGAGTACGGAGGGGGACGTATAGGTGCAGTGACGACCAGCATCATAGAAGACAGTCATGGGAGAGACTGCCACCATATAGAGCGACGGCGTAGTGTGTGACATGACAATTGAATATCGAGAAACTAGAAGATCCAAACTTGAGCGCATATAACTTCAGCCACCTCATAGTGTGACAAGGGGGCAAAAAAAAGTTCAGTGGAGAAAGAATAGCATCCTTCAGCAAATGGTTGTTGACAAACTAGATCACCATTTTTTTGGGGGGGGGGTCTTTTTTCAAAAATCTTTTTGAGACAGGGTTTTTTTTTTTTTTTTTTTTTAGTTCCTGCTGGCCTGGGGCTTGCTATTTAAACCAGGCTTGGCTTGAACTCACAGAGATCTGACCCTGGCCTCTGATTCCCAAGTGCTAGGATTAAAAGTGTGTGCCACTACGCCTGGCTGGAGCACCATTTTGTAGAAGGAACAGAAGAACAAAAATTAACCCCTATATCTCACCCTGTACAAAATAAACTCCAAGGATCAATGATCTCAACCTGAAACCTGAAACACAAAGATGACAGAAGAAAAAGTTTTGGCAGCAAACGACAAGACATAGGCATAGAAAAGACTTTCTAACCAAACAGCAGCGACACAGGTAATAAGGTCAACAAGTGACAAGTGGGACCTCATCAAACTTAAAAGCTTCTGTATAGCTAAAGAAACAATCAAATGAGGAGTTGAAGAGAAACCCAGAGAGTGGGAGGAACTTTCCACTGCTTGATAACAGCTGACAGAGCATTAACACCCAAATAATAAGATTAATAAAACCAAAGAAGTATGGCCAGGTGTGGTGGCGCAACGCCTTTAATCCCAGCACTCCGGAGGGAGAGGCAAGTGGATCTCTGTGAGTTTTAAGGCCAGCCTGGTCTACAGAGTGAATTCCAGGACAGCCAGAGTTACAGGGAGACCCTGTCTCAAAAAGACCAAAAAAAAAAAAAAAAAGAAAAAAAAAAACCAAATCAAAACAAAGAAGTAAGAAAACAAATGACCTACTCAAAAGATGGAGTAAAGAGCTGAACAAAGACTTCACCAATAAGGAAGTAAAGATGGCTGAGAAACATCTTAAAAAATGCTGAACATCATTGATAATTAAGGAAATGCAAATTAAAACCACTCTAAGGTATCATCTCACTCCAATAAGACTGGCCAAGATCAAGAAAACAAAAGACACCAAATGCTAGAGAGGTTGTGGGGAAAGGGGAACACTCATCCACTGCTGGTGGGAATGTAAACTCGCACAACCACTATGGAAAACAGTGTGGAGAATCCTTAAAATACTCAAAATGAGCCTGCCACCTGACCCAGCCATACTCCTCCTGGGCATATACCCACAAAACTCATCCTGCTGGAAAGATACATGCACAGTTATGTTTATTGCAGCTTTCTTCACAATAATGAAGAGCTAGAACCAACCCAAATGCCCCTCAACTGATGATTGGATAAAAAAATGTGATACATCTACACAATGGAGTTCTATGCAGCAGTAAAGAAAGAAGACATTATGAACTTTGTAGGTAATGGATGGAACTTGAAGCCATTATGCTAAGTGAAGTAACACTGTCCCAGAAAAAAAAAAAGGTGAATGGTTTCCCTCATATGTGGATGCTGAAACCAAATCCCCAGCTGGCAAGCAAACTGAGCAACTTTATTATTATATTTCATTGTATATGAAAACAACTGTGCTGTTACGATGTGAATCTCTTAATGGGCTCTAGAATTGACCTACTACTTATATTCAGACATTGTAATTACCATATAGGGATAGAAAATATGTATTCATATTCTAGAGTAATATAAAATTAAAAGGAAAAAAGTGAACCCCCAAACATATTTTGTAATTAACATATAGTTTATTCTCAAGGGTCATAATTTTGATACATATGCACTGTTTAAACAGACATGATTTGGAGTACTACAAAGGGGAAGGAACAACAAAAACATAAGGACTGGGTCAAAGAACTGACTGATGCAATTAAATTCTGCTCAAAACAACAAGCCTCTGAAGAAAAAAATCGTTGGAAACACTGAAAGATGCAAGACATGTATGGCAGAATGCATAAATTGGGGAGGGGGAGAGGCAGGGAAAGGGGAAGGTATCCAAATTGAACTGAAAAATGATGTACGAAATATACAAAGTGTCAATAAAAAAGAACATAATTAAGAAAAAAGGCAACACATGTAAGAGTGTCAAGAATAGTGTGTGACATACAGCACATGCATTTGAACAGGCTGTTATTAACACTTTCCTGCTGAAGCTATGCCCTCCCTGATGTGCCAGCATCTCACTAATAAATCCTCTGGGGTTTATGGTTAGAAACTCAGGCTTGCAGAAGTTAGAACTGGGAGGAAACATGGGAGTAATATAATTGAGTCCTTTCCCAGATGAGGATGCATCGAAAGTCACTGAGGAACTGGAAAACAGTCTCTACTGTTGCCTTGGAAACATTTCTTCTCAAAAATAATTGTGACTCTTTGGCCTAGAGGACAGGTGGATCAATCCTCTAGAGGTAACCTCATAAAGACATAGTAGAGACACAATTTTGACCAACATGGCTCAGATAACAGAGTATATTGTGTTCAAAGATGAGTAACTGTTCCTCCTGCTTCCCAGGCTGGGCCAGAGTGGGAGGCTCAGTGAGTTCGGAAGTCCTAATTGCCAGATAAAGGGCCTGGAGGTGCTTGAGGCAGTGTGGGATCCAGGGAAACATGCATCTTCTCGGTATTGCAGATGAACTGTCTTCTTTTAAACACAGGAACTCCGATATGTTTTTAAGAGGATGGTTCTTAGAGGGCTGAGATATGTTCAGAGTGATGAGCATCAGTTCCCTGTTGACGGTTTCATTCAGTTTCAATGGCTTAGATATATTTGTATGGAATGGCGTTTAGAAAAAATGATCTTCTTTACCCAAAAGGTGCATAAACAATGTAATCTGACTGTAGAGAAGGCGTCGTGGGAGGTGGGGGAGGATTTTGCTTACGCTCCTCTCCTCTGAATGCATTTTAGTTATTTTCTATAAACAGATGATGTTTACAAAATTGAAATCATGTAGCCAAGTCATTTCTAAGAAAACTCAAGTTCAGTCAGGGACTTGCCCATTAACCTCAGGGAAGTTCTGTGGCATATGGGGCGGGGGAGACTCATATCCTTACTGAGCATCTACATCTGTTTGTTTTTGTGATGAAGAGAAGGATAATGAGAAGAACATTATCTGGGGCCAAGAGAACCAGATTGAAACCAGAACTTCCATCTGGGTTCAGCTTCCTCTTGTGCTGGGTGACCTTGAGAAAATGTCTTAACCTTCCTGGCCCTGGTGTGTCCATGGGATGACTGTATATCACCTTGCTTAATGAGCACTGTGCTCAGCCTTGACACAGGCTAAAGTCTTCCAGGGTCTTGGGGTTTAGTGTCATCATCCATTTGGTCTTTGCCTTGGATGTGGTCGATAGATTTGTGCAATATGAGTGGACTGAGCATCTGTCTGGTTTTCCTCTTGAGGCCCCCAGATCTCCACCCCGTGGTGACACAGGTTATTTGCCAGATCATTTTGACTTTCTCTTCATGAACTTGGTGATTCAGACTCACACGAAGACTACACATGAATGACGGAAATAGTCTTTATTGAAATGGAGAAAACAAATTTTCATGGACTGGCTTCTTATCAACAATGGAAACTCATTTCTCACAGTCCTGGTGGCAGAGTTCCTAGATCAAAGGGCGCAGCATATTTGGTATCTAGTGAGTTCCTGGTTCAAATTCAGAACCTTCTGACTGTGCTTTATCATGCTGAAAGGAGGAGAAAGCTCTCTGGAGTCCTATTTTAATCTTATTCACGAGGGCTCAGCCCTTGTGACTCATTCGCCTTCCAAAGGCTGCAACTCGAATACCTTCGCACTGCAGATTCCGTTCCAGCTTATGAATTTGGGGGAGGGGTTCGGGGAGGAGGGATAAACGGTCTATAGTGGCCTGTGCGTGGGCAGCGCAGCCTTGCTCTCAGCTGAGGAGAACTAAGAGTTGTGTTAGTCCTCCACTCCTTTGCCTCGAGTCATTTTATGAGCTGCTTCATTTCAGGGGAGGAAGGCTAATTTTGGGTCCCCCTTGAAACATTTAGTTGACATCTGCCAAATTCAGGCTTATAGAGCTATAACCTCATGAGGTGCCTGATTGGGCCTGCATGTCTGCTTTGGATCAGACCCAGGGTCCTGCCTTGATTCCTGTGTGGGCCCCTCCCTCCTCTTTCCTGGAGAAATCCACAGCGAAGTTGCAGGGCAAGGAGCCAGTGTTTATCTTGGTTGGTCTCCCTGGAGCTGGACACTGCTCCTCTGTTTGCCCAGGAGGAGGTCTGGCCCCTCCTTCTTATAACTGGCCAGAGATTCTACTTCAGTCACTGGGCCTGCTGGTGTTCTTGGCCCCAGTGTCCAGGCCCTCTGGGATGGCAAAATGTGCACAAATGACCCCTGGTTGCTCAAACCGAGCGGTAATATCAGTTAATCATACTGACGTCCATGGCTGCAGGTGCTGTCAGGCCAGAGGATTGAACTTCACTTCTCTCCCAAGGGATGCTGGAGCTCACAGAGCAGGTGGCCCCATCAAAGCATGTGCAGCATGTGCCAAGCTGAATTCTATGGGTGAGGAGGAGGCAGCCTGGCATGCTGGCTACCCCAGGCTGTTAAAATGTACTGGACACAAGCAGGAATTTTGGAGCCAGTCAGGCCTCGAATTCCATTGTTTCCTGGATGTGTTAACTTTGGAAAATGATGTCTTTGTGTCTCAATCTCTTCCTTTATGAAATGGGCATATTTTGATGATATTGTTTAAAGGATTAAAGGAACTAAGACATCTGGATGAAACACATGAAAGCTGTTGGTACCTGTTTTTAACCTATAAGATGACAAAGCTAGCAGAATAATTTAAAAACTATAATTTAGTTATATACTGTCTGTGAAAAGTTCCCTTCAAAATTGATAGGTATAATGGAGAAAATAAAATGGTTGTAAAAAGTTTTCTCATGTTAATATTAACCAAAAGTAAGCAGGAATAGCTGTTATTAATAGCTGTATAAAGCCCCAACAAAATATTAACAAACTGAATGTAACCGTGCATAAATTTGTCTACCACATTCCATGAAAGTAATTCCAGGTACATAGTAGTAGTTAAATATAGAAATATGATCTTATTAATTGATGCATAAAATACTTTGACAAAACTCAACATCCATTCATAAAGAAAAGTCTCGGCAAGTTAGTACAGTAGTTATTTTTCTGTTGCCGTGATAAAATATCATTATTATACACATACGAAAATAAAAAAAAAAATTAAAAAAAAATATCATGACTAAAAGCAACTTACCAAAGAGTTTATTTTGGTTTATGATTCCAGAGGGTTAGAGTTCATGGTGGTGGGAAGGCAAGGCACCGTCACGGGAGCAGGAAGTGGGCTGGTCACATTTCATATGCATACAGGAAAGCAGAGTAAGAGCAGGAAATGGGGCGAGGCTGTAAAGCCTCAATACCCCCCTCACCCCCACCCCATCCTTGCTTCCTCCAGCAAGGCTCCAAGTCCTGAAGGTTCCGGCACCACCAACTGGGGATCAAGTGTTTAAATACAGGAGACTACAGTGGACATTTCTCACTTAAACCCTTACAGTGAAAAATAAAGGAGAATTACTCTGATTTGATAAAGACCACATAAAAAGCCTACAGCTCATTTTGCATTTAACAAGAGCTTTCTCTCTAAGACTGGAATCAAGATAAGGATACTTGCTCTGTTACTCCTTTTTAACATAGTCCTGGAGGTTCTAGCTGTTGTAAAAAAAGACCAACCAGTAGGAATCTCCAAGTGGCTTAAATGTTTGTATAAACCGGAGTAATCGAGCAAGGACTCTGCTTATGCTTGACATTCCGTCTTAGGAGAAAGCACTTGTTAAATCAAAAAAGCTGAGTGTAGAGCTTCTTATGTGGTCTTTATCAAATCAGAGTAATTCTCCTTTATTTTTCACTGTAAGGGTTTAAGTGAGAAATGTCCACTGTAGTCTCCTGTATTTAAACACTTGATCCCAGTTGGTGCGTGCTGCGGAAACCTTAGGACTTAGGAGTGGGCCTTGCTGGAGGAAGCAAGGATGGGGTGGGGGTGAGGGGTATTGAGGTTTACAGCCTCGCCCCATTTCCGGCCTTACTCGTGCTTTCCTGTATGCATATGAATGGTGACCAGCCCACTTCCTGCTCCCGTGATCGGTGCCTTGCCTTCACCACCATCGAACTCTAACCTCTGGAATATAACCAAATATAAAACTTTGGTAAGTTGCTGTTTAGTGATCTATTTTTTTTAATTTTTTTTTTTATTTTCGTATGTGTATAATACTTCATATCTCATTACGACTAGAGAGTCTAACGAAAATATACATCTGTTACACCTAAAACACCGAGACTATTTACTCTATTGTTATTGAGTGTAATAGTAAGATGTTTTGTCAAAGATATAGCATTATATCAGTCAAAATCTAAATAAGATCATTTACTAATAAGTTATTACACTTAACTAATTAGAATACCTGGAAATTTGATCGCTTTCTTATGGTTGTATGACAACATTTTATGACACGGTTACAGAGACAGTAGTTACGATGATATTATTATGTTGGGCTTATTTATAACATAAAAAGCACGTATCTAATAATAAAGACTAAGTATACCGCGCATTACCCTTTGTCTATTAAGAACGGAACAGAGAAAACCATATTCTTACAGACAAATTTGCTTTATTTCTCCATTACATAACTATTCTAACTTTTCAGAAAAAATGAGACTTGTCCACAAGACAAGGTGATATAATCTATACAGATCTCTATATGTTTTTTACATCCAATTCTGCTACGTCGTTTTTTGTCATCTATAGTGACATAACAGGACCAACGCATTCCATGTGTCATATCATCCAGCATTTTAGTTCCTTACAATTCATCTTCACAATTATAAAAATATGCCAATTCTAAGGAAGAGATGACACACAAAGACATCATTCTTCCAAAGTCTTAACACATCAGAACAATTGGAATTCGAGCTGAATGGCTCCAAAACATTCCGGGCTTTGTAGTCATACAACATCTTAACGACTCTGGTTGGTAGGCCAACATGGCAGGGCAATACGTGTCCTCTCCCCTAGAATTCGCTGCCTGCTGCCATGCTTGCTGTGGGAGCCACGCGCAGCAGTGAGCTCCAGCATCATTGGAGTAGAATAGAGAGAAACAATTCTCTGGCCATGAACACGTCACCTGCAGGACACAATGGATCGTGAATCAGATAATTACACTTATATTCACCTGCATACGTTTGTTAGAGGAACGCCATGGTCCATTCTTTGTCACAATTTTTGCATCTCTATGCTGGACACTGTTGGGCAAAACAACCACATGTGTCCCAAGAATTGAAAGCTAGAAATTACTGGCCGTAAGTCAAACCGGACGGGGGTAGAACCTCCTCTGGCAAACCAGACAGTTGTCTAACTTCCCGGGACCACCAAGATAACAACCGATCCATTAGCGCTGTCAACTTCGCNATGAAGCTCTTTTGGATTTTCCTGGGCCGAGCTGCCCAGTCTCTCATATGGGCACCTAGGGAGACAAGCAGTACCATCCTCCACCAAACAAGGTCCTATTCCTTACCCGTGAGTGGAGTGACCAAATTGATAAGGCTTGAGCACGGCAAGGTGGACCATTTAGGGCTTACCCTGTACCCTCAGGGTTTATGGCTTTATGGCTTTCCCAGTCGGGTGTACGGCTCTTTGGTTATTTCACACATTCTATCGGTTAGGGTCTCAGAATTCAACTCAGCTCTCATCCTCATGATGGCTTAGGCAGAATTCCTCGGGTTCCATTCTCCAATCATCTTCTCCAACTACACCATAAATCTCAGCCATAGCAGAACACAAGTCAGCGTGTAATTAGAGTATCACCATCAGTTACAACCCAAACTGGGACTAGAACATACAGAGCCACAGGCTCCACAATCAGAACTTTCTTCCTAAAATGGCTGAAAAAGATTGTGCCCTTTGTGCTAGATATCTTCAGTGGGCAACTTGATATACCTGTCAAGAAGAAACTTCAGTTGGAGAATTACTTCCATTGGATTGTCCTGTGGACATGTCTGTGAACGATTTCTTGACTGTGGAGTGATGAGGGAGGGGTCAGCCCACTGTGGGCGGTGGGATGACCCCTCCCACATCACTTCCCTTCCTGGGAAGGTGGTCCTGGGTCATATAAGGAAGAAAGCTGAGCACAGGCTGGATGAGCAAACCAGTGAGAAGCATTCTTCCAAGCTATCTGTGTCAGTTCCTGCCTTAGCTTCTTCAAGGAGGACTTGTAAGATGAAATAAAAGCTTGTTCCTCCCAAGTTGGCTTTGGTCAGTTTTTTATCACAGCAAAAGCCGAAAGAACAGCAGTTAGTACCCGACGGTGGTGCTGCTTAACAAAAGTCCTAAGCCATGTTGTTTTGAGGAAGACTATGGAAGCACTTGGAACCTAGTGCTAAAAAAAGCCACGAGTGTTTAATGAGCTATTGCTCGACAAGTCTGGACTACCAAAGAGAACACATACGTTTAATTAACGGCAAGAAACGAGAGCTATCTATCTGTGGGGGTCGTCAGAGCACGCGGCCAAAGAGCCGGCCTCAGGCGTGGTTTGTGGAGTTTCAGGAGCAAGTTTGAGAATCCCACAAAGTCTCTACCTGGAAGCGCCAATGTCACTGTGGCGATATTTTGAACTGAGAATATGTGGTCTCTGGTTAACTATAACAAGCAAGTAAGTAGTGTTCTTTCATGGTATGTGTCTTCATTTCCTACCTCCAGGTTCCTGTCTTGAGTTCTTGCCTTGGGTTTCCTGAGTGGTGAACTATGACCCAGAAAATAGATGTAAGGCAAATAAACCATTTCCTCCCAAAGTTGTGTTTTGGTCAGAGTGTTTTATCACACAATTCACACAACCGAACACGAACACATTCTAGTAATAATTTAGAAGCTTACAAGGCATGGGTAAAAAATGGTTAGGTTGAACGGTAATAAGCGATTGCATGTGTCAACATGAGACACCTGAAATTCCTCAGAACCCCACATAAAAATCAAGCATGTGTGATGTGTGCAATATTTTATCCAGCTAACAAAAGTAAGGGGCTGACTTCCAGCTAGTTTCGCTCCCAATGGATCCAGATTCAAGTGAGAAGAACCTGTCCAAAAATCATGTCGAGACAACACCCAACATCAAACTCTGACAACTGCTAAACAGTACACATGACATAGAGACACACACATGCACAGCACCATATTCATCTACACATGCATAGACTGAGCGCAATATTATCACGTCAAATAATAAATAACATACCAACGAACAATATAGATAAATAATGTTACATGGTGTGTTGTAGCCTTTGCTATAACCTAAAATCCGTTTCTAATATGCCAATGTTGTGATTTCTAGAAGTTAATAGTAGACTCAACCATTTTATGGGACTAAATTCTATATAAGCCGCATGCCCCCTCCCAGAGGTCTGAGAGGCAGGTGGAGCAGAATACATTTCACGGGCTGGCAGAGTATGGAGCCTAGGTGTAAGAGCGCGACCCGCTCTACAAGGACCTGGGTTCATCCCACACCACATGGCAGCCAAGAACGTCTGAACTCCAATTCAGGAGAACTCCATTCTCAGGGAAATCCACGACACCTTTTCGGACCTCCGCGAGCATTGCACGACAGCGGGTTTGCGATCATAACTGCATTGCCGACACTCACACAATCATACATACCAGAAATAATATTTTAAAAAATTGGTTTAGCAAGACCATTTCACACTCATTTAATCATTTGCTGCAGATGGAAGGCTGTGCTGGACCTTCTTACTAGTAAGATGTTTATCAATGAGTCTTTTGCCTGGAGTTAGGTTCTCCTTACGATTGAATGGTGATGCTCATTAGTGTCCCTTCACCCGTTAACCCTAGTCAGACTACATCCGGGGTATCAACTGAGAGGGACGAAACTCACGTTAAAAATTGGATTTAGGTGGAACCAAGATGCATACCAGCTCACGGCGGCACTTTACATGATGAGGGCACACTGAGACGTTCGATGCACTTACGAAAGTCGACAAAGACTAGAGAAGCAGATTCATACGCTCTGTCTTCTCCAGGTCTCAATCTACCACACGCTCGCCGCAGCCAGGGGCTCGATTTCTGTCTCACCTAAACTATCAATAGTATTCCCCTCTTGTTTAGTGTATATTAACATGGAAAATAACTAAAAAAATGAATATTAATATGGTTAAAGTTGTCTGAACAGTCTTGAGCACACCATTGCGTAGGCTGAAATGAGCTTAATGAATGTCAACTTTGTACAGGTCATCGAGATAAACAGGTGTTCAATGAGAGACTTTCGTATAGGAACTTCCAGGTCTACTCACAGGATTATTGGAGGAAACAAATACAGTTCAAACCAAAGCTCTCCTTCATGTACATATACTGCTTTGCCTAGACTAATCTTCATCTGAGTAGATATTTCTCGGTTACATCAGATATCCTAGCTCTGCCACTATTACTCCTCACAACTGACCTTGGGCAGCAAGTTCTCTCTCTTCGTCTGTTCCTTATCTCTAACTATATGGGGAATAATGGTAATTCATTATCCCATATGGTTGCAATAAAGAGTAAGTAATTATGTTAATGCGGCTTAGAAACTGGTTGTGTACAACAATCTGTTCAATGGTTATTTTTCTCTTACTAAGCGTCCGATTAGCTTCCAGTCTAGAATACACTTTCACTCATCTCTAAAGCACAATGTCTCCTGGGAGATTCTACTTATACAAAGGACCTTAGTGGTCACTCATTCTAATTTCCCCAACATACGGATAAGAAGGAGGTTCTAGGACACCCGTCCACTTATGTACAACTGAATGCTTCCCAATACACTGTGACCAGCCACCGCGCACACACCCGCGACGTGTGACCTGCCCCCCTAAATCTACCCACCGCCGATTCCCTCCTCTCTTCCACGTGTCACAACTTACACTGGCCACAGCCACACGACCACACCGTGTACACCCACTTGAGCACCAACCCCTACCAAGAAACCCCGCACCCCCCCTCCCACCCACCCCGCCCCCCACACGACCGCACACTTTTTTGTGCTGGCAACACACCCCCCCCCCCCCCCTGTGTGTGTGGCATCCATGCAGGCAGTACCCCCCCGCACACAGCCGCAAGCACCCACACGCGACTCGCACGTGAACACACCCCCCCCCCCAACCGACACCCCACACACCACCACCCCACACAGCGCCGCCACGATACGAGGCAGCGCGACCAGCTTCTAAGGTCCACCCCGTATCACGAAAACAGTCCGTCCTCGTCAGTGGTTCATGCATAAAACCTTGGCATAAATGACTTCTTCAAATGCTCACAGCAATCCTATGAGGTCAGTATTATCCTCCCCCCAGTCCATCCCAACTAACCCCTATTTGAAACAACAAAAACCAAAGAACCAACGTGTTAAACAAACATGTTAAAAGACAACAGCGACCCCCCACACACACACACGCACACCACACGTCAGCATGCAGTTGTACGACACACGTCATTGACCACACACACGTCTGTCTGCAATTGTATGTGTCATCATCACTGACGAAGAGCTCTTATTGTGACACCACTACTCTCCGCACCAGGTTCACACAACACTACTAGCTACAACCCATGTGACGTGCACTGACACCTGCATCATTGACACACTGCACTCTGTTACACTCTGCTATCCTACTACACACACACACACGCACCCGCACCCATGTACTACTCTTTCACATTTTGCGCTCTCATTTTCACACACTCCCGCACTCATATTATGTTCTACTTCCTCTAGCACCTCCCCTCTCTTCTGCACCACCGCTCCTACCCACTGCACTCCCTAGTCTCTATACGTACAATGATCACTATGGCGTACGGCCCATCTCTCGAACGAGGATGCAGCCATAGTACACTCAACCTAGAAGAGACGCAGTCCACCACCACTAAGCGCGTCCAGTGGTGCACGTGCCGGCACGCAGCACCACACCGCAGAGCCATGCCCGCACATATTGCCCATCACACACATTTCCTCGTGTGCTAGATTTCCGATATTGCTCACCCCTATTAATCCACAATTATCTTGGGGTGATAGGTTTCTTGGTTTGTATCATGTCAAGATCTTCCTTCCCACATAGCAGAAGTATTCCACTGGGAAACAGCAATTATCTTTGAACCTTTGTTGCTATAAAATCAGTTTCTAGACATTCTCGGAAGTTACCTAGCCAAGCTATGAGCTTTGTGTATTGTGTTCCTTCCAGGCCTGTGTCTGTCTTTGTACACTACACACTTGATTACTGGAGCTATATAATAAGTCTTCGGCTATCGTAGACTAGTCCCTTGTTCTTCTTGATTTTCAAAATGTTTTAATTATTACACAGCACCTTGTCTTTTTCATCTAAAATTTAGGATAACACTACTACACCCACAAAAAATTTACTAAGATTTTGATAGGAATATTGTTAAGTCTGTGAATTGATTTGGGGAGACCTGGCATTCCACTGTGCTATATCTTCATTATGTTTCTTACTTCCATGAACATAATATGTCTTTCCTCTAGTTCGATATTTTATTTCTTTTATATGTTTTATAAAATTTCAGCCTTAAGTTTTAGGTATATTTTGTTATATTACATTTAAATGAATTGGAGTGATTACAAACAGCATCATATTTTTAACTTTGGTAGTCACATATTTGTTATTGGTTTATATAAGCACAAATGGTTTGCTGTAACATGAAATCTGCTGAACATGTTCTTAGTTTCATGTGTACCGAGTGACTGATAGATTGGAAGGATTTTCTTGTTTTAGGTTTTTAATTTTTTATTTATTTCTGTATGTGTACTGAATGTACTTGTCTGCATGCACGTGTGAGCACCCTTGTCGTGCAATGCGCAGAGGTCAGACGAGGGTGATGGATTCCCCTGCGAATTGGAGTTCTCTGGAATTGGAGTTTCAGATGGTTCTCGGCCACCATGTGGGTGCTGGGGATAGGACCCCCGTGTCCTCTGCAAGAGCGGTCGGGACTCTTAAACGGATAGGTCATCTCTACAGCCGATTGAGGGATTTGTTATTTTTTTCTTTTGGTTTGTGTTTTTGTTTTTTTTTCTTTATACTACGGACAGGGGAAAGTGAGATAAGACGAAGGAAGAAGTGGTGCAGCTACGTTCTGTCACGGCGGCGAGAGAGGAGGCGAGACGAGACGGAGCGCAAAGGAGTCGATGAGCGCGAGGTTCTAGAGGGTGAGAGAGGACACGGAACGACGCACGAGACCAAAGAAGATTTTTTAGCGCGGAGAGCGCAGCGAGAGAGAAGAGGAAGATTTGGCGGGGTGTGTGTTGTTTGGTTTGGTTTTTTTTTTGTGTGTGTTTTTTTTTTTTTTTTTTTTTTTTTTTTTTTTTTTTTTTTTTTTTTTTTTTGGGGGTTGTTTGTTTTTTTTTTTTAAATATTTTTAAAATACTAAATATTTTTTTTCATGACAATTGAGTTTGTGTTCTTTGTTTTCTGTTTTTGTCGTGTTTTTTTTTCATGTAAGCATTAGGTTATCTTAAAAATAATAGGGTTGAGGTCCCGCATTGTGTTCAACTACTTTTGTTGTTTTTTTTTTAAAAAAAAAAAAAAAAAAAAAAAAAGGAGTGAAGAGGGAAATAAAACTATTTTTGAAGATAACATAACTGCTTACATGAAAATCCCTCCAATCCGGGCTGGAGAGATGACCTAGCGGTTAAGAGTGCCGACCGCTCTTGCAGAGGACCCGGGTTCTATCCCCAGCACCCACATGGTGGCCGAGAACCATCTGAAACTCCAATTCCAGGAGAACTCCAGTTCCAGGGGAATCCGACACCCTCTTCTGACCTCTGCGGCATTGCACGACACAGGTGCTCACACTTGCATGCAGACAGTACATTCATACACATACAGAAATAAATAAAAAATTAAAAACATTAAAAAAAAGAAAATCCTTCCAATCTATCAGTCACTCTGTCACCTGAAACTAATAAACATGTTCAGCAAGATTTCATGTTACAAAACCAATTTGTGCTTCTATAAACCAATAACAAATATGTGACTACCAAAGTTAAAAATATGATGCTGTTTGTAATCACTCCAATTCATTTAAATGTAATATAACAAAATATACCTAAAACTTATAGGCTGAAATTTATAAAACATTATAAAAGAAATAAAAATATCTAACTAGATGGAAAGACATATTATGTTCATGGAAGTAAGAAACATAATGAAGATATAGCACAGTGGAATGCCAGGTCTCCCCAAATCAATTCACAGACTTAACAATATTCCTATCAAAATCTTAGTAAATTTTTTGTGGGTGTAGTAGTGTTATCCTAAATTTTAGATGAAAAAGACAAGGTGCTGTGTAATAATTAAAACAATTTTGAAAATCAAGAAGAACAAGGGACTAGTCTACGATAGCCGAAGACTTATTATATAGCTCCAGTAATCAAGTGTGTAGTGTACAAAGACAGACACAGGCCTGGAAGGAACACAATACACAAAGCTCATAGCTTGGCTAGGTAACTTCCGAGAATGTCTAGA
Source organism: Rhizomys pruinosus (assembly GCA_009823505.1). Classification (NCBI taxonomy): domain Eukaryota; kingdom Metazoa; phylum Chordata; class Mammalia; order Rodentia; family Spalacidae; genus Rhizomys; species Rhizomys pruinosus. The sequence continues at coordinate 3,592,599 of VZQC01004878.1, read as the reverse complement.
AACTGATTTTATAGCAACAAAGGTTCAAAGATAATTGCTGTTTCCCAGTGGAATACTTCTGCTATGTGGGAAGGAAGATCTTGACATGATACAAACCAAGAAACCTATCACCCCAAGATAATTGTGGATTAATATTACATGGGTGCCTGGTGTCTTCCAGAATGAAAAAAAGAACATGGAAACACACATGGGAAGGTGGGAGAAAGAGAGAGAGAGAGAGAGAGAGAGAGAGAGAGAGAGAGAGAGATCCTTAGTATCAATGCCATTTCCTGTGACTACTATCATAAATACTTATGATTAAAATCAAACAAGAAAATTTGAAACTTATGGATACAGTAGTATATATACTTGAACTGGGTCAAGCTGAAGGAGAATGGTTATAAGTGTGAATTTCTGCCTGAGTTTAAATCACAATTTTATATTTTATTCGCTGTTGTCTTTAACATGTTGTTTAACTACTTTGTTCTTTGTTTTGTTTTCAATATTATTGTATTGACTATAATACTGACCTCATAGGATTGCTGTGAGCATTTGAAGAAGTCATTTATGCCAAGGTTTTATGCATGAACCACTGAATGTATGAATGCATCTATTCCATTTGTATAATCTGGGGTGTGAGACAGCTGGGAGTACTGCCTTGAAATACTGCCTGCATATATCACACCTTGGTGCCACCTTGCTTCTTCCTTTATCTTCTTTATTTGAATTTTTGAGACATAACTATTCTTTAAGGGGAATCAACAGAGTAATTTAGAATCCATTAGATTTATGGGCAGGTTTGAGCCCCGGGTCTAATGTTGTCAGTGAAGCATTCAGTTGTACATAAGTGGACGGGTGTCCTAGAACCTCCTTCTTATCCGTATGTTGGGGAAATTAAATGAGTGACCACTAAGGTCCTTTGTATAAGTAGAATCTCCCAGGAGACATTGTGCTTTAGAGATGAGGAAGCTGTTTCTAGACATGAGAACCATGGACGCTTAGTAAGAGAAAAATAACCATTGAACAGACTTTTGTCACAACCAGTTTTCTAAGCCCTTTAGATTACTTACTCTTTATTGCAACCTATGGTAATGAATACCATTATCCCCATTTTATGGATAAGGAAACAGAAGAAGAGAGAGAGACTGACATGCCCAAGGTCAGGTGAGGAGTAAGTGGCAGAGCTAGGATTCTGTGTACCAGAAATTCTACTCAGATGAAGATAGTTCTAGGCAAAGAATATGTAATGAAGAGAGCCTTGGTTTGAACTGATTTGTTTCCTCCATAATCCTGTGATAGAACCTGGAGTTCCTTACAAGTCCTCATTTGACACCTGTTATCCTCGATGACCGTGATAAAAGTGCATTCAGTTAAGCTCATTTCAGCCTCCTGGGGTGCTAAGAGTATAGCAAAGTTGACCATATTAAATTTCTTTTTTTTTTTTTTAATATCCAAACAAAGGGGATATTTTAGTTAGGGATACAGAAGAGCCCCTGGCTGGGCAGGAAGTGGTAGATTAGAGCCTGGAGAAGACAGGCTTTGAACTGCTCTGTCTTTTCATTTGGCAAAGTGGTCTCCATGTGTCCCCGTGAGCTGGAGTTGCATCTTTATGACCGCCTTCAGTGATACCCCGGATGTGACAGTGGGAAGAGGACACAAGACATCACCTTAATCGAGAACACTGGCAAGCTTTGTTCTTCCTTGTGGGTCCAGCAGCCTCATCTTGAGCAATGATTATGGTGAAATGGTACTTCTGCTCCACCTGCCTCTTCAGACCTCTGTGAGGGGCATGCTGCTTATATAGATTTAGTCCCATAAAATGTTGAGTCTACTAGTTAATTCTAGAAATCACCATGGCATATTAGAAACATGTTATAAGGCTTAAAAACCTGTAAACATTATTTATCACTATTCTTGTTGTTATTATTAGTTTGGTGTATATGGTACATGCATGTGTGTGTAAATATGTGTGTGCAAGTGCATATGCCCATGCATATGTGTAAAGAGGCCAGAGGTTGATGTTGGGTGTTGTTCTTCACATGAATTTTTGAGACAGGTTCTCTCACTGAATCTGGAGCTCACTTTGGGGCTAGAACTAGCTGGAAGTCAGCCCCTTCTTTTCTTAGCACTGGGATTACAAATATGCACCATCATGCTTGATTTTTATGTGGGTTCTGAGTGAATTCAGGTGCTCATGTTTGCACAGCAAGTCCTTTTACTCACCTAACCATTTTCCCACCTCTGTAGTTCTATATATTACTGAAGTGTGTTCTGGTTTGGTGTTGATTGCTGTGATAAAACACTCTGACAAAAACAAACTTTGGGAGGAAATGGTTTATTTGGCTTACAGCTCATAGTCTATCATCAAGAGAAGCCAACACAGGAACTCAGAGCAGGAACCTGGAGGTAGGAAATGAAGACACATACCATGAAAGAACACTACTTACTTGCTTGTTATAGTTAACCAGAGACCACATATTCTCAGTTCAAAATATCACATGAATTGTCCAGGTAGAGACTTTGTGGGATTCTCAAACTTGCTCCTGAAACTCCACAAACCAGGTCTCTGTCACCCACATTTCTCTGAGAATAACTGTTCCAAGGTCCACAGCAATAGCTCATTAAACACTCGTGGCTTTTTTTAGCACTAGGTTCCAAGTGCTTCCATAGTCTTCCTCAAAACAACATGGCTAGGACTTTTGTAGCAGCACCCCACTTCTGGTACTAACTTCTGTTCTTTCTTTTGCTGTGATAAAAATACTGACCAAAGCTAAACTTGTGGAGGAAAAGCTTTATTTCATCTTACAAGTCCATCCTTGAGAGAAGCTAAGGCAGGAACTGACACAGATAGCTTGGAAGAATATGCTTCTCACTGGTTTGCTCATCCAGCCTGTGCTCAGCTTTCTTCCTTATATGACCCAGGACCACCTTCCCAGGAAGGGAAGTGATGTGGGAGGGGTCATCCCACCGCCCACAGTGGGCTGACCCCTCCCTCATCACTCCACAGTCAAGAAATCGTTCACAGACATGTCCACAGGCCAATCCAATGGAAGTAATTCTCCAACTGAAGTTTCTTCTTGACAGGTATATCAAGTTGCCCACTGAAGATATCTAGCACAAAGGGCACAATCTTTTTCAGCCATTTTAGGAAGAAAGTTCTGATTGTGGAGCCTGTGGCTCTGTATGTTCTAGTCCCAGTTTGGGTTGTAACTGATGGTGATACTCTAATTACACGCTGACTTGTGTTCTGCTATGGCTGAGATTTATGGTGTAGTTGGAGAAGATGATTGGAGAATGGAACCCGAGGAATTCTGCCTAAGCCATCATGAGGATGAGAGCTGAGTTGAATTCTGAGACCCTAACCGATAGAATGTGTGAAATAACCAAAGAGCCGTACACCCGACTGGGAAAGCCATAAAGCCATAAATCCCTGAGGGTGACAGGGTAGCCCTAAATTGGCCACCTGGCCTTGCTCAAGCCTTATCAATCGGTCACTCCACTCACTGGGTAAGGAGAGACTGTTTGTGGAGATGGTCTGCTTGTCTCCCTAGTGCCCATGAGATACTGGCAGGCTCTGCCCAGGAAATCAAAAGAGCTTTCATTCTTCCAAGGACATTGGGTCTTAGCATTGGGTCGACACATTCCAGTTGGATCCCAAAGGGGATAGAATCTTTTGCCCGCGCCCACCAAGGTGCAAAGAACTTCTTTTCTCAAGAGAAGCTTCTCTGTTGGCTTTTCACTGTGTGCTTAATAAAGTCTACATTTCCCAACTGTTGCAAGTCTGGCTCTTATTTCTTAACTCCAAATGTTCTCCTTTTCTCTCTCCAAAAATCTAACACTGACCTCATCAGTTATGGCCTTAATACTTGTCACAATGAATGAGGAGGATTTAGGGTATACACACCAAGCATTAATGGGGTAATGGGTGGATCATTCCTGTGAGTGCCCTTTACTGTTAGTCTAATCAGCAGTAGGCGTGCATGTGGTGTTTTCATTCACGGCCTTTGGAAACTGCCAACCAGACTACTAAAACTCCAGGTCAACTTAGTCCAAAGGTGTTTGTTTTGGAAACCTTGAATGAGATTGGTTCAGTGATTGACTTGAGTGTTATGTGAGTGAAAGAGTGATTTAAGGCAGGTAATAAGTGTTCTTTTTGCTTGTGTGTATGTGTGTGTGTGTGTGTGTGTGTGTGTATGTGTGTGATGGCGGTTAATGCAGAAACTCACAACTGATCAAAGCACAGAGAGTGTCAGTGGAGTGTTCAGCAGCAAATGGGAGTTCTATTACTACCCCTGCCCTCCACGTCACCCACACTAGGCACTGGGACTAAGAAGATTGTAACAGCAGCCGGGATTGCCTACAGAAGACCTGGACAAGATCAAGCTAGTCAACATTGTAGAACGGAGGGGAAAGGAGGGTTGGATTTGAGAAGAGTTAAGGGAGGATAACTACCATGAAAATATACTGTATGAAATTCTGAAATAATAAAACATTATGTTAATAAAAAGAATAAAACAAGTGAGACTAACATATTTCTCTAGTCCCAGCACCAGCACACACAAATGGTTCCAACCTTTTGTCCTTTTGTTCCATCCAGTGTGAGACATCTTTTCTGTCCTTCCTTTCTCTCTCCATTTGCATGGGCACCCTTCTCACCCAGTGTGAGCAGTATGCTGATCAGAGCTAGATTATTTTCTGGATAGTTCTTAAGTGCTTGACACATTAATTTATTTGATCTCATGAGCATGATGTGTGGCAAATATAATTGTTATATTTTATTGATATGGCAACAAAGGCAGTTAGGTTAAGTATCTCCCTCAAGGTAAACAAGAGGATCTGGCAAGACTTGAAGGCAAACAACTGGCTGCAGTATCTATGCTCTTAACCACAAACAACACTGGCTCCATAAAATCTACAAGTTTATTGACTTAAGGCCCTGTTAACTGGAAAACACTTACACACTATCTCTATTAAAAATGCAAGTGGAGTGTGGGTTTTCAATCTGCCTGTAAGGAAGACTGCCGTGACTCACAGAGGAGGGGCACCCGGGGTGCGTCAGGAGACATGAGTCCCAATGCTGTCCTGGACTGAACTGGGCTGTGCTTATGCCAGAACTCTGGCTGGAAAAGACCCAGGAAAGTACCAAGAGTGGAGGGGTAACCTAAGAATGATCTGCTCCCAGTGGTCCCTGGGCAATTGTTTGCCAGTCTTAGCTTGGCTGCCTCTAGATGTGGTAGTGGCCCTCCACAGACTCAAGTCAACAGCTTGCTGTGTTGTAACCTGTTTCTACTGATATTGAAGACCCAGGCCCTTACATTACCCTCAAATATTCTCCAGAAAAATTCCCCTACTTTTGACGTGTGGCCCAAGTTCCATAACTCAAGCTCGTTGTCACGGGACTTCATTCCAGTAATCCATGTTGGTTTTGCTCGTTATTTGTGCATCTCTTCGGGTCAGGGTCAGGGTTACACTGTGGATTGGAATTGTGGTTCTGGTTCCAGTTGGATGTGGTCTGTGAGGGCAGCCAATCCCAGGACAACACCACTCTCTGTCATGCAGCAGGATTTATGGAAACTCACGTGAACTCACGTGGCTGTCTACTCTTCATGATGATGGCTAATGTCTGCCCTTCAAGCAAAGTGCCAGAATTTTGTTCTTACCATGGCCCAATGGGGGGGGGGTAACTGCAGTTTCTTAAACTCGCTTAAAATTGAAGAAGCATAAACACGGACAGTGAAAGATCACGTGTCTTAGGTCAGACAGTAGACGAAGGAAGGAATCAGGGCTTAAGCTCAGGGAACAAAGGCCAAGGCTCTGTGCTCTTAATCACCAAAGGTCCATCTGTCCTTTGCCAGACTTTAGAAGCCTTACAGTTGCATTCAGTGCTCTTTCTCAAAAGATTGTCTTATCGCTCTTAAGCTATTTAAGTTTTTGGTTAAATAAAAAAGACTTTGATTTTACTTGAAGTTGACAGGATACTAGGAAAACAACATCAAATGCCATTTATAAATAATACTTCAGGGTTTGTCTCATGTTCATTTTTCAAAGGACTTAACAAGGACATAGAACACAGAATGCTGGGCCACTAGGAACTATGTTTACTGAGTCCTATTTTTTCATGTGTTGACTGCTGCCTGGAAGCTAGACTCTAACTATTCCCATCTGATGGAGGAGGAAATTGAGGTTCAAGGTTATTATGAAACACGCTCACATCCACACAGCTGGCAAGTGCTGTGTTGTCCAGGAGCTCAGGCAGTCTGGCTCCAGACTCCATCTTCTTAATTAACTCTTTTCTAGAGTGTGGTTGGGTTTAGCACACTTAGCCCAACTCTAATAAAGTGTAACACATAACAATGCTTGAGTCACCTCTTCATTCATTCAATAGTTACTTCTAGCAGACCTACTGTGTGCTAGAGAATGTTAGTGCTAGATACAGACTGATTAAAATAAGCATGGTCTGTGGTCTTCTAGATCTTACAGCTGAATTTTCAGTTTATTCCTTTGTAAGAAATGAGCTTTTAAGTAGATGAATCCATCTCATCCTTTCGAAAACCCATGCCTCTATTGTTTGTAAACATACTTTATGAACATAGCTCATGCCTTTCTTAATGTTTTTTAAATTTCTAAGTGACTCCGAATGACTAAAAATAAATGAAAGCAATTATAATGCTGAGTAATTTTTGTTTGAATCACACAGGCCTTTATTGCTCTTCCTTGGGGGAGTCTCATGCCCCTGCCTGGCCACTGCATTTTTTTCAGTTAGGAAACATGATGATGTTCTTGCTCTCAAAACAAAGGGATCCACAGTTATATTGCTAGCTGCAGTATAACTAGTTGTGTCTGTTTAATTTATATTCGTTCTTTCACCAAGTTTTGGCTCTTGGGATTGTGCAGCAAATAAAACTTTGCTCATTCCTTTTACTGAAAACCTCATTCCTCCATGGGGAATTGTTAATGTGAGCCAGGGCTCTCTGGCCATCTGACATTTCCCCATCCTGTTTGGGGAGGGAGCAGCAAGGGACTTACCCAAGGAGTCTGACACAGCAGGCCCACAGGCTCCTAGTTCAGGGCCTTGTTCATTAAATACACTTTTGGCTCTAGGAAATGCCTGGGCTGTTTTTACCCTAGATTTTTATGGGAAAGGCTGCTTCATAGACTTCTTAGGGACAGCAGCTGGCTTATAAATATTTCCGGAGGTCTGGGCACTGGAGGGACTGGCTTCTCTTACACACTGCTTTGCGCTTACATGTGTGTGACCGAACACCATGGTGTTTTGTAGTGCTTCATGGGTTCACTTATTAAGTCTCAGGGACACATTACTGTATATAATAAATGCACAAGACATCAGATAAGAGTCTGAGATGCCCTGGAACTGGAGTTGTGGATGGTTGTTAGCTGCAATGTAGGTGCTAGCAGTAGAACCCGGGCCCTCTGCAAGAGCAGTCAGTGCTCTTAACTACTGAGCTATCTCTCTAGCCCAGGCTTTTGTTTTTTTTTAAGATTTGTTATTTTTTGCTTGTTTTCTTGTTTTATTGAGGAAGGGTCTCCCTGTAGCCTAAGTTAGTCTGAAACTTGCAATTATTATTATTATTTTTAATTTTTTTATTAATTTTATTTCTTTCTGTATGTGTATGAATGTACTGTCTGCATGTAGGTCTGTGCACCCGTGTCGTGCAATGCCGCGGAGGTCAGAAGAGGGTGTCGGATTCCCCTGGAACTGGAGTTCTCCTGGAATTGGAGTTTCAGACGGTTCTCGGCCGCCATGTGGGTGCTGGGGATCTAACCCAGGTCCTCTGCAAGAGCGGTCGGCGCTCTTAACCGCTAGGCCATCTATTATTTTTTAATTAATTAATTTATATATATATTTTGTCAAATCTAGACCCATGTCCCCCCATCCCCCCACCCCACCAGAGCTCATGCATTCTGCCAAACATGCTTTTCTTTTTTCTTTTTTATGATGCTTGTGTATTTTCATACATCATTTTCCAATTCAGTTCAGGCATATTCCCTTCCCCCGCATCCCACCCCAAACCCATCCCAGATCATGTATTCTGCCATAACTGTCCTGCAGCGTTCTCTCGGTTTTTTTTTTTCATTTTTTAGTCAATAAGTGATAATTTATGTGGCAAGCATCCTCATGTAAAACCAATTTGGGCAGTGTTGTTGCCCATAAAGCCCTCACACCCACCATCCAGCGGGGGGGTGGGGTGGGGGGTGGCGCTTAGAAAGTTTGATCAAATGAGTGTCCAGGACTATATTGCTGTAGGTTTCACCATTCACCCCAATCACAGCCCCCTGTTCATTACGATCTAAAATGCCCCCTCTTCATGCAGATTGCCGCCCTAGTCTTAGAAAAGGGTCACAGGTAGATGAGAAGCAAGCAGTCTACTTTCTCTGGAGCTTTGACTTGGACTCTGGTCAATTACTGGGCTTGTTTTCTTTCATGGGTTGTCAGTTTGTCCAGGAATAAACCTTCGAGCCTACTAATGAAGCACAGGCATTAGATATATAAATAGGTATTTAAACAGCACTATAGTTATGGGTAGGTTACTTTGGGTATAGACACATATGTTTGGGTGTTATGTTAATCCTTATTACATTTTTTTTTGCCTGTAAAATATGACGGTCTTACTGTTGTTTATAACATCTCCTAACCCTGTAGAGGATGTAAGCGTGTGGCATCAGCCATGGGTTAGTCCTCCGAGGAGAGAGCCAATAGCCACTCAGAATTTGGGATATACGGCATATGGCTGCCTCTGCTGCACATATTTCCAGCAGGTGAGGTGGAGCTGGTGCTGATGGGTGGAGTCTTTGCTGACTCCAAGAGGAGATACATATTTGCTTTATTGGTTTAAGTGGCCTTTGGTAACACTCTCTGGTATTTCAGAGCCATCTGTACACTTGTATGTGTGTCTCAATACATCTTTCCCATGTTATGTCAGGTCTTCGGCAGCATGGACTTATCGCCTCTCTTCTTACAGGTATCCCAGTTTAGAGGCAAGGAGCCGTTTCCTTTTGTGGGGGCTTGGATCCCTGGCCACATCTCCTTGGTAAAATGATCCATTGCTGAAGTCAGAGCTCCGGTATTGATATATTTTGCTTAAGTAATACTTAAGGACTTGAGTCCTTTTTTAAGTTATTTGATTTTTTTTAATTTTTTTTTATTAATTTTATTTATTTCTGTATGTTGTATGAATGTGTAGCTGTCTGCATGCAGGTCTGTGCAAAGCCGTGTCGTGCAATGCCGCTGGGGTCAGAAGAGGGTGGTCAGATTCCCCTGGAACTGGAGTTCTGTAGTTGGAGTCTCAGACGGTTCATCGGCCGCCATGTGGGTGCTGGGGGATCGAACCGGTCCTCTGAAGAGCGTCGGCGCTCCTAACCGCTAGGCAATTCTCTCCAGCCCTTTAATTTATTGTTTAATTTATTTATTTAGAATATATTGTTATCAATCTAGACCCATGTCACCCCTCCATTCCCCCACCCCTTCAGAGCTCATACATTCTGCCAACTACTTTCATCTCCTTCGCAGTCTTTCTCAATATTCTTCCTCCTGTGGGAAGTTGACTGTTTTGAGCGAAGTTCACTGTTTCAGTCAATTCGTTGATGCAGTCCCTTCGGTTGTTATTGTTGTTGTTGTTTCCAATATGCTCACTCCCAACTGCTTTGACAAAAGCTCAAGGGCCATACACAGGAAATACTTAACCTAGGTAAATGGGTGCTAGCAATCCACAGATGGAGGGGATACATTCATCATTGTGTTTCGGGTACTGGTGTTGACTTGTTTACTTCACTCAGCATGATATCCTCTAGCTCCACCATTTTCCTGCAAGCGCAGGATGTCATCTTTCTTTTTCAACTGCTGGCATAAGAAATCCTTGTGTAGATGTACCACATTTTTCTCTATCCACTCATCATTTGAGGGCAATTTGGGGGTTGGTTCCACTCCTTGCTATGATTGTGAAGAGAGCTGAAAGAAACATGGCCGTACATGTATCTCCCTGCAGTGGGGTGAGTCTTGTGGGTACATGGCCCAGGAGTGGTATGGCTGGATCTGGTGGCAAGTTCATTCCAAGTCTTTCCAAGGTTCTCCACACTGCTTTCCATAGTGGCTGCACGGTTTACATTCCCACCAGCAGTGGATAGTGGGCTCCTTTCCCCATACCTCTCCAGCACTTGGTAGCATTTGTTTTCTTGATCTTAAAACCTAAAATTAAAAAAAAAAAAAAAAAAAAAAAATTTTTTTTGTAGAAATTTTTTTATTTAATTTTCTTTTTTTTTTTTTTTTTTTTTTTTTTTTTTTTTTTTTTAATAATTTATTTTTTGTGCAATGCCGTGGAGGTCGAAAGAGGGTCTCGGATTCCCTGAAATGGAGTGCTCCTGGAATTGGAGCTTCAGACGGTGTCTCAGCCACCATGTGGGTGTGGATCGAACCCGGGTCCCTCTGTAAATAGCGTCCAGTGCTCGCAACCGCTAGCCTGACAAATCTTAAAGAGATTTTGATTTGCATTTCCTTTATGATTTAGTGAATGTTAAACTTCTTACTTAAGGTGTTTCTCAGCCATCTCTGAATTCCTCCCTGGGGAAGTCTCTGTTCAGACTCTTTGCTCCATCGATTGAGTGTCATTTTCTTCTTTCTTTCTTTGTTTTTTTGAGTTTTTTTTTTTAGTTTATTATTTGGTATTTATAATTTTGTCAGGATGTATTGGCTAGTAAGGTTTCCTCCCACTCTGTGGTGGATTTCTCTTCACTTGCCTTGATTTGTTTCTTTTATGAAGAGTTTTGAGTTAGGGGTCGCACATTTGTCAATTGTGACTTAATTCTTGTATCGAGCTGCTTCTGATGTAAGGAAGTCGTTTACCCTATGTGGCTTGAGTCTGCTGCCAAGTTTCTCTTTCTATCGCCTCAGAGTTTGGGGGTTTCACGTTGATTGTCTTTGTCCATCTGGGAGTTGGACTTTTTGTCAAGGGAGAAGTAGGGGTTTAATTTTCATTCTTCTACAAACGTGATGATCCAATTTGCCAACACGACTTGCTAAGATGCGTCTTTCCTCATATGTGTCTTCTTGACCTTCGTGCTCAAATATGAGTGGTAATATTGTTGATGCTCTTTTGGGATCTTCGGTTTTATTCCATTGGTCAACTGGTTTCTGTTTTTTTGCCAGTACCCCACGGCTGTTTTATGACTATAGTCCCGTGTAATATGTTTGATATGTCTGGTATAGGATTCCCCCCCTTAGTTAGCTCTTTTCACTTCAGGGAGTTTTTTGGCTATTCGGGGTCTCTTGTTTTTCCAAATTTTTTTTTGTTTTTGTTCCAAGCCGTTGAAGTAAATCCCTTGGGGGATTTTGATTTGGGAATGCATTAAATCTGTACAAGGTTGGGTCAGTAGATGGAGCATTTTTACTTGATTTGTAGTTTCCCAATCCATGAGCTGGAAGGGTTTTGCTCCCATCGTTCTGGATGTTTCCTTCAATTTCCTTTCTTCAGGACTTTAAAATTTAAAAAAATGTTGTTGTAGAGATCTTTGTGTCCGTTGGTTAGGTTTGTTCCGAGGTATTTTATTTTTTTGAGGCTGTTCTAGTTGAGTGGAAGTTCCTTTAGAATTCTTCTCCAGTTGCTTTTTGGTTGTAAAGAAGGCCATGATTTTTCTATAGTTAATTTGGTATCCTGCCACTTTGCATAGTCTGTATCGACATTTCTAGGAGTTTGTCTGGTGGAGTTTTACATCCTTAAGTAACAATCATACACAGGCAAAATAGGGATAGCTTGACTTCCTCTTTTCCAATTAGATCTCCTTTAATTTCTTTTCTTGCCTTATTGCCCTAGCAAGGGTGTTCAAACACTGATATTGAAAGAGAGTGGTGACAGAGGGCAGCCTTGTCCTGAGTTCACTGGTTAAGGGGAATGTTTCTGTTGTTCCCCATTAGGATGATATTGGCTCTGGTGCAATTATATTTTAAATTGTTTTGTTGTGTGTGGTGTGGTGTGTGTGTTGTTGTTGGTGCACATGAGTGCACGTGCTCTTGGAGTCTAGAAGAAGGCTTCTGTGGTGGTTTGAATGAGTGTCCCCCATAGGCTGTAAGTATTCAGACATTTGTCTCCAGTTGGTTGCACTGTTTTTGGAGGTCTTAGAAGGTGTGGCCATGCTAGAGGAAGTAAGTTATTAGGGGCAAGCTTAGTGAGTTTAACAAGTCTCGTGGTCTACAGTTGCTCTCTCTCTCTGCTTCCTGTGCTCTTTGTGAGATGTGACCCTCGGCGTGCTGCTCCAGCTCCAGCTGCCATGCCTCCCACCGCAATGGACTCTAATTCCCTGGACATCAATCGTAAGCTCAAATAAACTCTTCCTTGGTCATGGTGTTTTATCACAGCAACAGAAAAGTGACTAATACAGCTTCATATCCCCTGGAGCTGAGTTAGCTGTTGAGATGGGTACTGGAAACATAATTTGTATGTTCTGGAAGAGTAATATATGCTCTTAACCACTGAGCCATATCTCTAGCTCCTTGGACTTTTAAATGGAGTTCTATGAGTTAGAAAAAAATGCAGTTTTCTCAACAAGCACAGATGCTCCAAGACAGGCATAGAGAGATAGTAAGACCAGTTTCTAGGGATGTGCTGGCCAATGTTCAATAGTGGGAGAGGTACTCAGCCCTGGTATGTAGCTTTTGACAATTCCATTGTGTAAATAACTTTTCCATGGTTGATTCAAGCTCCCAGTGTGAAGTTAGCTGGCTGGCAGAATTCCTGAACATATGATAATTACCTCTTGGGAGCCTGTATAAGCTGGTCCTGCACCCTTATGCCAATGTCTGCTTCCAGAGATAGATGGACAGGTAGAAAGCTTTCCTAAGGGACAGTGACTTGGCTCTGTGGTGAGAAGATTCAGGTGGCAAGCTTCAGATAAAGGCAGTTGAGAAGGTGAGGAAGGCTTTTAGGTCTGTGGAGATAGCGACCTCCCAAACAACCTCACTGCTTTCAGCCAAGGGAAGCTGCTAGTTTCACCTCCCCTGCCTAGGTTTTTTTCCACACTTACTGATACAACCCTCTTCTCTGCTAAGCCCAGTATGCTGTTTCCAGTCTTGAGGACACATCCTTCTCTTGGCTTCTCTCAGGATCCTCATTCAGAAAGGTCCTTTCTTTCTACTCTCTGTCCCCCTGCCTCACTCAGCCTTCCATATGCTCAGCAATTCCAAGTCTTAGATGACACTGCCATAGGGAGGAAGAGTGATATAATGGGTGGTATTAAAGGTAAGAAGTTATGTTCACCAAAGCAATGAGATGTCACTATAAACACATTCAACTCTCTAAAACCAAATACACATATACTATCAAGTATTGTGGAGGCTTCAGAGTAATGGAAAAATAACAATCGCTGTCAATAAGAGTGGAAATTGGGGGCTGGAGAGATGGCCTAGCAGTTAAGAGTGCCAACTGCTCTTGCAGAGGACCTGGGTTCAATTCCCAGCACCCACATGGTGGCTGAAAACCGTCTTTAACTCCAGTTCCAGGGGTATCCGACACCCTCTTCTGACCTCTGCAGCATTGCATGACACGGGGTGCACAAACATACATGCAGACAGTACATTCATACCCATAAAAAAGAGTGGAAATTGGTACAATCCTTCCAAAACCCTTTTGGTGCCTTTATTAAAATTGTGCATATGTATACTGATTACTCATAGATATATAGCTAAAATATAATGCATGTGAACTGGAATGTTCATATAACACCATTAACAAATGTTCCATTTGGAAATAGCCAGATTACTCATCAGTAGTAGAGAATCAACCATGGAGCATTCCCAAGGTAGAATACCATGTAGCTGTGCAGAAGCATAGAGGGTCAGTCTATATAACGACACACTATATCTTATGGGTCTAATTGTGAGTGAAATAGGTCAGACTCAAAAGAATACAAGTAAAATCTATGTGTATAAACTCCAAAACCATAAAAATGTATGGGCCTAAAATCAGGTTATTGGTTTTTTTGTTTTTGTTTTTTTAATTTTTTATTTATTTCTTTTTTTTTCTTTTTTTTTTTCACAACATTTTTTTTTATTGATGCTTTGTGCATTTCATACATCATTTTCCAATTCAGTTCAGGCATATCTCCCCTTCCCTTCACCCCCACCCCCACCCCAACCGAGATCATGCATTCTGCCATGACTGTCCTGCATATCTCTCTCAGTTTTTTTTTTCCATTTTTTAGCTATAAGTGATAATCCATGAGTACAAGCATCCTTCATGTATAACCAATTTGCAGGCTGTTGTGCCCAAACACCCACAGCCCCACCTTCCAGCGGGGGGTGAGGGGTTGTATGTTCAATCAGGTTAATCAAATGAGGGTCCAGACTACATTGCTGTAGTTTCACCCTTCACCCCAATCGCAGCCCTTACATTCTACCAGCCCACGCCCCCTCTTCCGCAGATTATTCCTGGGCTTAGAAAAGGCACAAGTGGATGAGAAGCAAACAGTGCCACGTCCTCTCTGGAGCTGTTGTCTTTTTTTTTTTTTTTTTTTTTTTTCTTTCATGGGCTGACAGTCTTGTCCAGGAATACCTTTCGATCCTACTAATGAAGCACAAGCAATAGTAATATATAGGTATTTAGCAGCATTAATAGTTATGGTAGGTTACTTTTTATAGACATATATGTTTAGATGAGATGTTATCCACGAACTACATTTTTTCTTGTTAAATATGACGGGGTCTTACTGTGGCTTTTGATATCTCCTAACCTGTAGAGAAGTAAGCTTGTGGCATCAGCACTGGGCTATTCCTACAAGGTAGAGAGCCAATAGCCAATTAGATATTGGGATATACAGGCATATGGCTGCCTTCTGCTGCCACATTATTTCCAGGCAGGGTTGAGTGTAGCTGTGCTGACGGTGGAGTCTTGCTTGACTCAGGAGACCCGTATTTGCTTTATTGGTTTAAGTGGCCCTTGAAGTAACAACTCTCTGGTATTCCAGAGGCCCATGCTGTACACTTGCATGTGTGTCCTCACAAATGCATTTTTCCAGTTAACATTCAGGATCTTCAGCAAGCAGGGCCTTATCGCCTCTCTTTTGCAGGTTCCCAGTTTAGAGCAAAGGAAGCCTTTACCTTTTGTGGGACCTTAGATCCCCTCGGCCAACATCTCCTGGTGGAAAATAATCCATTACTGTGTCAGAGCTCTGTATTGATATATTTTGCTTAAGGCAAGTTTAAGACTTTAGTGTTATATTTGGTTCTGAACAGAGAGTAATCCTTTTCACGTTCTAGTGTCTATTAGTCATTAAAGAAGGCAGTTCTATCCAGTTTTTATAAGAGATTACCTCTATAAATATTGTCTCCAATTTACAGTGGTAGAAGCTGAACCCATCTCGTCCATATTTCTCCTATTTCTGGGGGGAGGCAAGAAAGTCTCCAATCAACTTTGTGCAGCACTAGAAGGTAAGTTTCATTAGAAGACCCACTTATAAATATGTTGTTAACCAACAGAGATTATATCTCCTATAACCGGATGCATCCGTTTTATAAGAGTCTGTAAAACCAATGTTTGTTTAATATAACATTTTTACTTTTACATAAAGTACCTAAAACACCATGTATCCTGTAGACAGTGTCTCAGACAAAACTGGCACTTGTTGAATCAGTCAATTAATATGTGCATTAATCGAATATACACAGGTCCCTCACCCACCCTCCCCCTTCCCACAATCCCCCCCCTCCCCCTACCAGTTTCGGTCCATTTTTGAGCAAAGTCTTTTCTGTTGTTGTTCTTTACCATGCATCCACTCTCCATTGAGAAATGTTTATAATCTGGGTTATTGGGACTACCATCCACATATGAGGGACACAACCATTTGTCGTTTGTTTGTTCTGGGACTGATGTTACTTCACTTAGCATAACGATGCTTCCAGCTCCATCCATTTACCTGCAAGTTCATGATGTTGTCCTCTCTTTACCGCTTTGTTCATAGAACTCCATTGTATACATGCTACCACATATTTCTCTATCCACGTCAAGTCAGTTAGGGGCACCTGGGCTTGGTTCCAGCTTTTTGCTATTGTGAACAGAGCTGCAATAAACATAAGCTGTGCATGTATCTTTGCAGTAAAATGGTGTCTTGTGGGATATTACCCAGGATGGTAAGACTGGGTCAAATGGAAAAGAGTCATTTTAGTCTTATAAGTGGGGTTCTCCACCCTGATTTCCATATGATGGCTTGGTACAAGTTACATTCCTGCACCAGCAATGGATGAGTGTTTCCCTTCTCCACAACCTCTCCAGAGCACTTAGGTATCAATTGTGTTCTTGATCCTAGCCAGTCTTATTGGAGTAAGGTGTCTCAAAGTGGTTTTAATTTGCATTTTCCCTTAATATATCAGAGATGCTGAACACTTCTTAAGATGTTTCTCGGCATCTCGTATTTCCTCCTGTGTGACGTCTCTAATTCAGATCTTTGCTCCAGTCTTTTGAGTGTTCATTTGCTTATCTTTATCTTCTTTGTTTTTTGAGTAGCTTGATATACTCTGGAAGATTAATGCTTTGTCAGATGTGTCGTCAGTGAAGGATTTCCTCCCACTCTGTGGGGTTTTCTCTTTTCACTTCCTTAATTGTTTCTTTTGATGTAACAGAGCTTTGAGTTTAGGAAGATCCCATTTGTCATTGTTGATCTTATTTCTTGTGCAGCTGTGTCCTGATTTAGGAAGTCTTTTCCTACACCTTTGTCTTGTAGTCTGCTGCCAGCTTCTCGTCTCTATCACCTTCCAGTTTGGGTTATCAACTGTTGAGGTCCTTTGGTCATCTGAGTTGATTTTGTACAAGGTGAGAGGTAGGTTTAATTCTATTCTTCTACAAA
>VZQC01004878.1:3532150-3569005 GCA_009823505.1 Rhizomys pruinosus | reverse complement strand
TCTCTCTCTCTCTCTCTCTCTCTCTCTCTCTCTCTCTCTCTCTCTCTCGTGTGTGTGTGTGTGTGTGTGTGTGTGTGTGTTGGAAGACAGTTTTTAGGAATTATTCTCTTCTTCCACCACATAGGTCCTGGGGGCTGAACTCAGGTCACCAGTCTCGGCAGTAAGTGCCTTTAACTGCCCATCCATCTTGCTGGCCTGAAATCTCCAATTTTCTGGCACCCACAAACCACTCAAAAAGTGGCAGATTTTGGAGCATTCTGTATTTTGAGTATTTGGAGTAGGGATGCTCAGCCATGCACAGCTCCAAAATCTGAAACACTTCTGGTGTCAAGCACTCTGGATACAAGGCATTCTACCTGCGATCACTGAACCATCTATGTATGACTTGTCTGCTTTTTTTTTTTATAATCCTTACACTGTCCTTACCTAAAAGTCAAAAGAACTTCTGAGCAAAAGTGTCATATTTGTCAACATGTGCCTTCCTGGACTTCTTTCTGTTCCTTTTTAAGGGTTCCTGTAATTATGAATCTATTCATTAAAGATATATTGAGTGTGACTACTTGCCAGGGACCACTATAGATCCTCAGGAGGGAGCAGTGGAAAACTAGGAGGAATTACTCTTCTTAAGAAGCTTTCACTCTCATGGGGACAAGAATATAAGAAGGTGACTAATTCACAAATACACAAAATAATAGGTCGTGAGAAACTCTCTGAATGAGAGGGTAAGAAGACAGAAGCAAGTGGATTAGGGGATAGGTTGGTAGCAGCTAGGCCTTGTTTTATATAGGAATGTTGAAGGGCACCTCTGACGAGGCTAGAGTTGAGTGGGAACCTGAATGAAGTGAGAGAGTGAGCCTAGCAGGTCTGTGCTGGGCAGCTCTCCAAGCAGAGACAGGAGTGCAAAGGCACGGTGGTAGGACCTCTGACTTCCAAAGCAAGAGCAAGCCTTAGTCTTGACATCTCCTCTCTTCTTCAGCTTCATAGAAAAACTAAATTATGACCCATTTAACTCTCTACTACCTTGCCTCCTTTCCCTGTATTCCCCACCATTCTTGCCTGTTGGGACAACAGTTTCCCAGCTTTCCATTTCCATACTTTTCCCCTTTGGTTTTCAGTTACTCGTCTGATCATGCTACTCCTCAGTCTAAAGGCTTCTAGTGGCTTCCTTGTGTGCTTAGAAACATGTACTTGAAGATTTCTGCTTCTTGTCTGGTGCTATCACTACTTAACACTGTGTGTCTTATATTTCAAGGTCAATTTGCACAGAAACAATCCAGCTCTCCATGTTCTGCCTAAGCCCCCTAACCTCCGAGCCTGTGGACACCAGGTCACTTCTACATGCAGCATTTTCCCTGACTACTCATTTTATATTAGTCTCACTCTTTTCTAAAGGGCTAGCATAGCATTCCGTGTTTGCCCCATCATCGCTCTCTCACATCATTCTATCATTGACTTTCCTTTTCCTGAACTTCCCACTATCTCTAAACAACAGGTAGGCAGCAATTGAATACTTAGCACAATTTCTAGCATTTAGAAATTGCTCAATAACTATGAACTAGATGCATGTTGAGTCAGGTATTTATGATATGATAAGAGCCTGGAAATAATTCTTTTTTTTTTAATTTTTATTTTTAAGGGATTCTACAATATAATGACACAGTTGTTTGCAGATAACATTGATGTTACTCAGTATGTCATACAATTAGGTAATTGGTGCATTTTGCAAGTATCTATGTCCAAATTTTGAACAACCCAAGGTTCCCATAGTTCAGTTGGAGAAGCTTGTATGCACAGGCATGTTGATCAATCAGGAGTCCAGACTATATTCCTGTAGTCTCATGATTCACCCCTATCTCTCTGCAGCCCTTACAATCTACCATGCCTCCTCTTCCGCAATTTGTTCCCTGGGCTTTGGGAAAGCGGCACAAGTGGGTGAGAAGAAAACAGTCTAATTTCTTTGGAGTTGTCATTTTGGACTCTAGTCTGTTCAGGTTGTTTCCCTTCATGGGTTGACAGCGTTTCCAGTGATACCCTTTTTAGTCATACTAACAAGGCACAAGCTATTGGATGTACAGGCATTTAAGCAGTACTAATTATTATGTCAAGCTAAGCTGTGAGCATAGACACAGATGCTTGGATGGTATGCTAATCCACAAACTGTGGTTTCTCTATAAAGTATGACAAGTTCTTATTGTGGCTTATAACATTTCCTAACCACCAGAGGACATAAGCTTGTGGCATCCACTGTGAGTTATTCCTCCAAGGAGAGAGCTAATAGCCAATTAGATTTGGGATATATATATAGACACTTGGCTGCCACTGTTGCACAGTATCTCCAGGCTGTTGAGGTGTAGCTGATATTGATGGAGGAGTCTTGCTTGTCTCAGGGAGACCAATATTTTGCTGTATTGCTTTAGTGGCCTTTGGTAACACTCTCTGGCATTTCAGAGGCCAGTTGTACACTAGCAAGTGACGTCTCATAACATTTTTTCATGCTCACATCAGGTCTTCAACAACAGGGACTTACTGCCTTTCTCCTTCCATATATCCCACTTATAGGCAAAAGGCCTTTATAATTTGGGGGGGGGCGGGTTTGAATCCCCTAGCCAACATCTCCTAGGCAGAATAATTCACTGCTGATGTCAGAGCTTTCCTGTAGTAATATTTTTTGCTTAATTACAAAACTTATAAACACTTTAATGTTGAATTTGCCTCTAGATAGAGAATTATCCTTTCACAGTTCCTATGCCTATCAGTCAATTAAAAAAGGGTAGTTATGCCTGTTTTATAGGAAATTACCACTATAACAATTGGCTCTAATTTACAGTTAGGGAGTGGTTTCATTACCATCATGTTTTTCTTTTTCCTATAAAGGGGAGAGGTAGGAAGGTTTCTCAGTATCTGGAAGGTAAAGAGCCTGGAAATAATTCTAATAGTTGATAGAAATACCTTATGGTCCAAACTTCATCAACGCACAAAAGCCAGATCAATTTTATGCTTTTCTTTTAACTTTAGCAATTTTGTGTTCCATAATTTTTCAAGCACATGGATAATACCTCATTTCACTGAATCATATGTAAAAATCTCAGTTTACCAAACTTTGTATCTGTAAAAAAAATTCAAGCATAGAGATCCAAGCATCTTGCTCTTATTCCAGAACAATGCCGTTCTGTGACTCATATCCAGAATCAGGACTTTATTACTTGAAACATAATTTGAAAGGTTAGTTTTGTCAGGTTTTTGGCAAGCTAAAGGGACATTCTTCCTAATTTGCCACAGCCCCTTCATATAGAAGCGAATGCTTTTCCCATGATCTGGGAACCGGAGAGACGAGAGAGAGAAAAGGCTGTGTTAGGCACATGCTTTGTGCTGTGTGAGAAGTGATGTACTGATCTCCGTGAGCTAGGACAATGGAAGAGAGTTGAGCAGGGACTTAACAGGGATGTGGTGCATGAGGTCAGTCTTTTTTTTTTTTTTTTGAGACAGTGTCTCCCTTTAGTCCCAGCTGGCCTGGAGCTCACTTTGTAGACCAGGCTGGCCTTGAACTCACAGAGATCCACCTGCTTCTGCCTCCTGAGTGCTGCAAAATCTTCTGAAATTCACTTCAACAGGTTTAATCAGAGAGTTGTAAGTATTTGCATATCAGAGTCACTCATTGCTACCATTTATTGAGCAATTGCACTACTCCATATGTCAAAACTGCTTGAAATAGACTATTATTTCATTCTAAAAACATTCTTACAGGATCAATGTCATCATCTCATCTAACAGATCAACCAATTAAGATTGAGAGAACGCAGTTATTTTACCCAGGTCACACAGCAGGCCAGTATAGAACTGAGCTGATGAATTCAGTCTCTCTGGCTTAAAATGTACCATGGTAC
Source organism: Rhizomys pruinosus (assembly GCA_009823505.1). Lineage (NCBI taxonomy): Eukaryota > Metazoa > Chordata > Mammalia > Rodentia > Spalacidae > Rhizomys > Rhizomys pruinosus. The sequence goes on along the minus strand of VZQC01004878.1, from coordinate 3,565,121 downwards.
TTGTTGCTAGGTTCTACCACCTCTCATAATAAAAAACACAAGGTAACATATTCTGATGCTAAATACATCTTCCTTTAACTTATTGCTATGGATTACCTATGATGCCATGAACTCATTTTCACTCCAGGGTTGGGAAAGTGCAGAGGAGAAATACTGGCAAATTCCATGGTTTCAGCAGGACATCTGACCCACAGAGGACACAGAAACAGCATCTTTTACACCAGATAACACTAACACAAGCTTAACCTAGCAGAGGCTCACTAAAGAAGCTCTTGGAAATATAAGTGTGGCAATGGAGTATATTCTGGGGAAATGATGACCCTGGAGAGGATAAGAGCAGAAACATCTGGCCATCCTTCCCTATAGGCCAGGGCCCCTTGCTCAGGCCTCTGGGCTCAGAGCTCAGGCTGAGGGTGTGTTTGCTTGGCTGTGACTCTCCCTTCAGCTTTCCTCTCTAGGTGTCCTATTTCATGAGCTCCACACTGAGGCTGCCGCAGAGCTCTAGGCTCCTTCTACTTTAGTCTGAGTCTCTGGCTTTCATTGCTATCTCCATGGCCAGAGCTGGGTAAGGGTTTGAAAAATGACACTGATTAGATGCACATTTGGTGCAGGCGATGGCTGGACAGGCACCTCACCAATCCCTAGCCCGAATGAAGTTGACAGCTACACCCTCCAGATGGGTTGACACTGCTATAGTAAGACAGGGCCCTTCTCTCGCCTCTCCACCCACACCTCTACTTTTTGCCTAGCCCTTTGTGCTGAAACTCAAGGGAGCCATGTACCTCCAGGCCTTCTCCCTGTCCCTGTTTCACACCCAGCCATCTCTGTCTCTTCTGCAATGAGAAGCCATTCTGTGCTAGTCTTCAGGTTGGGACTGCAAATTCACTTTCCAATTTCTGAGCCCATGTCTCTGCTCAACTATGGCAAGTACCTCCATCTCTTTGATGTGCAGAGCCCTTTCCTGTGCCTCCATACCTTTTCTGCTAAATCCCCCATTATTATTCTTCCCGAATGGGGCTGGTGGAACCACAGGCATCCTGAGGCCAGTCGAGATCTTACCAGGAAAGTTCCATAAAGATCATACTTTCTGGGGCTAGAGAGATTGCTCAGAACACTGGCTGCTCTTACAGAAGACTTGGGTTTGAATCCCAGCACCCACATGGCAGCTAACAACTATTCATAAATCCAGTTCCAGGGGATCCAATGCCCTTGTTGGCCTCCATGGGCATGACACAACATGGGTACACTTACATACATGCAGGCATAACACTCATACACATTAAATAAATAAAAGTTTAAAAGAAGCATATTTAGACAATTCTTTGTTAATTTGTTTGTTGAGTATCATAGAATCCATGGGTTGGGGTTACAGGCTAGAGTATATGTTTCCTAGAAGATGTAGAGTTATAGACATTTTGAAAAAGAACCAACGTCTGTTCCCAACAGTATACAAGGTTTCCCAACTTTTGGGCCAAACTGATATTACTGCAAAGTCATAAAATCCAGGCCCTAAGAACTCCTCTAGCAGGCAGAAGTGAACCTGAAGAGTATCCCAAGGTCACCTGCTGAAAACCAAAGTATCCCAACAAGTTCACAACAAATGCAGGATTAGATCCACTGGAAAAAAAAATGAGTCTGCACAAGAGAGATTGAACCTGACAAGCTTGCATGCTAACCTGGACTGTTTCTTATTAGAGAAGAGGCGCGGCCTTTTGTTTGTTTTTGGTATGCTTCTCTCTGCTGCCAAGGTGTTGTCGTGTCAAGAGCGTTTAATATGGATGAACCCCTGCCATGTACGAGGGAGAATCGAAATGTATTTGCTGTGAAATGAGATTGGTTCCAGTCATTTAAACAGCTCCAGTTGTGATAATAGTAGGCAGGACTTGATGCCAAGCACTATTCTAAGTATTAAACCACTTACTCTTTGTGCCGGTCCTAAGGCAGTACTGCTGTTAACATCTGACTTATGATGAAAAACTAAAAATTGAGTGCTAACCAACTTGCTTAAAAAATCACACAGGTAGTCAAGGTCGGAGTTGAAATTGAAGGCTAGGCAGTCTTGTTCCAAAGCCTGTATCTCAACCACTGATATGTGGGATAGGGTTGTTGCAGGAGTGATCCTGTAAGATTAGACAGGCTGGGCTTATGTATTCTGACCCGGAGCGGCTATCCTCCTTGATAATAGTAACAACTCCCAATTAAAGAAATCATCCTTGAGACTGAAGTGAGAATTTGCTAGTCTGTTTGGTTACTAATGTTTGCAATGCATCCACTTATTTACCTGAATGGGACTGTCCTCTTGGGACACTTTGATGAATGAAACAAGATGCTGGAGTCAACTAAGGAGAAAACTGAGAAGGTAGGATAGTTAGAAGGCAGGAAGATCGGGTGGCAGAGCTCGGAGGTGTACGGTGCTCAAGCAGAAGAGCCAATGGATTCAGCTGTCAGAAGCTGTCCAGGTGGTTGCTCTGCCAGCCCAGAGTGGCTGGCCCCCTGCTGCGTGCACACTAGCGGTTGATCGGGCATCACGGACACATCATTCATGCTCACTTAATTCTGTATGATTTCTGAATATTTTTCCTGCTTCCCTGTCTCATGCCTGTAATCCCAGGCCTCGGGAGGAACAAGCAGGTGGATCTCTGAGATCAGGTGGGCTGGGGCTTGGGAGAACTGTCAAAAAAGAAAGAAAAAAGAAATAGCATTTACCCTGTCGTGCAACGTGAGGCCAGATTTGTGAGAAAACCTGACTCCAGTTACTGTTCTAAGTTAGATTGCTTTCTCTCATGGATGATGTTTCTGAAGACCACAGAGTGCTCTTGTGTGAGAGCAACTGTGGTTATGTGATTTGATTCCTGCAGACTGTTCAGCCAGTGGTTGGATACTGTCATGTCATCCTCTATTTTTTGTTAAGTAAAAGCAAAATATTTCCAGTATATTCAACTTGTCTCAAGTTCATTTTGATTTCCTTTCTGTAAAAATCAATAATTATTCCTACAGCTGCCATCCTTTTTTTTTTTTTTTTTTTTTTTTTTTTAAAAGGGTCTCCCTTTAGTCCAAGCTGGCCTGGAGCTCGCTCTGTACACCAGGCTGGCCTTGACCTCACAGAGATCTGCCTGCCTCTGCCTCCCGAGTGCTGGGATTAAAGGCATGCACAACCATACCTGGCTAACCATCCATTTTATTAAAGTGAAAATCTAGCTTTAAGTTGGACTTGATGGCCCAGGTCTGTTTTCTCTGCTACTCAAGAGGTTAAGACATGAAGATCAAGGGCTACCTGGATGCAGGGTGACTTAGTGAAGCAGTTTCAAAATTAGAACTATAATAAAAAAAAAACTGTTTTGAATATGCTTTTAGGATACTGAGTTCACTTAGCATGCACAAGGCTGTAGATTCAATCCTCAATACTGGAGGCACGGAAGGAGGAATGGAAAGAGGGTTGGAGGGAAAGGAGGGAAGGACAAGGGAGAGAGGAGTGAGGGAGAGAGAAGGAAAGACCCTGTTTTAGTTCTATAACCAATAGATAAAGCATTAGAGTCAAACTTCTCTCCAAACTTTTTAGGCATTGGTGGGAAGCAACTGTCTTTGCATGTAGCTAGCCCAGTCAGGTGTTGTAAGAGCTTGTCTTCCTGGTTAGCTTGTGTTTTCACCTTTTCGTGCTCTACCTGTTGGTTTGAAGCTGTTAGGAAAGTAACATTGCACATAGCCTGGACTATAATCAGAAACATCTGCATCTCTCTTTTCAAACAAACATTGTTACTCATAAGACAGTGTCTTTACACAGCCGCAGACCACACAGAGGTGGGCGGCTATCACATTAGCAGTGACCGTGACTATGCCCTTAGCCCATCTCTTACCACATTTCCAATATTACAAGAGTCTAACCATAAGATTTTTTAACCTCAGCCTACCTTTCACTTGACGTTTAGAAATACTATATTGGTTTGTGCCCACAACACAATCTGCCACTTTTTGTGTGCCATGCTTATCATCCCTAGATCCCATGCAGTGGTTTAGGATGCCAGAGTACTGTGCCCACTGGGTTGTGGACTCCCAGACTCTGAGCTAGGCACTCTTTCACATATCACGTCCCTTTTCAGGAGGCTGGGTCAAGGATGTCATGCAGTTCATTGGAGCGCTGCTATACTGGTGATTTATGCCTGGAGGAGGAATCTGTTCCAGAGAAGGCAGAGGTGCTGGGACTCTAGGAAAGTGTTGAGATTTCTGAGTTTTTATTACAAGATTCTGCTGCGTATCTGCAGTGTACCTGCAAACTTCTACACAAGAAGAAATATTTGTGCAGAAGCATGAGCACTTGGTTATTCTCTAACTAAACATGTTAAAATGCCCATTCGAATCCAAATTCTAAAAGCAATGGGACTTGGATCTGCGGTCATGGCAAGCCACGGGAAGAGATATTGAGATGAAGCTATGCGGTGTTCGTCTGGGTTGCTAAGCACTTCTGGGCACTGTAGAGAAAAGTGCATCCACAGCTCATGCCCTCAAAGTGCTTATAGTTGGTGATAGGGACAGAGATGGAAACTATGCATTACAATTAAACTAGTGTTTTTTTTTTTTTTTTTTCTATAGTCTATCCTTCACCTGTGCTGAGGTGAAATGTAACAAGAGGAATACTGAGAGGTGTCTTTGCATTTCATTGGCATTCAAGACCTTAATGAATCATTGAGAATGCAGGAAGGTGAGGGTATAGGAATAGGACCTGAAAAAGCACAGACTGTTTACCGAGGTCTGTGTAGCCTGACCCAAGAGAGGAACCAGGAGGTGTAGATCAGAGTAGATCTAATTACTTAATGCACCTGTTAAATGGTATAGCTGTAGATGTCTCCTTTTATGGTGTCCTCATGGGGTGGAACAGGTGAGGGGAGCTCTATGGAGTCTTTTCTTTTTATTTATTTGAGCTATTTTTATTTTATGTGTATGAGTATTTTATTGGCATGTACGTGTGTGTGTGTGTGTGTGTGTGTGTGTCTGGTGTATGTGCCAGAAGGGGGCACTGGATTCCCTGGAACTGGATTTACAGACAGTCATAAGCCACCATTGTGGCACTTCAAATTGAACCAGCGTCCCCTGCAAGAACAGCCAGTGCTCTCTTAACCACAGAGAGTTCTCCAGCCCCTATTTTGAGTTTATTTTACCATGTAACCCAGGTTGGCCCAAGCTCACATCAATCATCTTGCAATCCCCATTATGGGGTAGGATTACAGGTGTGAGCCCTGTGCCTCCAAATCTGCAGTCTTTTTACAACTGGCCTAAAAGAGTGCCCTCTTTTATAAAGATACCAAAAGATCTCTGTCATGACTGAGTAAATTATCAGAAGCCCTAAAACCATCATCCAGGGTTAGGAGTTCAACACGTGCATCTCAGAAGGGTGTAAGCATTAGTACTGTCTGATTAGACCTCTGAAACCCATGGACGGTTTACAGAGTTTACTATGCACTACAGTGAGCTGAGCAGCACAAGCAGTTCTCTTGTGGGCTTTGCCAGATCCTCCCGGACATACCCGGCAGCGTAGCACTGAGAGCCAGATCCTGACTCAAGTCCTTACCACGGGTTCACTGGCTCCTCCCCCTCTGATTACTGCTTGCTCTGCTTTGAAGATGCCTCTGGTACCCAGAGGGAGCAGTTAGCCTTGTTTCTGTGGAGACCTTTGGCTGGACTCTGCTGGCTTTCCCAGAGGTGATAGGCCAGGCTTCCCGCAGCCTCAGGCTTGGCACCACCTCCTCTCTGGTGGGTTCAGGACTCAGATGTCCAATCTGACTCGTGCCAGGGCCTCCCTGTCCCAGAGTGACCTTGTGGGCTGCCTTGTGGGCTATCCAGCAGACTGTCTTTTAATAGCCTTTGCTATTGGTGATTTTCATTCCAGATAGGAGCCAATGGGTTCCTGAAAGGGACTGCGTGGGCGGCTCTCAGCATCTCTGCTCCGGCCTGGGTCTGGCAGAGCTTTCCTCTGCAGTCTGGGTGAGGAGTGGTGACAAAGCCAGGCTGCCCCTGCTGTTGTGATAGTGAAAGCAGCCAAAGCTCTTATTACTGTAATACAGTATTCATCTGGGCTGGATGGAGACCTGGAATCATTCCTGAATTGGGGGACAGCTCTGCTAAGCTGTGGTAAGCCCCAGACAATGTTTAGAACCATGGCTGATAGAATTTAACACACCAGGAACATTTCACAGTGGAAAGCAGGTAAGGCACAGGCTCATAACTTGTCAAAGTGACGAGAATAACTGACTATTGAGTTCTCGACTCTAGGTTTTTTTTTTTTTTTTGTCTTTTTGAGGCAGGGTCTCCCTGCAGCCCTAGCTATCCTGGGACTCACTCTGTAGACCAGGCTGGTCTTGAACTCACAAAGATCTGCCTACCTCTGCCTTCCAAGTGCTAGGATTAAAGGCGTGAGCCACCACACCCGGCTGAGTTCTCGACTCTAAATGGTAAATTAACATCATTCCCCTCCCCAATGTTCAGGGCACATCACAGAAGAAGGGGCTGAATGAACGTAAGAGCTGTCAGATGAGGAGTGCTGTGAGATGCTGTATGTGGTCTGGCCACGGCACTCATGAATTCACAGAGGCTTTGGTTACCTGCACAAGACCAGCACAAGATCAAATTAGGGGGAGGCGTTCAGGAGGCCCCACCCTTAACTGAGGAGCCAATAACAGTTGATGGTTGCCAGAGGCGGGGGTGGGGGGTATTTTTCTTTGGGAGTTTGGCCACTGATAAGTTGTCTGTGCTCCAGTGGACAGTGCAATACCCACATCCATGCAGGCAGCCCTGATTGGGGGACATGAAGGTGGGAGGTGGGTACTGTGGTGGGGTCTAGCAAGTGTGGGAGAGAGTGGATACGATCCAGATACATCATATATATATATATATATATATATATATATGTATGAAATAATCAAAAAACATTTAAATAGTTTAGAGCAGTAGGGGCTGAGAGGTGCTTTGGAATCCGTCCATTCTCCTTTAGCCACACCCTTCCTTCACATGAAGGAGTCGAGCCAATTAAGGGCCAGCAAGCTTGCTCAGGCTTTAAGGAGATTTGTGGTGGAGCTGGAGCAAGAACCCAGGCCCATGCATAGGTTTACTGCCAGTTTCTGTTTCTTTCCTCCTTATTGACGAGATAAAATTCTCACACACATACACGAGCTAAACTAGGGAGCAATAAAGAAAACTGTGCAGTTATCTGTTGAATGATGGTACATAGAGGCAATAGTCTAGAAGGGACAAGACAGATTATTATGGCCTGGAAAGAGTGCCACAAAATGGAACATTCCTGTGTTCTCCGTTTTCTACATTTTTGGCAGTGAGGTTAACAGGCCAATAGCTATTTCTGGACGATGAATAATCCCAACAACATCCTGTCATCTACTCAACACAGTAACTGACCATCATCACAGTCACTAAGAATCAAAAGAAGACCGTGGGGGCTGGAGAGATGGCCTAGCGGTTAAGAGCACTGACTGCTCTTGCAGAGGACCTGGGTTCGATCCCCAGCACATACATGGCGGCTAAGAACCGTCTTTAACTCCAGTTCCAGGGGAATCCGACACCCTCTTCTGACCTCCGGGGCATTGCACAACACGGGTGCACAAACTACATGCAGACAGTACATTTATACACATAAAAAATAAATAAAATTTTTTAAAAAGTTAAAAAAAGAAGACTGTGATGAGTTCCCTCCCTTCAGTCGCTCACAGCCTAGGCAGTGAGGGGTCATACACAAAGATATTACTCAAAAGCTGGAGACAGGAGGATCACAAGTTCAAGGCCAACTTGGGTATCATAGTGAGCTCTAGGCCAGCCTTGGCTATGTGTGAAACCCTGTCTCAAAAAGATATTACCACTAACAAGTGATTCATTCAGATTCATGTCTATCTCCAAAGCAATCACCTGAGCCCTAATATGGAGTGAAATGAATCAGATAGGAGCTCAGAGCAGGAGTTTGAAGCACAGCATGGATTTACCTGGTAAAATGGGTCAGCTCCAAGCCATGAGCTCTTGTCTAAGGGAAAGTATATCTTTCTGTAGGAGAGCTGGAGTTGGTAAGAACTAGCTTCATGAGCATTCTTCGACTGGATTTGAGAAGCCTTGGAGAGCAGCGTTAGGTGAGCCTTTGATTTTATACTTGGCCTTGTGCTGACTTTGAGCTTAGCTAGGGAGTGGAGAGAAATGGGTATGGGGTAATGGAGAGGGGAGGGACCTCTCACACATCAGATATGAGTACCAGGTCCTGATGACTCAGAAGAAACTCCCTGAATACAAATAGAAGGTGCAGGTGTTTAATCACTTTCAATAAACTTACATTTTCTGCACTGCTTGGTTCACTGCTGCCTGTGAGAGCACCATGGAAGAAAACGTCCAGCCAGCCCCACGAAGGAAAATGAAATGGAAATAGTTAGAGGCAAAGCTTCTTTTGATCAACATTCTTATTTTGGCAAGGATTACAGAGGTGGCAGGTGCTGGGGGGAGTGAGTTGCTTAGTGGAAAGGATAGGAACTAGGAACAGAATCCTAGACGGTTGATCCGAACCCAGCAGCTGAATCAGGCTTTCAGTTCTGAGATTTGTCCAAGGTCTGAGGGCCGAGGAGCCTTTGCATTAGTGTCTGTAGGTTGCTGGCCAAATACGTGAATAATACTGCATCTTCCATTTTGCTCTAATTTTCTTAAAATCAAAGGGAAATAGGCAAGTTAAGTTTATAACTTTTTTTGGTCTAAGGAGGGTCTGCAGGTGTTGGATTCATGGAGAGGTAGGACAAGGTAATCAAGTTGCCACAAAAATACCTGAGGAAAGCAACTTAAGGAAGGAAAAGTGTTGGCTCATTGTTCAAGAAGGAATCCAGGCCATCATGGATGGGGAGACACAGGGCAGAAGTGGAAGGCGGCTGGATACACTGTTTCCACAGTCAGGAAGCAAAGGGAGATGCATGCTGGTCCTCAGGGCTTTTTCCTTTTTTATTTTCTGTTCACTCTGTGACTCCATCCCACAGGATACTGCTGCTCACATTCAGAATGGGTCTTCTCTCCTCAGTTAAACTTCTTTGGAGACACTTTCACAGACACACTTAGGTGATTCTAATTCTGGTCAAGTTGACGAAGAACTCGAAGGCTTTCCTGAACTTTGTGCTTCTGTCATTGGCCAAGATGTTGAAACTGGCATTAATCCTAGCACTTGGGAGGCAGAGGCAGGCGGATCTCTGTGAGTTCAAGGCCAGCCTGGTCTACAGAGTAAGTTCCAGGACAGCTGGGGCTACAGGGGGACCCTGTCTTGAAAAGACCAAAAAAAAAAAATGTTTCCTTGTTTAATATTTTTCCATCTTGGTCCTTCCTAAGGCCTGTTGTTCATCAGGTCCATGCACGAATCTCATGCTCTACGGCATCATGTCTATACCATGGCCCAGTGTACATTTTCTCATTCATTGTCTTGTTTTTGGTTCAGTGGTCACATGTGATGATCATGTAACTCTTCTCTAGGCAGAAAAACAAATGGAAGGAAACTCTTTCGCTTCAGGTGTTGCATTGCTCCTAAATGACTTGGCCTGTTCTAGGTTCACAACAGATGTCCAATAAACAATTTTTGCTTTGGCTTATGGTCTTTTCTTCTAAATCATTCTATGGACAATTTTATCACTAAATAAATGCCGATAAGCAGTTGCCATCAGTAACTATGGTGTGATCCCTTCTTATGCACCATCCCATTTAACCTTAAAAGGCATAGTGTTTTATTCTGCTGATTTATTCCTAGGTCCCATGCTTTCCAGATGTGTAGAAAGGTGTCTCTCAGTCCAGGAGCTAATTAGTGTCTGCCTGGTTTAGAGGTATCTGGCTCATACTCTTTATCACAACAGAACATGATGCAAAGGCCAAAAAGGTAACATCCCTTCTGCCTTCTTCAGCTCATGGCTCAGGAAAGGAGGGAGGCCTCTTGTCTCTTTGTGGAAGAAACACCAGGATAAGCTCTGATTACCTGGATCCTGAGTGTGTGACAGGGAAGACACACGTTATTCTGCCAAGGGCTACCATGACTGTATCTGGGAAAGGAGCCCGAGTCTCTCTTTATGGAGGGCTTTACATGGACCAGGAAGCAGGGTTCATTGGCATCCCATATAATGTTTTCTGGGTTCAAGAGAGTTTCCTGTAGCTGAATGAGATGGAATTGATCCACACCTCAGGGATGCTTCAATTCCATGCTGACCGAGCCTGTGTACAAAGTGGACCTCCTGACAGAACTATGTCTTAAGAGGGGCACAGTCACAGGCACCCCCCACCCAGAGCAGGGTGATACTTTTGGCTATGTTGCCATCGAAACAAGCTCATGATCCTCTGGTCTTTGGCAGGTGGATTGGAAGGTTGTTGGGGTGTATGTAGCTCATATTCAAGAACAGAAGAGCACAGTGTTGAGTGGCATGATCACCTGTCTGTCCCCACAGATGTAGCCTCCACCCAATTCTAGCATAAGACCTACTTCTACTGTGCTGGTTTGCAGTTAAGTACACAGGTCTCTGATGATTGCTGAAGCTTATCTCTTTCTCCAAAGATTCATCACTCACAGGACACACCCAGCAAAATCTAGTGTGCTTGGGGGCTGGAGAGATGGCTCAGTGGTTAAGAATACTGGCTGTTCTTCTCCAGGACCCAGGTTCAGTTCCCACCACCCATATAGTAACTAACAACAATCCATAACTCCAGTTCCAAGTGATCCGGTGCCATCTTCTGGCCTCCCAGGGCATTGCAAGCACCTGGTGCACTTCTTTTCATATAGGCAAAACACTTGTACACATAAAATAAAAATAAATTTTAAAAATTAAAAATATTAGTGTACTGGTCAAAGGCAAGAAGTTGTATTGTTGTTCTTGTCTGTTATGATTTAAATGACCTGACAGTCATCTTCCAGTTTTTCATAATGAACCTAGTAAGTAGATGTTAAGTGACACACACACACACACACACACACACAAACACACATACACACATGTGCACACACATGCACACACATGCACACACATGCACACACATACACACATGCACACACATACATACATACACACACACAACACATGTTTGGGGAATGTATGTTTTCTACACCTAGCTTACAGATTTACTGAGGAGATGATACCAGGCACAGTAAAATGGGACTCAAGGGCTGAGGAAATGTTCATTAAGCAAGGTGCTTGCTGTGTAGGGTGTGGACCCCTAGCACACCCATGTTACAAAAACAAAAGTTGGCCATGACACAAGCCTGCAATCCCAACACTGGATAGGCAGAGGCAGGAGGGTCCCTGGGGCTTGCAAGCCAGTCAGGTTAGCGAAGTCAGCGAGTTCCAGGTTCAGGGAGAGACCCTGCCTCAAAGAATAAGATGAAGCATGATTGAACAGGACACTTGATATGACCTCTAGCCTCCACACACATGTGCATGTGTACCTGTACACGTGTATATATACTCATACACACATACAGAGAAAGAGAGAGAAATGCAAACAATATGCACATTAATGCACCATGCACTGCTCTAAGCCTTTACATACTATTCTTATAATATTCTCTAAGAACATGTGGCATTATCACCTACTTTTCACGGGTGAGGAAACAGAGCCCAGGTTCAAATGTGTGCCTATATCTGGGATAAAGATATAAAGAGAGATAAAGATAACAGTAAACACAAATCTGCCAAGTTTGGCTCCAGACAAGGAAGGAGCAGCCAAGGAGGGAGGGAAGAGGCAGAGCACGTGCCACCCAACGGTCAAATAAAGCTACTGCAGAATGGATCCCATGATGCTTCAGGATTTACCACTGAGACCTCAAGGGAAAGGCAATTTGTCAGCAAAGTCACTTCTAGGAGTAGAGACGGGGATGGAGTCCTCGGTTTACTGTTTCCCATTGGACTCTTTTACCACATGATTGAAGTCGTCATTCTAGGTTTTAAGGTGATGGATAGATCCATGATGAACTAGAAACCAAGCCAATGTTAAAAACAGAACAAAAAACAAAAACTTAACCGTTTTGTGGGAGGTGAGGCTTTACTGGAGGAACTTGCTCCTTGCTTTATGATAGCTCCTGAGGTGACTGGACTCAGCCAACCTGCTTTTGCTCAGGACCTGCCTTGTAGCTGCAGGAAGAAAGTAGCTGTGCCTGGGCTCACCTTGACAGCTTCTTCACCCCCAAGTATGAGAGCAGATACTGCTGTCCACTGAGACTGCAGCTTGGAGCATCAGCCAGAACACCTACAGCTGGCTTCTCAAATGGGAATATTAAAAAAAAAAATCTGTGGACACACTTTGAAACCACCACAGAGATCGTCCTAGTAACTACTCTGGTTTAAATTAACAGTTAGGAGACCGGCAGGACATAGAGAAGATATGTGTGACTTTGTGTTTTAGGAAGGAAAAGCAGGTGCTTGGGCCAGAAGAGCAAGGCAGAGAGGGTAGAGAGACTGAGTACTAGACCAGATATCCAGAAGCCGGACCCTGCCTGGCCGGCTGGTGCCATAGAGAGACTGGGTACTAGACCAGATAACCAGAAGACGGACCCTGCCTGGCCGGTTGGTGCCATAGAGAGACTGGGTACTAGACCAGATAACCAGAAGGCGGACCCTGCCTGGCCGGCTGGTGCCATAGAGAGACTGGGTACTAGACCAGATAACCAGAAGCTGGACCCTGCCTGGCCGGCTGGTGCCATAGAGAAAAGTCATCTAACTGGAGAGGTTGGGAAAGATAAGGTCTCAGATCTCACGTTTTCAATGCTGTGGTTCTGTGGTTTTGAAGATTAGCACATTTAGTGTCCTCTAAAGCCCTCGACCACTGTCTGTCATGCTGACCTTCCCAAGTCCTGTGACTTGCTTGAATAGGGGTCTGATCCTGATCTTATGCTTTGGAGGGCTGAGGGGCCTGAGGTAGGGGTAGGATGGGGAAACAGCAAGAGAGGCTGGGCAGGAAGGAGACTCACGAGGAGGGATATGCTTGCAAGTCAGAGATAGGGGGAAACATCTGAAAGAAGATTCTGGGGTTACTGGAGCTCAGCGAGGTCTTGCCTAACATCTTGGCAAGTCAAGGAATATTGCATTATGTGTAGTGCTGACCACTGTTATTTGGAAAGTTCTCTGCTTTTCCTTTGTATTCACGGTTCCCCTTCTTCCTGGTAACCATGTGACAACATTAAGTTAAACATTCCAATGGAGTGTAATATACAAATAGAAGCAGGTAAAAGATGTTACCTGGTCTATGCTTGGTGACCTCTACCTTCTGCCCTGGAAGAGGGGTGCCTTCTGAGACAGTGAATCTGCTCAGCATCCCTTCCCATTCCTAGAAGGGAAATGAGGGAATGGCAGTTGCTGGCTTTCTCTTCTCTCAGTTCCTTTACAAAGGAAAAGATGAAAAGACAGAGGTAGAGGGCCACAACATCCTCCTTGAACAGAGGCAGAATTAATACTGGCTGTTCCATCCCACTCTAAGCAGTGGGAATCACCACAGGGGACCTGGGACTCACCTTGTGTCCTTAAACATGCACTGGGCCATTCTGGGCTTTTGATTCAGGCCTGAGGGCATCATATGGAGAAGCGCAAGGTTGGGAATCCCAGAGAAAAAAGGAGTGAAGACTGGCCCGTCCTCAGGGATCAAGACAAAGCACGGAAATGTTGGGATGGGTTTATCGTTCGGGTGTGTGTGCTTGGGGATCTGTCTCCTGCCAAAACCAAGGTCGTTTCTGCATATTTGTTTGCTGAATATGAAATAATCCAAAGATTACGCTACAAATTTGTTGAACTTGAAATGAATTTAACTCAGCAGAGGAGAAAACAAGTATTGAATGTCCTCAGAATTAAATACTTAGTCCTAAAATGTGGGATTTCTCCTTGCTAAAACCTAATCTTGCATGTACATACAAATGGGTACTGTTTACATGTATGTCTGCTGCAGCTTGACCCTAGTCACTTTATCTAACAGCACTCCTCACCTCAGCCTTTCCACATTCCTTGGGCTGCAGGCCTGAACTGAATTTCCAGAAGGAGAGTACTTCTGATGTGGTCCTTGTCAAAAGCCTTATCAAGGTCCCTATGAATGTTTCTTTTTTAGAAATCAGGATTGCCTTCAGTTGGCCCTTATTTTGGGGTTTGGGAAGGTGTACAGTCTGGGAAGAATTACCAGACATGCCTTGTTTTGAACACAAGCCACATTCCTGAAAAGTTGGATATAAACAGGATTTTGGTGTGTTGAATCATATTTTGAATGTACTGAAAAGATTTGCTATTTAAAGATTCCCTGTACCAGATCCTTTAGTAGTGTTGGCTGCCCGTTCAATGATTTATGACTTTGGTAAGTGGATGGAACTCTTTTAAAATACCAAATGTTATTTTAAATGTACTGTGTGGGACTTGTTATTTAAAACCATCTAGAAAAGTTCTTTTGAAAAGAACTATACTAATGTGGATGAGTACTTCATGATTTATGAACAGCTGGTGGTTAGGTAAGTTCAGACATTGCTTGAAGTGGGATGTACCCTCAGTTCTGCTTTGGAGAAAAAGATGAGCTTTGCTAATATTCACAGGTGAGGATAAGGAGCTTGTGAATTTTGTTGACTCGAAGGGGCTTGGGAAGAACAGAAATGCTATAGCTTTCCATTTTGTTAGGACAAAAGATCCCAGGGAACCTAATCTGACTACTTTTTATATTATGACAGGGGTGAAAATGAGGGGAAATTTAAAAAATTAATGTTACCTGAAACTAACATTATGCCTAACTGTTACAGTTATGCTTATAAGACAGTTCTAGCTCTACTAAATTTGTTTTTTTCCCTCTTTTATTTGTTTATTTTTATTTTTATTTTTTTTTTGGTCTTTTCGAGACAGGGTCTCCCTGTAGCCCCATCTACAATATAATAACGCAGTTGTTTTCAGATAACATTGATGTTACTCAGTTTGCTGTACAATTAGGTAATTGGTGCATTTTTTTGAAGTGAGCCAAATTATTAAGCATAAGCAATGAATATAAGTAACATTCATGTAAAACCAATTTGCAAGTATCTATGTCCAAATTTTGAACAACCCAAGTTTCCCATAGTCCAGTTGGAGATGCTTGTATGCACAGGCATGTTGATCAATTAGGAGTCCAGTCTATATTGCTATAGTCTCATGATTCACCCCAATCTCTCTGCAGCCCTTACATTCTACCATGCCTCCTCTTCTGCAAGTTGTTCCCTAGGCTTTGGGAAAGGGGCACAAGTGGGTGAGAAGAAAACAGTCTACTTTCTTTGGAGTTGTCATTTTGGACTCTAGTCTGTTCAGGTTGTTTCCCTTCACGAGTTGACAGCTTATCCAGTGATACCTTTTTAGTCATACTAACAAAGCACAAGCAATTGGATGTACAGACATTTAAGCAGTATTAATTATTATGGCAAGCTAAGCTGTGAGCATAGACACAGATGCTTGGATGGTATGCTAATCCACAAACTGTGGTTTCTCTATAAAGGGCGACAAATTCTTATTGTGGTTTATAACATCTCCTAACCACTAGAGGACATAAGCTTGTGGCATCTGCTGTGAGTTATTCTTCCAAGGAGAGAGATAATAGCCAATTAGATTTGGGATATCTATAGACACATGGCTGCCACTGTTGCACAGTATCTCTAGGCTGTTGAGGTGTAGCTGATACTGATGGAGGAAACTTGCTTATCTCAAGGAGACCAATATTTTGCTGTATTGCTTTAGTGGCCTTTGGTAACACTCTCTGGCATTTCAGAGGCCAGTTGTACATTAGCAAGTGACGTCTCATAATATTTTTTCATGCTCACACCAGGTCTTCGACAACAGGGACTTACTGCCTTTCTCCTTGCATATATCCCACTTATAGGCAAAAGGCCTTTATAATTTTTGGGGGGTTTGAATCCCCTAGCCAACATCTCCTAGGCAGAATAATTCATTGCTGATATCAGAGCTCTCCTGTATTAATATATTTTGCTTAATTACACAGCTTATAAAGACTTTACTATTGTATTTGGCTCTAAATAGAGAATTATCCTTTCACATTTCCTATGTCTATCAGTCAATTAAAAAAAGGGTAGTTATACTTGTTTTATAAGAAATTACCACTATAATAGTTGGGTGATAAAGTGTACAAACACTTCTAAAGCAGAAAGACTCTCAATGATTACCTGCTCCCATTCTATTGACATACAAAGCTGCTGATCAATACTGTCTCTCAATAGTGCACGTGACTCCTGAAGTACATGGAGTGTTCCTCCAAGATCTCCAGTTCTGGAATGTGCAGAGTTGTCCAGAAAGCTTTAGATTCTGATAGGCTGATGCCAAGAATGATGCTTTCTTATTTTTGTCAGAGAGCTAATGCAAGTGACATTAACAGAGTCCATGTTCTCCTTGATAGAAATCAAATTATGGGCTGGAAAGATGACTCAGTGGGTAAAAAGTACTTGCCACACAAGTGCAAGGACTGGAGTTTGGATCCCTAGGACCAACATAAAATCTGGGTGGGTGTGATAGCCTGACTGTAGTCCAGAGTGTGGGAGGCAGAGACAAGGAAGCCAGACTGGTTATTGATCTCCAAGTTCAGTGAGAGATTGAGCCTCCATAAATAAAGTGGAGTGTGATCCATTAGGATACCCAGTGTCAACCTCTGTCCCCCCCTCATGCTTCCACACATGAAAACATATATGCATACATGCACACACACACCAATACACATACACATACAAGTCAAATTATTATGAGTAATACTACTGATGTTGGACACCCTCGTTAGTTGTTCTCTGTCTTATTTCTTGAGACAGGGTATCTCACTGAACCTGGAGCTTACTGATGTTGTGAGACTGGCTGGCGGGCAAGCCTCAGGGCTTAACTTCTTTCTACCTTCCCAGTGGTGAAATTTGCCACCGTACCCAGCTTTTTTTCTTATGTGGGTTCTGGAGGTTCTAACTCAGGATCTCATGCTTGTGCAGCAAGCACTGTACTGAGTTGTCCCCACAGCTCTTCTCTGTCCTTCTATAGGTGCATGTATCACATGTGCATGGGTATTTGGAAAACAATATTTGTGACTAAATAAGTCAAAGGCATAATAAGTAAAAACCATGAGTGTTTGCATTTTCCTTGTTATTTTTTAAGACTTGAATAAATTATTTCTCAAAGGATTTTATATTCTTAGTCACAAAACTGGGCAGAGAAAGACCTTTTCCTTGACTTGTCTCTAAAGCTTTTGGGCTTTGTGCACATGCTTTGGCTCCAATCTCTTCAGATAAAACCATATGAGTGGGGGCTGGAGAGATGGCCTAGCAGTTAAGAGCACTGACCGCTCTTGCAGAGGACCCGGGTTCGATCCCCAGCACCCACATGGCGGCCGAGAACCATCTGAATACTCCAATTCCAGGAGAACTCCAGTTCCAGGAGAATCCAACACCCTCTTCTGACCTCCGTGGCATTGCATGACATGGGTGCACAAACTTGCATGCAGACAGTACATTCATACACATACAGAAATAAATAAAATTAATTAAAAATTAAAAAAAAACATATGAGTGACAAAATTCCTAGGGCTGGTAGGATGGCCCAGTGGGTAGAGGTGCATGCCATCTGTCTTGATGGCCTCAATTTGATCTCCAGAACTAACATGGTAGAGAATCACCTCCCACAAGTTTTCTTTTCTTTTTTTTTTTTTTTTTNTTGAGGTTTTTTTTTTTTTTAGCTTTATTAGGGTTTTGGGGGGGGCAGTTGAGACAAGGTCTCCCTGTAGCCCCAGCTGGCCAGGAATGCACTATGTAGACCAAGCTGCCCTGGAACTTAATATGTAGCCAAGATTGGCTTTGAACTCCTGATCCTCATGCCTCTACCTCGCAAATTCTGGAATTACAGATATATGCCACCACGCCTGGCTTGTTTTTTTTGTTTGTTTGTTTTTTGGTGTTTTCGAGATAGGGTCTCCCTGTAGCCCCAGCTGTCCTGGAACTCACTCTGTAGACCAGGCTGGCCTTGAACTCACAAAGATCTGCCTGCCTCTGCCTCCCAAGTGCTAGGATTAAAGGCGTGCGCCACCATGCCCGGCTACAAGTTTTCATTTGACCTCCACATGCATGCTTTTATTGCCCCCTATCTGATAAATAAATGTAAAAAAATTTTAATATATTTTGGGGGGCTGGCGAGACTTGCTACCAAGCTTGCCAATCTGAGTTTGAACTCCAGAATGCACATGGTAGAAGGACAGAGCTGATTTTCACACAAATAAATAAATGTAAAAAAGCTTTTTAAATTCTTAGGTGGATCAGCATTCTACTGTTAGAATTAATTATAGGGAGCTTCTTTTGCCTATCTAGTGCTGTCTACTTTTCGTTTTATTACTCCATCTCTACTACTGCCCATTAAAATCTTGCCTGCCCTTCAAGAACCTGGTCAGACTGGTCTCTCTCTCTCTCTCTGAAGCTTTTGCTGCTCGTTCCTGCTTAAAAAGATTTCTCCCTTTTTAATTTTGTTCATTCTAAGAGTGGATCCAGTGCTTGGTTGCCTGTGTTATCTGGACCATTGTGAAGTCCGTGCATATGGGATTCCTGCATGCCTGACATGTAATATCTTCCATTGCTACAGTCTGTTTGTTAAAATGAATGAACCAATGCTGAGGCACTGTCATTATTAACTGAAGTCCACAGCTTACTCTGACTTCCTCAGTTTCCCCCTGATGTCCTAGTCTATTCCAGTCCTATCCAGCATAGCACACACTACATCTCTTTGGTCATCAATCTCTTTACTCTCCCTTAGCTGTGATAGTGTCTCAGGCTTTTCTTGGTTTTGATGACCCCGACAGTTCTGAGAATTATGTTGGAAGTTTTGTTGAATATCCCTCTTTTAGTTTTTGTCTGATGATTTCCTCATGAACAGACAAGGGTATTGGTTTGTGGGGAGGGACCGCAGAACTCAAGTGCAGTCTCATCACCTCCTATCAAGGGCACACAGTGTCAGTATGACTTTTCAGCGCTGATGTTTAACCCTGATTGGTGGCTTTCAGGAATGTTTAGCAGATTTCTCCACTGAAAATTTACTCTCTTTCTCTTTCCAATATTTATGCTGCACTCTGGAAGAAAGTTACTCTGTACCACTTAAGGAGTTGGATGAGGGGTGATGGTTAGACTTCACCTCCTTGAAAGCAGATTAGCTACATAAATTATTTGGAAGTACAAAAGACCAAAAAAAATTATTTGGAAGTCTTTGTATGGGAAATTATCTGTTCTCCTTCATTTGTTTATTCAGTCACATATTAAAATCAGCATGGACTCATGCATATTTATTTTATACTCTGAGTTATAATCTACTACTTTATTTATTTTGCTGCTCAAATTTTTTTCTAGCTTTGGTTACTGGAGAGCTTTTGTCTCTTCAATGCATTTTATTTCTCTGTGTCTCTCTCCTTCTCTCTGTGTCCCTCTGTCCCTGTGTCTCTGTGTTTTTGTATCTTTGTGTCTGTCTCTGCCTCTCTGTCTCTGTTTCTCTCTTTTTCTCTCTTTCTGTGTATGTGTGTGCACACATATGTGTGTGTTTTCTTCATTTTTGGTACTAACAGAAACTGCAAGTTCAGCTTGTGTATTTCTTGAACTAGTTTAGAGTCAGCCATTTTCCCCCAAGGAACCCACATTCCTTTTACTGGAAAATGGATTAGAAAGCAAGAGTTGGGCATACTTTGTTCATTGTTCCTGGATGCTCATTGATAAAATGTTGTTGCTTATAAACCCCCTCCACTGATAGAGCGAGGATTATATGGAGATGTGTCGTAGTAACTTATATATTTACAACCAGCTATAACTATTTCCACATGTAACTAGCTAGTCCCCTATTAATCTAGGTCTGGGTTCATACTGATATCTCCATATCTAATCCATTGTCACATGATCATCTACTTGGAAGAAACTAATGAAGTAATGCATAGTCTCAGATACCACTCCAGAGCAAATGAATCAAGATGTACATTGAATTTGTACATTTTTAAAAGCAAACAGATGAAAGTTATTGAATGTCTTTCTCAATTTAATGTTGGAATTAATGTTGGCAATATGAAAACATTAACTGACATCAAAAATATAAATTTACTTTGTCGTTGCCATTTGAGTTAGTATTTACTTCAGTAAAATGTTGTTACTTGTCTTGCTAATTTTAATTCCAGGAGTGTATACCCTAATAGAGTTGGAAATTCTTGTATGAGATGATTATTGACTATGTGATTTGGAGCTCTAAATAAAGACAGAAGCACTGCAAAAACACAAAATTAGCTGTGCAGACTGTGTTCACTATGTTTGTGATTCCTGCTTCATTCATTTTCTCCTTTTCTTTCTGTTTGTTTCCTTGCATTATTGTGGAACGCAGGATCCAGTTCCAACACCGACTTCTGAAATGATCCTGGTTCCCAGAATGCCCTTGGTGCTGCTCCTGCTGCTGCCTGTCTTGGGGTCTGCAAAAGCTCAGGTTAATCCAGGTAACATTGACATGGCCAGATGGTTGCTGAAGGCCACTGCCTGTCCACGTCTGTCAGAGTTAATTTCAGAGAAAGCTGTGCCAAAGGGATCCAGAAAGTCACGTGTTTTCACCTCCATGGTGAAACGTGGCCAAGCCAAAACCAGAAGAAAATGTACATTCCTTCTCCATGTATAACATACTGGATATAGTACAAAAGTTTTTCGCTAGAGCAAAGCAAACAAAGTACATTTAAAAAAAATAGAAGATAGAAGGAACAGCCATTTGCTGCTGTGTGTTTTGGGAAAATTGAAAGGACAGAACTTTTAGATGTGGCAGAGAACTATTAATAGTTGGTTTATCGGGGGCTGGAGAGATGGCCTAGCGGTTAAGAGCGCCGACCGCTCTTACAGAGGACCCGGGTTCGATCCCCAGCACCCACATGGCGGCTGAGAACCGTCTGAAGCTCCAATTCCAGGAGAACTTCAGTTCCAGGGGAATCCGAGACCCTCTTCTGACCTCCGCGGCGTTGCACGACACGGGTGCACAGACTTGCATGCAGACAGTACATTCATACACATACAGAAATAAACAAAATAAATAAATAAATTAATTAAAAAAATAGTTGGTTTATCAATTGTTTCTGGCTACCTTGGGCTTGGATTTTATTTGGATGTCACGATATGTTTTGGGGATACTGGTTCTGTGGTATCCCAGGACCCTGGTGGGTGCTTTTCTCATAGGGTGTGATTGTGCTCAAAATAGAGGGGCAAAATGAATCAGTGTGTGTGTGTGTGTGTGTGTGTGTGTGTGTGTGTTGCTGAATTTCATATGTCTTTAAACTTTAACCTGAAGTATATGATCTTACTATTTGTCAATCCACATTAAGGTTGTTTAACAACTTTTCAATTGCTTAGTAACTTAAAATGAGTTTATTTTGCTAATGAGCTTGTAGTTTGATGGTTTATTCTGGGCTTGGTTTGACTGTTTTTCTGGTCTGTTGTGGTGTCTTTGTCTGACTAGGAGTCAGCTGATTTTTGGCTCCTGTAGGATGATGACCTTGGCTCTGATGACGGGCAGCTTGGATGTGTTCTGCTTCCTCTCTCAGCAGAGTAAGGGGATTTTTTCATGAAAACTGTACAGAAGCAAAACAGAAATAGGAATGTACAAGCATGTTTTAAGCCACTGTTCAAAGAATATTCATTCAGGCCTCACTGGTGGAGATGAGGGGATCGGGGTTGTAGCTGCATTGTAGAGTACTTGTCTACTAAGACCCTGGGTTCAATCCCCTGAAAAACAGACACAGACACACAGACACACAGACACACAGACACACAGACACACACACACACACACACACACACCTGACTTGTACACAGAGTCAGAAAGAACAAAAAAAATCATACTGGAGATAGGTGAAGAATTTGAGTTATTTTTTTCCCATTCTTCCACAAATATAAACATATAAAAGTTAATATAGCTTATATTTTCTTTTTTTTAATTTAATTTTATTTATTTCTGTATGTGTATCAATGTACTGTCTGCATGCAGGTGTGTGCACCCGTGTCGTGCAATGCCACGGAGGTCAGAAGAGGGTCTCGGATTCCCCTGGAGCTGGAGTTCTCCTGGAATTGGAGTTTCAGATGGCTCTCGGCCACCATGTGGGTGCTGGGGATCGAACCCGGGTCCTCTGTAAGAGCGGTCGGTGCTCTTAACCGCTAGGCCATCTCTCCAGCCCAGCTTATATTTTCAATTTGATGGATTTAACAGACTCAATACATCCATTCAGGCAGGTCCAACCTGCAGCAGAGGATAGTTATGAATGTGGCCCAATACAACACTGTAAACTGACTAAAAATATGAAATTTTTCTTTAGGCAGTCTTTTGCGTTGTCAATCTGATCATGTGGTTCTGGAGCATGAAGTTTGTGGATGACAACATTGTGTTGCAATGTCAGAATGTTGGCCATCGCTGGCGGCGAACTGCACTTTACCTATAAAAAACAGAGGAATCATGGATCCCCTTTCCCATTCCACTCCATTGGTAGCCATTGTGTTGCTTTCTAGTAAGAAAGATTAGTTTTGCCTGTTTTTCACTTTATATAAATGGAAACATATGATACATAAGTACAATGTCTTTCTTCTTTGAACATTATGCATATGGTATTTATTCCACGTTTGCACCCAGTTGTTGACTGCTGATCCTCTTTGTTGTATATATTACTTTGTTTGAATACTTCATTTACACAGTCTACTGTGGATAGGAATTTGGATAGTTTCAACTTTGGGGCTGTTATGAGTAAATCATCTATACTCTTGCATAGAATATGTGACAAAGATGCATACTCAATCTTTTTGAGTTTATAACCCAAAGCAGAATTTCTGGGTCACTTATAACATATCATTTACTGTTCTTCAGGATGCTGAAGAGTTTTCCAAAGTGATTTTATCCATTAACCCACCCACAATAGCATATAGAGTTTGTTTGTTTCAACTATCTGTTTTTACATTGTTCAGGATACTTTCATCTTGTCTTCTCTTAGCATTGTGAAAATGATCACTCCTCCTTCACAATAATTCCACATGTACTGGCTATTCCTTAGTAGGAAAAAAGAGCAGATCTCCTTTAAAATAGCCTAGCGGTTAAGAGCGCCGACCGCTCTTACAGAGGACCCGGGTTCGATCCCCAGCACCCACATGGCGGCCGAGAACCGTCTGAAACTCCAATTCCAGGAGAACTCCAGTTCCAGGGGAATCCGACACCCTCTTCTGACCTCCGCGGCATTGCACGACACGGTGCACAAACCTTGCATGCAGACAGTACATTCAGACACATACAGAAATAAATAAAATTAAAAAAAAATTAGAAAAATAGAAGAGCTTTTTGGCTGAGTGACTTCATTGCATTTTTCCATTTTCTTATATATTTATCTGGGGCATCTCAGATCTTAATTTAAACACCATTCTTTCATTTTTCTGCTAGGTGTTCCTCTTGTCCTGTAGTTCAAGTTTGATTGCCTCTTACTACATTCTTTCTGCTCTGAGCTTCAAGGAAGGGGGACAGGACTACATATACTGGTAGGATGTCTAGGTGCAAGGTATGTTTGTACAGAATGGTGTACCATGAGGGCATTTAAGCAGTTACACTGGGAGAACCCGTTTCCTGTGCTGGAATGCATGCTGTAGCCTCAAGCAGTCCTCAAGCTGTCTGAAGTCATCTTAATTTCACCCCTTATTCAGCTGCTAGGTATTTCTGTCAGCTCTTTTTGCTAGGACAAGAGAAAGAGATGTCTTGATTTTAAGAAGACCATCCTAGGAACATGGACATAGAGATAGAAAGTTAAAACAGAGAAGAACTTTCCATTCATCACCAGTGTGAAAGGGGTTAATCAGGAAGCTTGGAGACCATAAAGCTTACCATTGCTTAATGTAGAGCAGGTATTTAGCAAGTGCATGTTGATTTAAGGCTGGCTCTTCAGGAGTCCCTACTGACAGTCTACTAAAAGACTGAAGCAACAGAAAGCACTGACAGTAACTGAAAGTGCTCAAAGACTGAATACATTCTAGGTCAATTAGGTCTTCCACACAGGATGGTCACATTGTATAACAGAGAGATTTGGGGCGTAAGCAAATATAATATAACCAACTGTTAAAATATTGCAATGAATTTGAATTGATTATTGAATATAACATATTGGTTGGAAAATAGTGACTGTGCTAAGCATCAAATTCAATTAATAATATGAAATGAAGCAAACATATTCAAGTCACGGTTGAAGAATTCATGTCTATAGATCAATGAGTGTTCAGTAGTAGTGTGACTCAGTGGGTAATAGAGATTCTGAATATGTCAAAATATTAATCCAGAAAAATCAACAGATATCAAAAGCAAATAACTAATCTTCCTGATAATGAAAGAACTTCTATGTTTTGTGTCTGTAAATCTCCCATAGGTGCCATCCGTAGAGACTACAGAGCAGTGTGGTGTAAGGTGAACAGCTGGTCAGGGAACAAGGGCAACGGTGCTGCTGGCTCATTGTTCCAAAGCAAGGCTTCTTAAATTTTTTCCCCTCCCAGACCCTTTTCATTAAAGAAATATTTGCATGATCCCTGGACTGTAGGTATATAGAATAGACACACAGATTAAAGATTTACTGACAGTAAATCATAAAGCAACTGATTTTAAGACATTATTTGGTAAACATATAATTTTAGCTTGTATTAAAGATGAAAGCAAATTTGCATGCGAATGAGGTGGATGTCCTTGTTTATTTTTACATAAAAAAATAAAAAATCTTGACGAGCAATCTGATAGTGCAGCAACACAAAGCATCTGCATGTTTTTTTTTCAGAGGTAGACTGATATTTATGTTTTGATTTGATAATTATCAATGTTGAGGGGGCTGGAGAGATGGCATGCGGGTAAGGCGCCGACCGCTCTTGCATAGACCCGGGTTCGATCCCCAACACCCACATGGCGGCTGAAACCGTCTGAAACTCCAATTCCAGGAGAACTCCAGTTCCAGGGGAATCCGACGCCCTCTTCTGACCTCCGCGGCATTGCACGACACGGGTGCACAAACCTACATGCAGACAGTACACTCATACACATACAAAAATAAATAAAATTAAAAAAAATTATCAATGTTGAGAATACCACTTTGCCTAAATATCTAGTACAAAATGGTAGAAGTTCATTTAGGGCTGTCCTATTTACTTTTTGTTGCTGTAGTGACACATTGATCCAAAACCAACTTGGGGAGGAAGGGATTTCTTTGGTTTCCAGGTTACAGTCCATTGTCAAGGGGAGCCAAGGTAGAAACTCAAGGCAGGAACCTGAAGGCAGGATTGAAGTGGAGACCATGGAATAAAGCTGCCTACTGGCTGGCTTGCACTGGCTTGCACTGGCTTGCACTGGCTTGCTCAGCTACTTTTTTTATATAGTCCAACTCCATCTGCTTGGGAGCTACACTGCCTGCAATGGGCTGAGTTCTCTCATATCACTTAGGAATTAAGAAAATGCCATAGACATGCCCACAGGCCAATATGATGGAGACAATTCCTCAACTGAGATTTCCCTCTTCCCAGGTATGTTTAGGTTGTGTCAAGTTGACAAAAACTTGAACCAGCATAGAGCTGTTACAGAAATTGCTGAGAATTCTGTCCTAAGCCCAAGCCCAAATTCACATATTGATTGCTTTGTGAAACTGAAGTCATCAACTCAAACAGCAATTAAAAAATTGAATATTCTAACATAATGCAATCTAAAGTAATTTGATGCTTACATATTGAGGAGTGATGGTGGGAAAATATTGAGGCATTTTATCCCCATAACTAAACCATTATGTTTGTAGATCAGCAGAAATCATTTCACTACAGTAAAAACCCTGCAGTTCATAACATACAACAGTCTGGAATCCAAGCTTGATCATTTCAGGCAGCGTTAGCATTCGTTGGCATTGGGTACCTCAGCACACTGAGAGCAAATGTGTTCAGAACCAAGGTTTCAGTGACGCTTCTCCCTGCAACATGGCTGAGTGTTGTCAGAAGCACTTCAAATTCATTATGCATTGGGTTTTGAATTAATATTTGGTCATTGGACTTCCAGAAACTTTTTTTTTCTATATGCATGCACATAAAATTTAAAAAACAACAAGGGACTTGAGAGATGGCTCAGTGATAACGAGCTCTGGCTGCTCTTGCAGAGGACTCAGGTTCATTCCCAGCACTTACATGGCGACTAACAACTGTCTGTAACTCCAGTTGCAGGGGATCCAGTGTCCTCTTCTGACCTCTGTGGACATAAATATACAGGTACATTTACTGTACATGCAGGCAGTAACCTCATACACATAAAATAATAAATAAAATATTTTAAAATAAAATAAATAACAAAATATTTAAATTTAATGAAAGATTCCCCTGGATGTTTTGAAGTTCATCTAGGAAAAAATATTTAGCTTTATTATATGTTCATTTATTTATTTGGCTCAGAATTATAAGTCTAGTTACACTTCTGGCTTGGCCATAAATTAGTTCCATGACTGTAGTTATGTTCAGCTAGTTGGTAAATGTCTCTTCGTCCTCCCTTATCTTTGCACTTTTACAGTACGATTAAGTTGAATTAGGTAACCTTTGAGACGCTTTCTATTGCAAAATTGCTCTGATTTCATAGTGTGCGATCTTCACTCGCCGTGCTGGATGATTTGGTGAGCTTCAGTCTTAGAAAGAGCCCTTGAACTTGTTGTGACTATTCTTTGTAAGAAAGACACTTATCCCTAGCCTCTTGCCACCTCCCAGGCTCAGTCAGCATCTGGAGTATGAACGTCAGGAGAATCTTGCCTTTGGGAACAAGCACATAGGAGATTGCTGAAATTTTTTTTTTTTAATTGAAATCCAAAGTTGTCCCTAGCGACAGGCTGTTACTCCAGTGCAAGCAGCAGGGCCTTCACGGTGCTGTGATAGAAGCCATCTTGCTGCGGGGCAGCTTTTTGCTTTGGAGCTGGGGCCCAGAAAAGGCGAGGCAGCAGAAGCAATGCATGCACTGGATGGGAGGAGGGAGAGGTGTGCGTGGCTGCCTGCTTGAGGACAATGACTGACACAACCAGGCATTGTGCTTTCATATTTTCCCATAGGTCCCTTGGGTCCACTTTCCCCTGATTTCCACTTTGGGATGGGATTTTGGGGTTCACGGGAGAGCTGAGGAAAAGGGAAACGAACATCTTTAGGCGGCACAGCCTGATCCAAGAGTACACTGGGCAGTTAGAAGGTATTTGTGTAGCACCAGTGCCACCCACCCAAGGGATTTCAGGGTTTCAATGGCTAGTGGGGCCCTAAACTTTGTGATTTTTCCAAGTAGGAGAATGACTAGAAGTAATCTGATTATGTTGGAAACCTAGGCCAGAGGCCTGAAGTCTTGGGAACCAAGCCAGTCAGTTAGATTACTGTGTATAAAGAGCAGAACAGCTAGGCATGGTGGGACATGCTTGTAATTCCAGTGCTTAGGAGACGGAGGCAGAAGAATTGAGAATTAGAGGCCAGCCTGAGCTATATAGTGAGATCCTGTCACACACACACACACACACACACACACACACACACACACGGCACAAAGCTAGAGCAGGGTAAGGTTGAGACTTCCCATTCTCCCACCATGCTTCCCCCTCATAGGAAACTGACTGCTAGTTTAGAGCCCTGGGGGAGGTGTCCACTGTGTCCAGTTTTACACTATGGGCAGAGTGGCAGTCCCTCAGGGCTGGGAACAGGAGAGGAAAGGATGCCCACGGATTTGCTTTAGGTTTATCATTGTGGGGTTTGGGGTTTTTTTGTGTCAATTTCATATTCTTAGGGTCTATGCAACTCATGCTGAAATGACATTAGAGGTATTTAAGCCCTCTTCCTCATTTTGTAGATAGGGGAACTGGCGATCAAAGCAGATGAGTTATTTGCCCGGCATCTACAACCAGTTAGTGGTAAAGTAGGACAAGAATTCAGGGACACCTGTCTCCTCACATATATATTCTATCATATCACCTGTCCCTCAGGGAGATACTTGAAGAAACAGCCGTTTCCAGAAGTCTCATATTCCTGTGTAGCCCCAGGGTGTCTTTTCCATGGTTTCAAATGTGTATACTTATGGCAGCGACAATTAATTAAGCACGAGGATTAATCCGAGGTAAAGAACTGCATTGGGTGACGAGAAGCACACGGAGCTCACCTAGAACCTTAGTCTCATCATTGTGCTAAGGAAGGTTGGAGCTAGAAGCCTCTTCAGGACCAGCTCACCCTGGCAAAGAAACTGAGGCACCGGGGACACTGATGGGCCCCTGTGGTGTCAACCTGTCCCTTTGTCCTCAGCTCCTTTGCTTCCATTGAGCTTGCTGTGTGTTGTTTCTTCTACATATTTCCAAATCGGAAAATCATTTTCCTCCTGGGTTCTCATGTCAGCTTAAATGAATGTTCTCTTGTTCTCTTTTCTCTCTCTCTCCCTCCCTACCTCCCTACCTCCCTCCCTTCCTCCTTCCCTCTCTTGATTTGAATAGAATCCTGAGAAGGAGGGAGGGAGGGAGATAAAAAGCAAGAGAGAGACCTCTGTATATGAATTTCTTTCAAAAGAGCAATGCTAGATGGGTTCTTTCTTTCTTGCGTATTTGTTTCTCAATCTTGCCTGGGGGTGGCCTCTGCTCTCCTTCATGCCAGTAAAATGATCTTTCTCTGGGGACAACAGAAGCTCAACTGCCTTCTGAGCTTCCTAGTTATACCAAGCAGAGACAACAAGAATGAAAGCTCATCAAAAAAAAAAAGTGTAAGTGAACATTCAGAGTATTCTATATATTCCCGGTACCACTTTGAGTGGCACTGACAAATTTAATGTTCAGAATGATAGAATGAGTAGGCAGTATTATCATTCGAGCTCTACAGAGGAGGCATTAAGACCCACAAAGATGAGGCAGAGAGACCAAGGAGGGATTCCATCCAGATCTAGCAAGAGACTCTTTTTTAAAAAAATATTTTATTTATTATTTTTATTTTATATGTATGGGCATATTGCTTCCATGTATGTAAGTACACCACATACATACAATGCCTGCAGAGGCCAGAAGAGGGTGTCTGGTCCCCTGGAACTGGAATTATAGATGGTTGTTAGCTGCCATGTAGATGTTGGGAATCAAACCTGGGTTCTCTGCAAGAACAGCCAGTATTCTGAACTACTCAGCCATCTCTTCAGCCCCTAGCAAGATACTCTTGACCTCTGTGCTTCACTGCCTCTTGTGGATAACAAGATCTTAGAACATCAATATAGAGGAATCTAGAGTTTATGAGCCAGCAGTGTGTGTGGGTACTAGGACCTGAGTTCCTGAAATTAAATCTCAAACTTCATATGTGGTGGAAAAAGTGTATTTTCTGACAAAAAAAGTTCTCTGTTACTGGATTTTTAAAGGAATCTGTGGCCAGTTCTGAAGAAGTCCAAGAATGATTGATTTAATCTAGTCTTCTACATATAAAGAAACTGAGTGTTGTAGTTTCAAGTCTATTGCGTGGTAAAAATATCCTAGTCAAAAGTAACATAGGGGAGGAAGGAACTGATTTGATTTGTAATTACAGGTTGCATTCTATCATTGGGGGACGTCAAGGCAGGAACATAAGTAGCTAGTCATATAATGCACCTAGTAAGAGAAAGTAAATGGCTCTTGCAACTGGCTTCTGCTCAGCTAGTTTCTTTGATTCTCATACAGTCCTGAGCCCCCTGCCTAGGGAACACTGCCACTTGCAATGCGCTGGGTTAATTAACAAGACAATCCCTCACAGACCTGCCTACAGACCACCTTATCCAGGTAGATCCTCTGCTGAGTCTCTCTACCCAGGTGATGTTAGGTGTTATCAAGTTGATATTCAAAACTACTTGGCACATTGAGGTTTTTGGAGACAAAAGTAAGAAAACATGCTTTGGAAAGTCTATTAAAACATCTAACTAGATCTAGGCTCTGCCTTGACTAGCTGGGTGAGTTTGGGCAGGTTTTTAAGCTCTTGTTTCAAAGATTTCTGTATCCAGAGTTAACAAAGGGTTATACTGTATCCCCCTATCCAGGGGGCAGGTCTCATATGCTATTATACTTCATCATCTCTGGGACTAGTACATTGTAAAGTTTAGACACTGTAAAGTTTAGACACAGGCCCTTTTTCCAAATTGTTCTCCCACTTGGTGGTTCTTCTCTACCTTTGTTATAAATTGCAATTCAAGGGGCTGGAGAGATAGCCTAGCGGTTAAGAGCACCGACTGCTCTTGCAGAGGACCCTGGTGCGATCCCCAGCACCCACATGGTGGCTAAGAACCGTCTGTAACTCCAATTCCAGGAGAACTCCAGTTCCAGGGGAATCTGAGACTCTCTTCTGACCAATGCGGCATTGCACGACACGGGTGCACAAACCTACATGCAGACAATACATTCATACACATACAAAAATAAAAAAAATAAAAAAAAATAAATTGCAATTCAATAGCAGTGGGGCTCGAAAGAACTTCCTGACCCTAAGGACTTCCTACTAGGTATCACCTCTTAAAGGTTCCATCGATTTTTGTACTGTTATATTGGGGACCAAACTCTCATCACATGCCTCTCTGGGGGACAAACAAAATCCAAGTAGCACTCTCTTTGCTCAATATAACTTTATTATCTACATTTCACAAGGTTACTGTCAGGGAAGCATGCCAGAAAACAATGAATAAAGCAGGTGAATAGGAAAGGGATTTGGACATTTCTATGCAGCTATTGAATTGCAATTTGTAACTTCAGTAAGAGAAAGGGATTAAAATAATACAAACACTACAGCTACACAAAAAAATTTGCACTGGGGGAGGGGGGAAGAGGAAGGAGTTACTAGTAACCATTACTTGGTCCCTGTAATCTCCAAGAGAGACTTCAGTTGCCTGTGGGAAATGAGGCTTCTAACAGGCCTGAGCTGTGGCCATCCTGACCTCAAAGGGACAGAGCAAATCTACTATAGTGCAATTCTTCTAGGAAGATAGGCTGATGGTTGACTTAGCTCTTGGCTTCATCTAGCAAGTCCCTGAAGAGCATGGGCATAGCAAAATAAGCTTCCCAGAGTTCATGGTGGTTTGGACACAAACACGGTTAAAGTAAAACAAAAGTTAAAACAGTTATATCTTTGAGGTTTTTGTTTTTTATGGGCTTTTGTGGGCAGTGATGAATTGTTAAAGAATATGCAGCTTTTTCTTCAAGGATGGAGATGTTTATGGCTTTGGCCATTTTCTATTTTGCTTTGGTGATGATCTCCCACACACTCATGATGCCTCCTATGGGGTGCTTAGTTTATGTAGGCAATGAGTAAATATTTGAGTAACGAGGACAGGGAGGGAAGAAAGAAAAGTCAAGGGACTCTTGGGTTTCTGTGTTTTTCCGCAGAGAAAAGATATCTAATTTCTGTCTCGTGAGACTTGATCTCAAAAGGCTGTTGGGGAAGCTGAGATAGAAGCTCTAGGAACGCCATTTCTTTACACAACAGGATGCTAAGTGTGGAGAAGGTGGACCAGATGGAGGAGGATGAACTGTGGTCCCTGCGCTCCTGC
Source organism: Rhizomys pruinosus (assembly GCA_009823505.1). Classification (NCBI taxonomy): domain Eukaryota; kingdom Metazoa; phylum Chordata; class Mammalia; order Rodentia; family Spalacidae; genus Rhizomys; species Rhizomys pruinosus. The sequence continues at coordinate 3,533,592 of VZQC01004878.1, read as the reverse complement.
TAATGCCAGATCTCTTCAGGTCCTAGACCTGGGGAACCCCCTCCCCGCTTGTAGAGGAGGGCGAGCCCTCTGCTTATTCCTAAATGCCTGGGTTCTTCCTGCTTTTGTCTACAGGCAGAGTATTTCCAGGGCTCTAAATGATGCTGTGCATGCATTTGGTGTGCCTGGCTTACTCTGGCATTTCAAGGGAGAAATTCTGATTTCTTCTTTCAAGTGTTACAACATGCAGTAAAGATACACAGACCGGCAACGAAACATGCCTTCCCTGTCCAAGAACCACTGGCTTACTCCTGGTGTGGGGCAAGCTCTCTCTGTGGAGACAGGGCAAATACACCTTAGGAAACATAGAATTTTAATTTGTTTTGTTTTTAGTAGGTTTAACCAGCATTTATAATTGGTAACAGATATTTCTACTGAGGAGCTTGCTCAGTAGCTAGCTTCCCTGAAAACAAATTAGCAGCTAAGCACACCCTATCTTTGGGTACTGCTATTCTCTTTCCTCTATCTACACTATGTAGTCTAGACCATCTTGGAATCGGCTATGTAGCCCAGGCTGGCTTCAAACTAGCAAACTTACTGCCTCAGCTTCCCAAGCTCTCAAATGGCAGATATGCACCACTAAATCTTTCTCTATGCCTCTCCTTATTTTTCTCTCTTCTCTTTCTCTCTCTCCCTTTGTTTTCTCCCTCCCTCCCTCCTTTCTTTATTTATGATTTTTTTTGCAACAGGTCTAACATATCCCAGGTTGGCTTTGAACTTGCTATGTAGCCTGGAGCATCCTTGAACTCAGGATCCTCCTGGCCCTACCTCCAAGTGCTGGGATTATAAGTGTGCACCACCATGTCTGGCTTTGATATCTATTTCCCTTCCTTCCTTCCTTCCTTCCTTCCTTCCTTCCTTCCTTCCTTCCTTCCTTCCTTCCTTCCTTCCTTCCTTCCTTCCTTCTGTTTTATGAGACAGGGTCTCCCTATAGCCCCAGCTGGACTGGAACTCACTATGTGGACCATGATGGCCTTGATCTGCCTACCACTTGCATCTTGAATTCGGGGACTAAAGGCATGCACCACCATGCCCAGCCTGGTGTGTTTATTGATTAAATAAAACACCCAGTTTCTGTTATGAGAAAGAAGGATTTTCTTCTATTAACAATGGTTGCCCATAGAAAACAAAATTTGCACTGGGCGTGGTGGTGCACGCCTTTAATCCTAGCACTTGGGAGGCAGAGGCAGGCAGATCTTTGTGAGTTCAAGGCCAGCCTGGTCTACAGAGTGAGTTCCAGGACAGCTGGGGTTACAGGGAGACCCTGTCTCAAAAAAACAGCAACGAAAACCCCAAACTATTGGAGGGAAAGAACCTACGGAGGGGAGACTTACATTGGCAGGTTTCAGATGGTTCCGTCCGTGTTCATGTACTTCCATGTGCCTGGAAAGAACACAGGGCCC